>OX451741.1:655090090-655690090 GCA_948472305.1 Vicia faba
CTACCATCCATTGGAGTAACAAAATCTCAACAACGAACTACCTTCCATAATGACAAGGATACCATCCATTGGAGTAACAAAATTTCAACAACGAACTACCTTCCATAATGACAAGACTACCATCCATTTGAGTAACAAAATCTCAGCAACGAACTACCTTCCATAATGAAAAGGCTACCATCCAATGGAGAAACAAAATCTCAATAATGAACTACCTTCTGTAATGACACGGATACCATCAATTAGAGTTACAAAATCTCAACAACAAACAACGTTCCATAATGACAAGTCTACCATCTATTAAAGTAACAAAATCTCAACAACGAACTACCTTCCATAATGACAAGGCTACCATCCATTGGAGTAACATAATCTCAACAATGAACTACCTTCCATAATGACAAGGCTACAAACCATTAGAGTAACAAAATCTCAACAATGAACTACCTTCCATAATGACAAGACTACCAACCATTGGAGTAACAAAATCTCAACAATGAACTACCTTCCATAATGACAAGGCTATCATCCATTGGAGAAACAAAATCTCAAAAATGAACTACCTTTGATAATAACAAGGCTACCATCCATTGGAGTAACAAAATACCAATAACAAACTACCTTCCATAATGTCAAGGCTACCATTCATTTCAGTAACAAAATCCCAATAACAAACTACCTTCCAAAATGACAAGGCTACCATCCATTGAAGTAACCAAATCTCAACAACGAACTACCTTCCATAATGACAAGGCTACCATCCATTGGAGTAACAAAATTTTAACAATGAACTACCTTCCATAATGACAAGACTACCATCCATTGGAGTAACAAAATCTCAACAATGAACTACCTTCCATAATCATAAGGCTATCATCCATTGGACTAACAAAATATTAACAACGAACTCCCTTCCATAATGAAAAGCCTACTATCCATTGGAGTAACAAAATTTCAACAACGAACTACCTTCCATAATGACAAGGCTATCATCCTTTGGAGTAACAAAATATCAAAAATGAACTACCTTCCATAATGACAAGGCTATCATCCATTGGAGAAACAATATCTCAACAATGAACTACCTTCCGTAATAATAAGGCTACCATTAATTGGAGTAAAAAAAATCTCAAAAATGAACTACATTCCATAATGACAAGGCTATTATCCATTGGAGAAACAAAATCTCAACAATGAACTACCTTCTGTAATGACAAGGATACCATCAATTAGAGTAACAAAATCTCATCAATGAACTACCTTCCATAATGACAAGGCAACCATCCATTGGAGTAACAAAATATCAACAATGAACTACCTTCCATAATGACAAGGCTACCATCCATTGGAGTAAAAAAATCTCAACAACGAACTACCTTCCATAAAGATAAGGCTACCATCCATTGGAGTAAAAAAATTTCAACAACGAACTACCTTCCATAATGACAAGGCTACTATACATTGGAGTAATAAAATATCAACAACAAACTACCATCCATAATGACAAGGATACCATCCATTGGAGTAAAAAAATATCAACAACGAATTACCTTCCATAATGACAAGGCTACAATCCATTGGAGTTACAAAATCTCAACAACGAACTACCTTTCATATTGAAAAGGCTAGAATCCATTGGAGTAACAAAATATCAACAACAAACTACCTTACATGAGGACAAGGCTACCATCCATTGGAGAAACAAAATTTCAACAACAAACTACCTTCGATAATGACAAGGCTACCATCCATTGGTGTAATAAAATATCAACAATGAACTACCTTCCATAATGATAAGGCTACCATTAATTGGAGTAACAAAATCTCAAAAATGAACTACATTCCATAATGACAGGGCTATCATCCATTGGAGAAACAAAATCTCAACAATGAACTACCTTCAGTAATGACAAGGATACCATCAATTAGAGTCACAAAATCTCAACAATGAACTACCTTCCATAATGACAAGGCTACCATCCATTGGAGTAAGAAAATATCAACAACAAACTACCTTCCATAATGACAAGGCTACCATCCATTAAAATAACAAAATCCCAACAACGAATAACCTTCCATAATGACAAGGCTACCATCCATTGGAGTAACAAAATCTCAACAACAAACTACTTTCCATAATGACAAGGCTATACTAACCATTGGAGTAAATAAATCTAAACAATGAACTACCTTCCATAATGACAAGGCTACCAGCCATTGGAGTAACAAAATCTCAACAATGAAAAACCTTCCATAATGACAAGGCTATAATCCATTTGAGAAACAAAATCTCAACAATGAACTACCTTCCGTAATGACAAGGCTACCGTCCATTGGAGAAACAAAATCTCAACAATGAACTACCTTCCGTAATGACAAGGCTACCATCCATTGGAGTAAAAAAATTTCAACAACGAACTACCTTCCATAATGACAAGGCTACCATCCATTGGAGTAACAAAATTTCAACAATGAACTACCTTCCATAATGACAAGACTACCATCCATTGGAGTAACAAAATCTCAACAACGAACTACCTTCCATAATGACAAGGATACCATCCATTGGAGTAACAAAATTTCAACAAGGAACTACCTTCCATAATGACAAGACTACCATCCGTTGGAGTAACAAAATCTCAGCAACGAACTACCTTCCATAATGAAAAGGCTACCATCCATTGGAGAAACAAAATCTCAATAATGAACTACCTTTTGTAATGACACGGATACCATCAATTAGAGTTACAAAATCTCAACAACAAACAACGTTCCATAATGACAAGTCTACCATCTATTAAAGTAACAAAATCTCAACAACGAACTACCTTCCATAATGACAAGGCTACCATCCATTGGAGTAACATAATCTCAACAATGAACTACCTTCCATAATGACAAGGCTACAAACCATTAGAGTAACAAAATCTCAACAATGAACTACCTTCCATAATGACAAGACTACCAACCATTGGAGTAAGAAAATCTCAACAAAGAACTACCATCCATAATGACAAGGATACCATCCATTGGAGTAAAAAAATATCAACAACGAATTACCTTCCATAATGACAAGGCTACAATCCATTGGAGTTACAAAATCTCAACAACGAACTACCTTCCATATTAAAAAGGCTAGAATCCATTGGAGTAACAAAATATCAACAACAAACTACCTTACATGAGGACAAGGCTACCATCCATTGGAGAAACAAAATTTCAACAACAAACTACCTTCGATAATGACAAGGCTACCATCCATTGGTGTAATAAAATATCAACAATGAACTACCTTCCATAATGATAAGGCTACCATTAATTGGAGTAACAAAATCTCAAAAATGAACTACATTCCATAATGACAGGGCTATCATCCATTGGAGAAACAAAATCTCAACAATGAACTACCTTCAGTAATGACAAGGATACCATCAATTAGAGTCACAAAATCTCAACAATGAACTACCTTCCATAATGACAAGGCTACCATCCATTGGAGTAAGAAAATATCAACAACAAACTACCTTCCATAATGACAAGGCTACCATCCATTAAAATAACAAAATCCCAACAACGAATAACCTTCCATAATGACAAGGCTACCATCCATTGGAGTAACAAAATCTCAACAACAAACTACTTTCCATAATGACAAGGCTATACTAACCATTGGAGTAAATAAATCTAAACAATGAACTACCTTCCATAATGACAAGGCTACCAGCCATTGGAGTAACAAAATCTCAACAATGAAAAACCTTCCATAATGACAAGGCTATAATCCATTTGAGAAACAAAATCTCAACAATGAACTACCTTCCGTAATGACAAGGCTACCGTCCATTGGAGAAACAAAATCTCAACAATGAACTACCTTCCGTAATGACAAGGCTACCATCCATTGGAGTAAAAAAATTTCAACAACGAACTACCTTCCATAATGACAAGGCTACCATCCATTGGAGTAACAAAATTTCAACAATGAACTACCTTCCATAATGACAAGACTACCATCCATTGGAGTAACAAAATCTCAACAACGAACTACCTTCCATAATGACAAGGATACCATCCATTGGAGTAACAAAATTTCAACAAGGAACTACCTTCCATAATGACAAGACTACCATCCGTTGGAGTAACAAAATCTCAGCAACGAACTACCTTCCATAATGAAAAGGCTACCATCCATTGGAGAAACAAAATCTCAATAATGAACTACCTTTTGTAATGACACGGATACCATCAATTAGAGTTACAAAATCTCAACAACAAACAACGTTCCATAATGACAAGTCTACCATCTATTAAAGTAACAAAATCTCAACAACGAACTACCTTCCATAATGACAAGGCTACCATCCATTGGAGTAACATAATCTCAACAATGAACTACCTTCCATAATGACAAGGCTACAAACCATTAGAGTAACAAAATCTCAACAATGAACTACCTTCCATAATGACAAGACTACCAACCATTGGAGTAAGAAAATCTCAACAAAGAACTACCATCCATAATGACAAGGATACCATCCATTGGAGTAAAAAAATATCAACAACGAATTACCTTCCATAATGACAAGGCTACAATCCATTGGAGTTACAAAATCTCAACAACGAACTACCTTCCATATTAAAAAGGCTAGAATCCATTGGAGTAACAAAATATCAACAACAAACTACCTTACATGAGGACAAGGCTACCATCCATTGGAGAAACAAAATTTCAACAACAAACTACCTTCGATAATGACAAGGCTACCATCCATTGGTGTAATAAAATATCAACAATGAACTACCTTCCATAATGATAAGGCTACCATTAATTGGAGTAACAAAATCTCAAAAATGAACTACATTCCATAATGACAGGGCTATCATCCATTGGAGAAACAAAATCTCAACAATGAACTACCTTCAGTAATGACAAGGATACCATCAATTAGAGTCACAAAATCTCAACAATGAACTACCTTCCATAATGACAAGGCTACCATCCATTGGAGTAAGAAAATATCAACAACAAACTACCTTCCATAATGACAAGGCTACCATCCATTAAAATAACAAAATCCCAACAACGAATAACCTTCCATAATGACAAGGCTACCATCCATTGGAGTAACAAAATCTCAACAACAAACTACTTTCCATAATGACAAGGCTATACGAACCATTGGAGTAAATAAATCTAAACAATGAACTACCTTCCATAATGACAAGGCTACCAGCCATTGGAGTAACAAAATCTCAACAATGAAAAACCTTCCATAATGACAAGGCTATAATCCATTTGAGAAACAAAATCTCAACAATGAACTACCTTCCGTAATGACAAGGCTACCGTCCATTGGAGAAACAAAATCTCAACAATGAACTACCTTCCGTAATGACAAGGCTACCATCCATTGGAGTAAAAAAATTTCAACAACGAACTACCTTCCATAATGACAAGGCTACCATCCATTGGAGTAACAAAATTTCAACAACGAACTACCTTCCATAATGACAAGACTACCATCCATTGGAGTAACAAAATCTCAACAACGAACTACCTTCGATAATGACAAGGATACCATCCATTGGAGTAACAAAATTTCAACAAGGAACTACCTTCCATAATGACAAGACTACCATCCGTTGGAGTAACAAAATCTCAGCAACGAACTACCTTCCATAATGAAAAGGCTACCATCCATTGGAGAAACAAAATATCAATAATGAACTACCTTTTGTAATGACACGGATACCATCAGTTAGAGTTACAAAATCTCAACAACAAACAACGTTCCATAATGACAAGTCTACCATCTATTAAAGTAACAAAATCTCAACAACGAACTACCTTCCATAATGACAAGGCTACCATCCATTGGAGTAACATAATCTCAACAATGAACTACCTTCCATAATGACAAGGCTACAAACCATTAGAGTAACAAAATCTCAACAATGAACTACCTTCCATAATGACAAGACTACCAACCATTGGAGTAACAAAATCTCAACAATGAACTACCTTCCATAATGACAAGGCTATCATCCATTGGAGAAACAAAATCTCAAAAATGAACTACCTTCGATAATAACAAGGCTACCATCCATTGGAGTAACAAAATACCAATAACAAACTACCTTCCATAATGTCAAGGCTACCATTCATTTCAGTAACAAAATCCCAATAACAAACAACCTTCCAAAATGACAAGGCTACCATCCATTGAAGTAACCAAATCTCAACAACGAACTACCTTCCATAATGACAAGGCTACCATCCATTGGAGTAACAAAATTTTAACAACGAACTACCTTCCCTAATGACAAGACTACCATCCATTGGAGTAACAAAATCTCAACAATGAACTACCTTCCATAATGACAAGGCTATCATCCATTGGACTAACAAAATATTAACAACGAACTCCCTTCCATAATGAAAAGCCTACTATCCATTGGAGTAACAAAATTTCAACAATGAACTACCTTCCATAATGACAAGGCTATCATCCTTTGGAGTAACAAAATATCAAAAATGAACTACCTTCCATAATGACAAGGCTATCATCCATTGGAGAAACAATATCTCAACAATGAACTACCTTCCGTAACGACAAGGTTACCATCCATTGGAGTAACAAAATCTCAACAACGAACTACCTTCCATAAAGATAAGGCTACCATCCATTGGAGTAAAAAAATTTCAACAACGAACTACCTTCCATAATGACAAGGCTACCATACATTAGAGTAATAAAATATCAACAACAAACTACCATCCATAATAATAAGGATACCATCCATTGGAGTAAAAAAATCTCAACAACGAATTACCTTCCATAATGACAAGGCTACAATCCATTGGAGTTACAAAATCGCAACAACAAACTACCTTCCATATTGAAAAGGCTAGAATCCATTGGAATAACAAAATATCAACAACAAACTACCTTCCATGATGACAAGGCTACCATCCATTGGAGAAACAAAATTTCAACAACAAACTACCTTCGATAATGACAAGGCTACCATCCATTGGTGTAATAAAATATCAATAATGAACTACCTTCCATAATGATAAGGCTACCATTAATTGGAGTAACAAAATCTCAAAAATGAACTACATTCCATAATGACAAGGCTATCATCCATTGGAGAAACAAAATCTCAACAATGAACTACCTTCCGTAATGACAAGGATACCATCAATTAGAGTAACAAAATCTCAACAATGAACTACCTTCCATAATGACAAGGCTACCATCCATTGGAGAAACAAAATCTCAACAACAAACTACTTTCCATAATGACAAGGCTATACTAACCATTGGAGTAAATAAATCTAAACAATGAACTACCTTCCATAATGACAAGGCTACCAGCCAGTGGAGTAACAAAATCTCAACAATGAAAAACCTTCCATAATGACAAGGCTATAATCCATTGGAGAAACAAAATCTCAACAATGAACTACCTTCCGTAATGACAAGGCTACCGTCCATTGGAGAAACAAAATCTCAACAATGAACTACCTTCCGTAATGACAAGGCTACCATCCATTGGAGTAAAAAAATTTCAACAACGAACTACCTTCCATAATGACAAGGCTACCATCCATTGGAGTAACAAAATTTCAACAACGAACTACCTTCCATAATGACAAGACTACCATCCATTGGAGTAACAAAATCTCAACAACGAACTACCTTCCATAATGACAAGGATACCATCCATTGGAGTAACAAAATTTCAATAACGAACTACCTTCCATAATGACAAGACTACCATCCATTGGAGTAACAAAATCTCAGCAACGAACTACCTTCCATAATGAAAAGGCTACCATCCATTGGAGAAACAAAATCTCAACAACAAACTACTTTCCATAATGACAAGGCTATACTAACCATTGGAGTAAATAAATCTAAACAATGAACTACCTTCCATAATGACAAGGCTACCAACCATTGGAGAAAGAAAATCTCAACAATGAAAAACCTTCCATAATGACAAGGCTAAAATCCATTGGAGAAACAAAATCTTAACAATGAACTACCTTCCGTAATGACAAGGCTACCATCCATTGGAGAAACAAAATCTCAACAATGAACTACCTTCCGTAATGACAAGGCTATTATCCATTGGAGTAACAAAATTTCAACAACGAACTACCTTCCATAATGACAAGGCTACCATCCATTGGAGTAACAAAATTTCAACAACGAACTACCTTCCATAATGACAAGACTACCATCCATTGGAGTAACAAAATCTCAACAACGAACTACCTTTCATAATGACAAGGATACCATCCATTGGAGTAACAAAATTTCAACAACGAACTACCTTCCGTAATGACAAGACTACCATCCATTGGAGTAACAAAATCTCAGCAACGAACTACCTTCCATAATGAAAAGGCTACCATCCATTGGAGAAACAAAATCTCAATAATGAACTACCTCCTGTAATGACACGGATACCATCAATTAGAGTTACAAAATCTAAACAACAAACAACGTTCCATAATGACAAGTCTACCATCTATTAAAGTAACAAAATCTCAACAACGAACTACCTTCCATAATGACAAGGCTACCATCCATTGGAGTAACATAATCTCAACAATGAACTACCTTCCGTAATGACAAGGTTACAATCCATTGGAGTAACAAAACTCAACAACGAACTACGTTCCATAATGACAAGGCTACCATCCTTTGGAGTAATAAAATCTCAACAACGAACTACCTTCCATAATGACAAGGCTACCATCCATTGGAGTAACAATATCTCAAAAATGAACTACCTTCCATAATGACAAGGCTATCATCCATTGGACTAACAAAATATTAACAACGAACTCCCTTCCATAATGAAAAGCCTACTATCCATTGGAGTAACAAAATTTCAACAATGAACTACCTTCCATAATGACAAGGCTATCATCCTTTGGAGTAACAAAATATCAAAAATGAACTACCTTCCATAATGACAAGGCTATCATCCATTGGAGAAACAATATCTCAACAATGAACTACCTTCCGTAATGACAAGGTTACCATCCATTGGAGTAACAAAATCTCAACAACGAACTACCTTCCATAAAGATAAGGCTACCATCCATTGGAGTAAAAAAATTTCAACAACGAACTACCTTCCATAATGACAAGGCTACCATACATTAGAGTAATAAAATATCAACAACAAACTACCATCCATAATAATAAGGATACCATCCATTGGAGTAAAAAAATCTCGACAACGAATTACCTTCCATAATGACAAGGCTATAATCCATTGGAGTTACAAAATCGCAACAACGAACTACCTTCCATATTGAAAAGGCTAGAATCCATTGGAGTAACAAAATATCAACAACAAACTACCTTCCATGATGACAAGGCTACCATCCATTGGAGAAACAAAATTTCAACAACAAACTACCTTCGATAATGACAAGGCTACCATCCATTGGTGTAATAAAATATCAACAATGAACTACCTTCCATAATGATAAGGCTATTATTAATTGGAGTAACAAAATCTCAAAAATGAACTACATTCCATAATGACAAGGCTATCATCCATTGGAGAAACAAAATCTCAACAATGAACTACCTTCCGTAATGACAAGGATACCATCAATTAGAGTAACAAAATCTCAACAATGAACTACCTTCCATAATGACAAGGCTACCATCCATTGGAGAAACAAAATCTCAACAACAAACTACTTTCCATAATGAAAAGGCTATACTAACCATTGGAGTAAATAAATCTAAACAATGAACTACCTTCCATAATGACAAGGCTACCAGCCATTGGAGTAACAAAATCTCAACAATTAAAAACCTTCCATAATGACAAGGCTATAATCCATTGGAGAAACAAAATCTCAACAATGAACTACCTTCCGTAATGACAAGGCTACCGTCCATTGGAGAAACAAAATCTCAACAACGAACTACCTTCCATAATGACAAGGATACCATCCATTGGAGTAACAAAATTTCAATAACGAACTACCTTCCTTAATGACAAGACTACCATCCATTGGAGTAACAAAATCTCAGCAACGAACTACCTTCCATAATGAAAAGGCTACCATCCATTGGAGAAACAAAATCTCAACAACAAACTACTTTCCATAATGACAAGGCTATACTAACCATTGGAGTAAATAAATCTAAACAATGAACTACCTTCCATAATGACAAGGCTACCAGCCATTGGAGTAAGAAAATCTCAACAATGAAAAACCTTCCATAATGACAAGGCTAAAATCCATTGGAGAAACAAAATCTCAACAATGAACTACCTTCCGTAATGACAAGGCTACCATCCATTGGAGAAACAAAATCTCAACAATGAACTACCTTCCGTAATGACAAGGCTACCATCCATTGGAGTAACAAAATTTCAACAACGAACTACCTTCCATAATGACAAGGCTACCATCCATTGGAGTAACAAAATTTCAACAACGAACTACCTTCCATAATGACAAGGCTACCATCCATTGGAGTAACAAAATTTCAACAACGAACTACCTTCCATAATGACAAGACTACCATCCATTGGAGTAACAAAATCTCAACAACGAACTACCTTCCATAATGACAAGGATACCATCCATTGGAGTAACAAAATTTCAATAACGAACTACCTTCATAATGACAAGACTACCATCCATTGGAGTAACAAAATCTCAGCAACGAACTACCTTCCATAACGAAAAGGCTACCATCCATTGGAGAAACAAAATCTCAACAACAAACTACTTTCCATAATGACAAGGCTATACTAACCATTGGAGTAAATAAATCTAAACAATGAACTACCTTCCATAATGACAAGGCTACCAACCATTGGAGAAAGAAAATCTCAACAATGAAAAACTTTCCATAATGACAAGGCTAAAATCCATTGGAGAAACAAAATCTTAACAATGAACTACCTTCCGTAATGACAAGGCTACCATCCATTGGAGAAACAAATTCTCAACAATGAACTACCTTCCGTAATGACAAGGCTACTATCCATTGGAGTAACAAAATTTCAACAACGAACTACCTTCCATAATGACAAGGCTACCATCCATTGGAGTAACAAAATTTCAACAACGAACTACCTTCCATAATGACAAGACTACCATCCATTGGAGTAACAAAATCTCAACAACGAACTACCTTCCATAATGACAAGGATACCATCCATTGGAGTAACAAAATTTCAACAACGAACTACCTTCCGTAATGACAAGACTACCATCCATTGGAGTAACAAAATCTCAGCAACGAACTACCTTCCATAATGAAAAGGCTACCATCCATTGGAGAAACAAAATCTCAATAATGAACTACCTCCTGTAATGACACGGATACCATCAATTAGAGTTACAAAATCTCAACAACAAACAACGTTCCATAATGACAAGTCTACCATCTATTAAAGTAACAAAATCTCAACAACGAACTACCTTCCATAATGACAAGGCTACCATCCATTGGAGTAACATAATCTCAACAATGAACTACCTTCCATAATGACAAGGCTACAAACCATTAGAGTAACAAAATCTCAACAATGAACTACCTTCCATAATGACAAGACTACCAACCATTGGAGTAACAAAATCTCAACAATGAACTACCTTCCATAATGACAAGGCTATCATCCATTGGAGAAACAAAATCTCAAAAATGAAATACCTTCGATAATAACAAGGCTACCATCCATTGGAGTAACAAAATACCAATAACAAACTACCTTCCATAATGTCAAGGCTACCATTCATTTCAGTAACAAAATCCCAATAACAAACTACCTTCCAAAATGACAAGGCTACCATCCATTGAAGTAACCAAATCTCAACAACAAACTACCTTCCATAATGACAAGGCTACCATCCATTGGAGTAACAAAATTTTAACAACGAACTACCTTCCATAATGACAAGACTACCATCCATTGGAGTAACGAAATCTCAACAATGAACTACCTTCCATAATGACAAGGCTATTATCCATTGGAGTAACAAAATATTAACAACGAACTCCCTTCCATAATGAAAAGCCTACTATCCATTGGAGTAACAAAATTTCAACAACGAACTACCTTCCATAATGACAAGGCTATCATCCTTTGGAGTAACAAAATATCAAAAATGAACTACCTTCCATAATGACAAGGCTATCATCCATTGGAGAAACAAAATCTCAACAATGAACTACCTTCCGTAATGACAAGGTTACAATCCATTGGAGTAACAAAACTCAACAACGAACTACGTTCCATAATGACAAGTCTACCATCCTTTGGAGTAATAAAATCTCAACAACAAACTACCTTCCATAATGACAAGGCTACCATCCATTGGAGTAACAATATCTCAAAAATGAACTACCTTCCATAATGACAAGGCAACCATCCATTGGAGTAACAAAATATCAACAACGAACTACCTTCCATTATGACAAGGCTACCATCCATTGGAGTAACAAAATCTCAACAACGAACTACCTTCCATAAAGATAAGGCTACCATCCATTGGAGTAAAAAAATTTCAACAACGAACTACCTTCCATAATGACAAGGCTACCATACATTAGAGTAATAAAATATCAACAACAAACTACCATCCATAATAATAAGGATACCATCCATTGGAGTAAAAAAATCTCAACAACGAATTACCTTCCATAATGACAAGGCTATAATCCATTGGAGTTACAAAATCGCAACAACGAACTACCTTCCATATTGAAAAGGCTAGAATCCATTGGAGTAACAAAATATCAACAACAAACTACCTTCCATGATGACAAGGCTACCATCCATTGGAGAAACAAAATTTCAACAACAAACTACCTTCGATAATGACAAGGCTACCATCCATTGGTGTAATAAAATATCAACAATGAACTACCTTCCATAATGATAAGGCTACCATTAATTGGAGTAACAAAATCTCAAAAATGAACTACATTCCATAATGATAAGGCTATCATCCATTGGAGAAACAAAATCTCAACAATGAACTACCTTCCGTAATGACAAGGATACCATCAATTAGAGTAACAAAATCTCAACAATGAACTACCTTCCATAATGACAAGGCTACCATCCATTGGAGAAACAAAATCTCAACAACAAACTACTTTCCATAATGAAAAGGCTATACTAACCATTGGAGTAAATAAATCTAAACAATGAACTACCTTCCATAATGACAAGGCTACCAGCCATTGGAGTAACAAAATCTCAACAATTAAAAACCTTCCATAATGACAAGGCTATAATCCATTGGAGAAACAAAATCTAAACAATGAACTACCTTCCGTAATGACAAGGCTACCGTCCATTGGAGAAACAAAATCTCAACAACGAACTACCTTCCATAATGACAAGGATACCATCCATTGGAGTAACAAAATTTCAATAACGAACTACCTTCCTTAATGACAAGACTACCATCCATTGGAGTAACAAAATCTAAGCAACGAACTACCTTCCATAATGAAAAGGCTACCATCCATTGGAGAAACAAAATCTCAACAACAAACTACTTTCCATAATGACAAGGCTATACTAACCATTGGAGTAAATAAATCTAAACAATGAACTACCTTCCATAATGACAAGGCTACCAGCCATTGGAGTAAGAAAATCTCAACAATGAAAAACCTTCCATAATGACAAGGCTAAAATCCATTGGAGAAACAAAATCTCAACAATGAACTACCTTCCGTAATGACAAGGCTACCATCCATTGGAGAAACAAAATCTCAACAATGAACTACCTTCCGTAATGATAAGGCTACCATCCATTGGAGTAACAAAATTTCAACAACGAACTACCTTCCATAATGACAAGGCTACCATCCATTGGAGTAACAAAATTTCAACAACGAACTACCTTCCATAATGACAAGGCTACCATCCATTGGAGTAACAAAATTTCAACAACGAACTACCTTCCATAATGACAAGACTACCATCCATTGGAGTAACAAAATCTCAACAACGAACTACCTTCCATAATGACAAGGATACCATCCATTGGAGTAACAAAATTTCAATAACGAACTACCTTCCATAATGACAAGACTACCATCCATTGGAGTAACGAAATCTCAGCAACGAACTACCTTCCATAACGAAAAGGCTACCATCCATTGGAGAAACAAAATCTCAACAACAAACTACTTTCCATAATGACAAGGCTATACTAACCATTGGAGTAAATAAATCTAAACAATGAACTACCTTCCATAATGACAAGGCTACCAACCATTGGAGAAAGAAAATCTCAACAATGAAAAACTTTCCATAATGACAAGGCTAAAATCCATTGGAGAAACAAAATCTCAACAATGAACTACCTTCCGTAATGACAAGGCTACCATCCATTGGAGAAACAAAATCTCAACAATGAACTACCTTCCGTAATGACAAGGCTACTATCCATTGGAGTAACAAAATTTCAACAACGAACTACCTTCCATAATGACAAGGCTACCATCCATTGGAGTAACAAAATTTCAACAACGAACTACCTTCCATAATGACAAGACTACCATCCATTGGAGTAACAAAATCTCAACAACGAACTACCTTCCATAATGACAAGGATACCATCCATTGGAGTAACAAAATTTCAACAACGAACTACCTTCCGTAATGACAAGACTACCATCCATTGGAGTAACAAAATCTCAGCAACGAACTACCTTCCATAATGAAAAGGCTACCATCCATTGGAAAAACAAAATCTCAATAATGAACTACCTCCTGTAATGACACGGATACCATCAATTAGAGTTACAAAATCTCAACAACAAACAACGTTCCATAATGACAAGTCTACCATCCATTAAAGTAACAAAATCTCAACAACGAACTACCTTCCATAATGACAAGGCTACCATCCATTGGAGTAACATAATCTCAACAATGAACTACCTTCCATAATGACAAGGCTACAAACCATTAGAGTAACAAAATCTCAACAATGAACTACCTTCCATAATGACAAGACTACCAACCATTGGAGTAACAAAATCTCAACAATGAACTACCTTCCATAATGACAAGGCTATCATCCATTGGAGAAACAAAATCTCAAAAATGAAATACCTTCGATAATAACAAGGCTACCATCCATTGGAGTAACAAAATACCAATAACAAACTACCTTCCATAATGTCAAGGCTACCATTCATTTCAGTAATAAAATCCCAATAACAAACTACCTTCCAAAATGACAAGGCTACCATCCATTGAAGTAACCAAATCTCAACAACAAACTACCTTCCATAATGACAAGGCTACCATCCATTGGAGTAACAAAATTTTAACAACGAACTACCTTCCATAATGACAAGACTACCATCCATTGGAGTAACGAAATCTCAACAATGAACTACCTTCCATAATGACAAGGCTATTATCCATTGGAGTAACAAAATATTAACAACGAACTCCCTTCCATAATGAAAAGCCTACTATCCATTGGAGTAACAAAATTTCAACAACGAACTACCTTCCATAATGACAAGGCTATCATCCTTTGGAGTAACAAAATATCAAAAATGAACTACCTTCCATAATGACAAGGCTATCATCCATTGGAGAAACAAAATCTCAACAATGAACTACCTTCCGTAATGACAAGGTTACAATCCATTGGAGTAACAAAACTCAACAACGAACTACGTTCCATAATGACAAGGCTACCATCCTTTGGAGTAATAAAATCTCAACAACAAACTACCTTCCATAATGACAAGGCTACCATCCATTGGAGTAACAATATCTCAAAAATGAACTACCTTCCATAATGACAAGGCAACCATCCATTGGAGTAACAAAATATCAACAACGAACTACCTTCCATAATGACAAGGCTACCATCCATTGGAGTAACAAAATCTCAACAACGAACTACCTTCCATAAAGATAAGGCTACCATCCATTGGAGTAAAAAAATTTCAACAACGAACTACCTTCCATAATGACAAGGCTACCATACATTAGAGTAATAAAATATCAACAACAAACTACCATCCATAATAATAAGGATACCATCCATTGGAGTAAAAAAATCTCAACAACGAATTACCTTCCATAATGACAAGGCTATAATCCATTGGAGTTACAAAATCGCAACAACGAACTACCTTCCATATTGAAAAGGCTAGAATCCATTGGAGTAACAAAATATCAACAACAAACTACCTTCCATGATGACAAGGCTACCATCCATTGGAGAAACAAAATTTCAACAACAAACTACCTTCGATAATGACAAGGCTACCATCCATTGGTGTAATAAAATATCAACAATGAACTACCTTCCATAATGATAAGGCTACCATTAATTGGAGTAACAAAATCTCAAAAATGAACTACATTCCATAATGACAAGGCTATCATCCATTGGAGAAACAAAATCTCAACAATGAACTACCTTCCGTAATGACAAGGATACCATCAATTAGAGTAACAAAATCTCAACAATGAACTACCTTCCATAATGACAAGGCTACCATCCATTGGAGAAACAAAATCTCAACAACAAACTACTTTCCATAATGAAAAGGCTATACTAACCATTGGAGTAAATAAATCTAAACAATGAACTACCTTCCATAATGACAAGGCTACCAGCCATTGGAGTAACAATATCTCAACAATTAAAAACCTTCCATAATGACAAGGCTATAATCCATTGGAGAAACAAAATCTCAACAATGAACTACCTTCCGTAATGACAAGGCTACCGTCCATTGGAGAAACAAAATCTCAACAACGAACTACCTTCCATAATGACAAGGATACCATCCATTGGAGTAACAAAATTTCAATAACGAACTACCTTCCTTAATGACAAGACTACCATCCATTGGAGTAACAAAATCTCAGCAACGAACTACCTTCCATAATAAAAAGGCTACCATCCATTGGAGAAACAAAATCTCAACAACAAACTACTTTCTATAATGACAAGGCTATACTAACCATTGGAGTAAATAAATCTAAACAATGAACTACCTTCCATAATGACAAGGCTACCAGCAATTGGAGTAAGAAAATCTCAACAATGAAAAACCTTCCATAATGACAAGGCTAAAATCCATTGGAGAAACAAAATCTCAACAATGAACTACCTTCCGTAATGACAAGGCTACCATCCATTGGAGAAACAAAATCTCAACAATGAACTACCTTCCGTAATGACAAGGCTACCATCCATTGGAGTAACAAAATTTCAACAACGAACTACCTTCCATAATGACAAGGCTACCATCCATTGGAATAACAAAATTTCAACAACGAACTACCTTCCAAAATGACAAGACTACCATCCATTGGAGTAACAAAATCTCAATAACGAACTACCTTCCATAATGACAAGGATACCATCCATTGGAGTAATAAAATTTCAACAACGAACTACCTTCCGTAATGATAATACTACCATCCATTGGAGTAACAAAATCTCTGCAACAAACTACCTTCCATAATGAAAAGGCTACCATCCATTGGAGAAACAAAATCTCAATAATGAACTACCTTCTGTAATGACACTGATACCATCAATTAGAGTTACAAAATCTCAACAACAAACAACGTTCCATAATGACAAGTCTACCATCTATTAAAGTAACAAAATCTCAACAACGAACTACCTTCCATAATGACAAGGTTACCATCCATTTGAGTAACATAATCTCAACAATGAACTACCTTCCATAATGACAAGGCTACAAACCATTAGAGTAACAAAATCTCAACAATGAACTACCTTCCATAATGACAAGGCTACCAACCATTGGAGTAACAAAATCTCAACAATGAACTACCTTCCATAATGACAAGGCTATCATCCATTGGAGAAACAAAATCTCAAAAATGAACTACCTTCGATAATAACAAGGCTACCATCCATTGGAGTAACAAAATACCAATAACAAACTACCTTCCATAATGTCAAGGCTACCATTCATTTCAGTAACAAAATCCTAATAACAAACTACCTTCCAAAATGACAAGGCTACCATCCATTGAATTAACCAAATCTCAACAATGAACTACCTTCCATAATGACAAGGCTGCCATCCATTGGAGTAACAAAATTTTAACAATGAACTACCTTCCATAATGACAAGGCTACCATCCATTGGAGAAACAAAATCTCAACAATGAACTACCTTATGTAATGACACGAATACCATCAATTTGATTTAAAAAATCTCAACAACAAACTACCGTCCATAATGACAAGGCTACTATCCATTAAAGTAACAAAATCTCAACAACAAACTACCTTCCATAATGACAAGGCTACGCCCCATTGGAGTTACAAAATCTCAACAACAAACTACCTTCCATAATGACAAGGCTACCAACCATTGGAGTAACAAAATCTCAACAACAAACTACCTTCCCTAATGATAAGGCTACCATCCATTGGAGTAAAAAAATTTCACCAACGAACTACCTTCCATAATGACAAGGCTACCATCCATTGGAGTAATAAAATCTCAACAACAAACTACCATCAAAAATGAAAAGGATATCGTCCATTGGATTAAAAAAATCTCAACAATGAACTACCTTCCAAAATGACAAGGCTACCATCCATTGGACTAACAAAATCTCAACAACGAACTACCTTCCATATTGACAAGGCTACAATCCATTAGAGTAACAAATTATCAACAACAAACTACCTTCCATAATGACAATTCTACCATCCAATGGACTAACAAAATCTCAACAAAGAACTAACTTCCATAATGACAAAGCTACCATAGATTGGAGTAACTAAATATCAAAAATGAACTACCTTCCATAATAACAAGGCTACCATCCATTGGGGTAACAAAATCCCAATAGTGAACTACCTTCCATAATGACAAGGCTACCATCCATTGGAGTAACAAAATCTCAACAACGAATTACCTTCCATAATGACAAGGCTACCATCCATTGGAGTAAAAAAATATTAACAACGAACTCCCTTCCATAATTAAAAGGCTACTATCCATTGGAGTAAAAAAATTTCAACAACAAACTACCTTCCATAATGACAAGGCTACCAACCATTGGAGTAACAAAATCTCAACAACAAACTACCTTCCCTAATGATAAGGCTACCATCCATTGGAGTAAAAAAATTTCACCAACGAACTACCTTCCATAATGACAAGGCTACCATCCATTGGAGTAATAAAATCTCAACAACAAACTACCATCAAAAATGAAAAGGATATCGTCCATTGGATTAAAAAAATCTCAACAATGAACTACCTTCCAAAATGACAAGGCTACCATCCATTGGACTAACAAAATCTCAACAACGAACTACCTTCCATATTGACAAGGCTACAATCCATTAGAGTAACAAATTATCAACAACAAACTACCTTCCATAATGACAATTCTACCATCCAATGGACTAACAAAATCTCAACAAAGAACTAACTTCCATAATGACAAAGCTACCATAGATTGGAGTAACTAAATATCAAAAATGAACTACCTTCCATAATAACAAGGCTACCATCCATTGGGGTAACAAAATCCCAATAGTGAACTACCTTCCATAATGACAAGGCTACCATCCATTGGAGTAACAAAATCTCAACAACGAATTACCTTCCATAATGACAAGGCTACCATCCATTGGAGTAAAAAAATATTAACAACGAACTCCCTTCCATAATTAAAAGGCTACTATCCATTGGAGTAAAAAAATTTCAACAACAAACTACCTTCCATAATGACAAGGCTATCAGCCTTTGAATTAACAAAATATCAAAAATGAACTACCTTCCATAATGACAAGGCTATCATCCATTGGAGAAACAATATCTCAACAATGAACTACCTTCCGTAATGACAAGGTTACAATCCATTGGAGTAACAAAACTCAACAACGAACTACCTTCCATAATGACATGGCTACCATCCTTTGGAGTAATAAAATCTCAACAACGAACTACCTTCCATAATGACAAGTTAACCATCCATTGGAGTAACAATATCTCAAAAATGAACTACCTTCCATAATGACAAGGCAACCATCCATTGGAGTAACAAAATATCAACAACGAACTACCTTCCATAATGACAAGGCTACCATACATTAGAATAATAAAATATCAACAACAAACTACCATCCATAATAATAAGGATACCATCCATTGGAGTAAAAAAATCTCAACACCGAATTACCTTCCATAATGACAAGGCTACAATCCATTGGAGTTACAAAATCTCAACAACGAACTACCTTCCATATTGAAAAGGCTAGAATCCATTAGAGTAACAAAATATCAACAACAAACTACCTTCCATGATGACAAGGCTACCATCCATTGGAGAAACAAAATTTCAACAACGAACTACCTTCGATAATGACAAGGCTACCATCCATTGGTGTAATAAAATATCAACAATGAACTACCTTCCATAATGATAAGGCTACCATTAATTGGAGTAACAAAATCTCAAAAATGAACTAAATTCCATAATGACAAGGCTATCATCCATTGGAGAAATAAAATCTCAACAATGAACTACCTTCTGTAATGACAAAGATACCATCAATTAGAGTAACAAAATCTCAACAATGAACTACCTTCCATAATGACAAGGCTACCATCCATTGGAGTAAGAAAATATCAACAACAAACTACCTTCCATAATGACAAGGCTACCATCCATTAAAATAACAAAATGTCAACAACGAATAACCTTCCATAATGACAAGGCTACCATCCATTGGAGTAACAAAATCTCAACAACAAACTACTTTCCATAATGACAAGGCTATACTAACCATTGGAGTAAATAAATCTAAACAATGAACTACCTTCCATAATGACAAGGCTACCAGCCATTGGAGTAACAAAATCTCAACAATGAAAAACCTTCCATAATGACAAGGCTATAATCCATTGGAGAAACAAAATCTCAACAATGAACTACCTTCCGTAATGACAAGGCTACCGTCCATTGGAGAAACAAAATCTCAACAATGAACTACCTTCTGTAATGACAAGGCTACCATCCATTGGAGTAACAAAATTTCAACAACGAACTACCTTCCATAATGACAAGGCTACCATCCATTGGAGTAACAAAATTTCAACAACGAACTACCTTCCATAATGACAAGACTACCATCCATTGGAGTAACAAAATCTCAACAATGAACTACCTTCCATAATGACAAGGATACCATCCATTGGAGTAATAAAATTTCAACAACGAACTACCTTCCGTAATGACAAGACTACCATCCATTGGAGTAGCAAAATCTCAGCAACAAACTACCTTCCATAATGAAAAGGCTACCATCCATTGGAGAAACAAAATCTCAATAATGAACTACCTTCTGTAATGACACGGATACCATCAATTAGAGTTACAAAATCTCAACAACAAACTGAAGGAAAATTGCGATCATTACGCAGCGGAATATAAAGGTTTCCTTTAGAGATCCTTACGAATGAGCATGGTCAGTGATAGAAAGTTTTACCTCTTGTGGCGATTCAGACTTTTGATGTCGTGATCACGAGCGTTGATGAAGAACAACGCCTCTACTCAGTCCACACGAACAGATCGCTTCCGGTCACAGTGCTAGCTGATTACGAACGGAAACCTTGAGTGAGAGAGAGAGAGTCAAAAACGAAAATGCATCAAGTGAAAAAACTTCATCACAAGGGATCTATTTATAGAATCACTCGTGTGGGCTACAAGCTAAAAGCCCAATTAAGGCTATAAGCTAAAAGCCCAATTAAGCTTATGGACATCATACCTTATGATGTACCATATATCACTTATCCACGTGGTACCTTACCACTTTCCGTATTACACTTAAGTGCACCGTACCTTACGGTGTTCCTTATTTATTCTATCTCTCATCAACCTGTCCTTATGTGTGTGACCCTGTAGGTTTTCGCGACGTTGGCAATTATATTAAATTACACATTTAATATAATAAACAGTGAGCGGTATCTAGCAACACATCACTGTTACCCAAGTCACGAAAATGTCATGTGATCTGACCAAACCTTTTCCGTGATAATATTTGTGTTGTACAATTACCCTTTTGCCCTCATGTCTATATTGAACACAAGGCATACACTGTGTCACCCTTGTCCAGTTCAATATTGGGCCCTTAGACATTTATCCTGTTATGCAGGATGAGCAAATTCCATCTAGGTCACTCATGTCCCTTAGCATGCTTTGTGAAGTACCCATCAACCATCTTTATAGTCATCCAGTTACGGACGACGTTTGATCAACAATAAAGTACTTGACTCTACATCTAGGGTCCATAGTGGTTTCAGGTCGAAGGGGGGTATCACACTTAACATTTCATTAAACCAATAAACCATTCTAGGGACTTTATTATTTTGGAAAACATAATAAAGAAATGCTTTTTATTATTAATAAATAATTCGATACAAGTACCAAAAGTATTGGCCTCTAGGGCTTACACCAACACAAACAACGTTCCATAATGACAAGTCTACCATCTATTAAAGTAACAAAATCTCAACAACGAACTACCTTCCATAATGACAAGGTTACCATCCATTTGAGTAACATAATCTCAACAATGAACTACCTTCCATAATGACAAGGCTACAAACCATTAGTGTAACAAAATATCAACAATGAACTACCTTCCATAATGACAAGGCTACCAACCATTGGAGTAACAAAATCTCAACAATGAACTACCTTCCATAATGAGAAGGCTATCATCCATTGGAGAAACAAAATCTCAAAAATGAACTACCTTCGATAATAACAAGGCTACCATCCATTGGAGTAACAAAATACCAATAACAAACTACCTTCCATAATGTCAAGGCTACCATTCATTTCAGTAACAAAATCCCAATAACAAACTACCTTCCAAAATGACAAGGCTACCATCCATTGAAGTAACCAAATCTCAACAATGAACTACCTTCCATAATGACAAGGCTACCATCCATTGGAGTAACAAAATTTTAACAACGAACTACCTTCCATAATGTCAAGACTACCATCCATTGGAGTAACAAAATCTAAACAATGAACTACCTTCCATAATGACAAGGCTATCATCCATTGAAGTAACTAAATCTCAAAAATGAACTACCTTCCATAATGACAAGGCTATCATCCATTGGAGAAACAAAATCTCAACAATGAACTACCTTATGTAATGACACGAATACCATCAATTTGATTTACAAAATCTCAACAACAAACTACCTTCCATAATGACAAGGCTACCATCCATTGGAGTAACGAAATCTCAACAATGAACTACCTTCCATAATGATATGGCTACCAACCATTGGAGTAAATAAATCTCAACAATGAACTACCTTTTATAATGACAAGGCCACCATCCATTGGAGTAATAAAATCTCAACAACAAACTTCCTTCCATAATGACAAGGCTACCATCCATTGGAGTAACAAAATCTCAACAACAAACTACCTTCCCTAATGATAAGGCTACCATCCATTGGAGTAAAAAAATTTCAACAACGAACTACCTTCCATAATGACAAGGCTACCATCCATTGGAGTAATAAAATCTCAACAACAAACTACCATCAAAAATGAAAAGGATACCGTCCATTGGATTAAAAAAATCTCAACAACGAACTACCTTCCATAATGACAAAGCTACCATTTATTGGAGTAACAAAATCTCAACAACAAACTACCTTCCATATTGACAAGGCTACAATCCATTGGAGTAACAAATTATCAACAACAAACTACCTTCCATAATGACAATTCTACCATCCAATGGACTAACAAAATCTCAATAAAGAACTAACTTCCATAATGACAAAGCTACCATACATTGGAGTAACAAAATATCAAAAATGAACTACCTTCCATAATAACAAGGCTACCATCCATTGGGGTAACAAAATCCCAATAGCGAACTACCTTCCATAATGACAAGGCTACCATCCATTGGAGTAACAAAATATTAACAACGAATTACCTTCCATAGTGACAAGGCTACCATCCATTGGAGTAAAAAAATATTAACAACGAACTCCCTTCCATAATGAAAAGCCTACTATCCATTGGAGTAACAAAATTTCAACAACGAACTACCTTCCATAATGACAAGGCTATCATCCTTTGGAGTAACAAAATATCAAAAATGAACTACCTTCCATAATGACAAGGCTATCATCCATTGGAGAAACAAAATCTCAACAATGAACTACCTTCCGTAATGACAAGGTTACAATCCATTGGAGTAACAAAACTCAACAACGAACTACGTTCCATAATGAAAAGGCTACCATCCTTTGGAGTAATAAAATCTCAACAACGAACTACCTTCCATAATGACAAGGCTACCATCCATTGGAGTAACAATATCTCAAAAATGAACTACCTTCCATAATGACAAGGCAACCATCCATTGGAGTAACAAAATATCAACAACGAACTACCTTCCATAATGACAAGGCTACCATCCATTGGAGTAACAAAATCTCAACAACGAACTACCTTCCATAAAGATAAGGCTACCATCCATTGGAGTAAAAAAATTTCAACAACGAACTACCTTCCATAATGACAAGGCTACCATACATTAGAGTAATAAAATATCAACAACAAACTACCATCCATAATAATAAGGATACCATCCATTGGAGTAAAAAAATCTCAACAACAAATTACCTTCCATAATGACAAGGCTATAATCCATTGGAGTTACAAAATCGCAACAACGAACTACCTTCCATATTGAAAAGGCTAGAATCCATTGGAGTAACAAAATATCAACAACAAACTACCTTCCATGATGACAAGGCTACCATCCATTGGAGAAACAAAATTTCAACAACAAACTACCTTCGATAATGACAAGGCTACCATCCATTGGTGTAATAAAATATCAACAATGAACTACCTTCCATAATGATAAGGCTACCATTAATTGGAGTAACAAAATCTCAAAAATGAACTACATTCCATAATGACAAGGCTATCATCCATTGGAGAAACAAAATCTCAACAATGAACTACCTTCCGTAATGACAAGGATACCATCAATTAGAGTAACAAAATCTCAACAATGAACTACCTTCCATAATGACAAGGCTACCATCCATTGGAGAAACAAAATCTCAACAACAAACTACTTTCCATAATGACAAGGCTATACTAACCATTGGAGTAAATAAATCTAAACAATGAACTACCTTCCATAATGACAAGGCTACCAGCCATTGGAGTAACAAAATCTCAACAATTAAAAACCTTCCATAATGACAAGGCTATAATCCATTGGAGAAACAAAATCTCAACAATGAACTACCTTCCGTAATGACAAGGCTACCGTCCATTGGAGAAACAAAATCTCAACAACGAACTACCTTCCATAATGACAAGGATACCATCCATTGGAGTAACAAAATTTCAATAACGAACTACCTTCCATAACGACAAGACTACCATCCATTGGAGTAACAAAATCTCAGCAACGAACTACCTTCCATAATGAAAAGGCTACCATCCATTGGAGAAACAAAATCTCAACAACAAACTACTTTCCATAATGACAAGGCTATACTAACCATTGGAGTAAATAAATCTAAACAATGAACTACCTTCCATAATGACAAGGCTACCAGCCATTGGAGTAAGAAAATCTCAACAATGAAAAACCTTCCATAATGACAAGGCTAAAATCCATTGGAGAAACAAAATCTCAACAATGAACTACCTTCCGTAATGACAAGGCTACCATCCATTGGAGAAACAAAATCTCAACAATGAACTACCTTCCGTAATGACAAGGCTACCATCCATTGGAGTAACAAAATTTCAACAACGAACTACCTTCCATAATGACAAGGCTACCATCCATTGGAGTAACAAAATTTCAACATCGAACTACCTTCCATAATGACAAGACTACCATCCATTGGAGTAACAAAATCTCAATAACGAACTACATTCCATAATGACAAGGATACCATCCATTGGAGTAATAAAATTTCAACAACGAACTACCTTCCGTAATGATAAGACTACCATCCATTGGAGTAACAAAATCTCAGCAACAAACTACCTTCCATAATGAAAAGGCTACCATCCATTGGAGAAACAAAATCTCAATAATGAACTACCTTCTGTAATGACACGGATACCATCAATCAGAGTTACAAAATCTCAACAACAAACAACGTTCCATAATGACAAGTCTACCATCTATTAAAGTAACAAAATCTCAACAACGAACTACCTTCCATAATGACAAGGTTACCATCCATTTGAGTAACATAATCTCAATAATGAACTACCTTCCATAATGACAAGGCTACAAACCATTAGAGTAACAAAATCTCAACAATGAACTACCTTCCATAATGACAAGGCTACCAACCATTGGAGTAACAAAATCTCAACAATGAACTACCTTCCATAATGACAAGGCTATCATCCATTGGAGAAACAAAATCTCAAAAATGAACTACCTTCGATAATAACAAGGCTACCATCCATTGGAGTAACAAAATACCAATAACAAACTACCTTCCATAATGTCAAGGCTACCATTCATTTCAGTAACAAAATCCTAATAACAAACTACCTTCCAAAATGACAAGGCTACCATCCATTGAAGTAACCAAATCTCAACAATGAACTACCTTCCATAATGACAAGGTTGCCATCCATTGGAGTAACAAAATTTTAACAACGAACTACCTTCCATAATGACAAGGCTATCATCCATTGGAGAAACAAAATCTCAACAATGAACTACCTTATGTAATGACACGAATACCATCAATTTGATTTAAAAAATCTCAACAACAAACTACCGTCCATAATGACAAGGCTACTATCCATTAAAGTAACAAAATCTCAACAACAAACTACCTTCCATAATGACAAGGCTACGCCCCATTGGAGTAACAAAATCTCAACAACAAACTACCTTCCATAATGACAAGGCTACCAACCATTGGAGTAACAAAATCTCAACAACAAACTACCTTCCCTAATGATAAGGCTACCATCCATTGGAGTAAAAAAATTTCACCAACGAACTACCTTCCATAATGACAAGGCTACCATCCATTGGAGTAATAAAATCTCAACAACAAACTACCATCAAAAATGAAAAGGATATCGTCCATTGGATTAAAAAAATCTCAACAATGAACTACCTTCCAAAATGACAAGGCTACCATCCATTGGACTAACAAAATCTCAACAACGAACTACCTTCCATATTGACAAGGCTACAATCCATTAGAGTAACAAATTATCAACAACAAACTACCTTCCATAATGACAATTCTACCATCCAATGGACTAACAAAATCTCAACAAAGAACTAACTTCCATAATGACAAAGCTACCATAGATTGGAGTAACTAAATATCAAAAATGAACTACCTTCCATAATAACAAGGCTACCATCCATTGGGGTAACAAAATCCCAATAGCGAACTACCTTCCATAATGACAAGGCTACCATCCATTGGAGTAACAAAATCTCAACAACGAATTACCTTCCATAATGACAAGGCTACCATCCATTGGAGTAAAAAAATATTAACAACGAACTCCCTTCCATAATTAAAAGGCTACTATCCATTGGAGTAAAAAAATTTCAACAACAAACTACCTTCCATAATGACAAGGCTATCAGCCTTTGAAGTAACAAAATATCAAAAATGAACTACCTTCCATAATGACAAGGCTATCATCCATTGGAGAAACAATATCTCAACAATGAACTACCTTCCGTAATGACAAGGTTACAATCCATTGGAGTAACAAAACTCAAAAACGAACTACCTTCCATAATGACAAGGCTACCATCCTTTGGAGTAATAAAATCTCAACAACGAACTACCTTCCATAATGACAAGGTAACCATCCATTGGAGTAACAATATCTCAAAAATGAACTACCTTCCATAATGACAAGGCAACCATCCATTGGAGTAACAAAATATCAACAACGAACTACCTTCCATAATGACAAGGCTACCATACATTAGAGTAATAAAATATCAACAACAAACTACCATCCATAATAATAAGGATACCATCCATTGGAGTAAAAAAATCTCAACACCGAATTACCTTCCATAATGACAAGGCTACCATCCATTGGAGTTACAAAATCTCAACAACGAACTACCTTCCATATTGAAAAGGCTAGAATCCATTGGAGTAACAAAATATCAACAACAAACTACCTTCCATGATGACAAGGCTACCATCCATTGGAGAAACAAAATTTCAACAACGAACTACCTTCGATAATGACAAGGCTACCATCCATTGGTGTAATAAAATATCAACAATGAACTACCTTCCATAATGATAAGGCTACCATTAATTGGAGTAACAAAATCTCAAAAATGAACTAAATTCCATAATGACAAGGCTATCATCCATTGGAGAAATAAAATCTCAACAATGAACTACCTTCCGTAATGACAAAGATACCATCAATTAGAGTAACAAAATCTCAACAATGAACTACCTTCCATAATGACAAGGCTACCATCCATTGGAGTAAGAAAATATCAACAACAAACTACCTTCCATAATGACAAGGCTACCATCCATTAGAATAACAAAATGTCAACAACGAATAACCTTCCATAATGACAAGGCTACCATCCATTGGAGTAACAAAATCTCAACAACAAACTACTTTCCATAATGACAAGGCTATACTAACCATTGGAGTAAATAAATCTAAACAATGAACTACCTTCCATAATGACAAGGCTACCAGCCATTGGAGTAACAAAATCTCAACAATGAAAAACCTTCCATAATGACAAGGCTATAATCCATTGGAGAAACAAAATCTCAACAATGAACTACCTTCCGTAATGACAAGGCTACCGTCCATTGGAGAAACAAAATCTCAACAATGAACTACCTTCTGTAATGACAAGGCTACCATCCATTGGAGTAACAAAATTTCAACAACGAACTACCTTCCATAATGACAAGGCTACCATCCATTGGAGTAACAAAATTTCAACAACGAACTACCTTCCATAATGACAAGACTACCATCCATTGGAGTAACAAAATCTCAACAATGAACTACCTTCCATAATGACAAGGATACCATCCATTGGAGTAATAAAATTTCAACAACGAACTACCTTCCGTAATGACAAGACTACCATCCATTGGAGTAACAAAATCTCAGCAACAAACTACCTTCCATAATGAAAAGGCTACCATCCATTGGAGAAACAAAATCTCAATAATGAACTACCTTCTGTAATGACACGGATACCATCAATTAGAGTTACAAAATCTCAACAACAAACTGAAGGAAAATTGCGATCATTACGCAGCGGAATATAAAATTTTCCTTTAGAGATCCTTACGAATGAGCATGGTCAGTGATAGAAAGTTTTACCTCTTGTGGCGATTCAGACTTTTGATGTCGTGATCACGAGCGTTGATGAAGAACAACGCCTCTACTCAGTCCACACGAACAGATCGCTTCCGGTCACAGTGCTAGCTGATTACGAACGGAAACCTTGAGTGAGAGAGAGAGAGTCAAAAACGAAAATGCATCAAGTGAAAAAACTTCATCACAAGGGATCTATTTATAGAATCACTCGTGTGGGCTACAAGCTAAAAGCCCAATTAAGGCTATAAGCTAAAAGCCCAATTAAGCTTATGGACATCATACCTTATGATGTACCATATATCACTTATCCACGTGGTACCTTACCACTTTCCGTATTACACTTAAGTGCACCGTACCTTACGGTGTTCCTTATTTATTCTATCTCTCATCAACCTGTCCTTATGTGTGTGACCCTGTAGGTTTTCGCGACGTTGGCAATTATATTAAATTACACATTTAATATAATAAACAGTGAGCGGTATCTAGCAACACATCACTGTTACCCAAGTCACGAAAATGTCATGTGATCTGACCAAACCTTTTCCGTGATAATATTTGTGTTGTACAATTACCCTTTTGCCCTCATGTCTATATTGAACACAAGGCATACACTATGTCACCCTTGTCCAGTTCAATATTGGGCCCTTAGACATTTATCCTGTTATGCAGGATGAGCAAATTCCATCTAGGTCACTCATGTCCCTTAGCATGCTTTGTGAAGTACCCATCAACCATCTTTATAGTCATCCAGTTACGGACGACGTTTGATCAACAATAAAGTACTTGACTCTACATCTAGGGTCCATAGTGGTTTCAGGTCGAAGGGTGGTATACACCATTATCATCATGAGAATAACTTATGACACTTTGCATAACATTCTATGTAGTATTCTCATAACGGGTCAATCCAGTATAAATATTACTCCTAATATTCATACCTATGTCAAGACTTGATAACTCCTTATCTATGATCCATGAGATGTAATCATCAATCTATCTTCATAATAATCTTAATGCTTTAATGTTATCCCACTTCACATTAAAGCTTGACTACGGATACTTTAAGAATAGTTTCTTATGTTTAATGGGATCTCATGATTAAGTCACACTTAACATTTCATTAAACCAATAAACCATTCTAGGGACTTTATTATTTTGGAAAACATAATAAAGAAATGCTTTTTATTATTAATAAATAATTCGATACAAGTACCAAAAGTATTGGCCTCTAGGGCTTACACCAACACAAACAACGTTCCATAATGACAAGTCTACCATCTATTAAAGTAACAAAATCTCAACAACGAACTACCTTCCATAATGACAAGGTTACCATCCATTTGAGTAACATAATCTCAACAATGAACTACCTTCCATAATGACAAGGCTACAAACCATTAGTGTAACAAAATATCAACAATGAACTACCTTCCATAATGACAAGGCTACCAACCATTGGAGTAACAAAATCTCAACAATGAACTACCTTCCATAATGAGAAGGCTATCATCCATTGGAGAAACAAAATCTCAAAAATGAACTACCTTCGATAATAACAAGGCTACCATCCATTGGAGTAACAAAATACCAATAACAAACTACCTTCCATAATGTCAAGGCTACCATTCATTTCAGTAACAAAATCCCAATAACAAACTACCTTCCAAAATGACAAGGCTACCATCCATTGAAGTAACCAAATCTCAACAATGAACTACCTTCCATAATGACAAGGCTACCATCCATTGGAGTAACAAAATTTTAACAACGAACTACCTTCCATAATGTCAAGACTACCATCCATTGGAGTAACAAAATCTAAACAATGAACTACCTTCCATAATGACAAGGCTATCATCCATTGAAGTAACTAAATCTCAAAAATGAACTACCTTCCATAATGACAAGGCTATCATCCATTGGAGAAACAAAATCTCAACAATGAACTACCTTATGTAATGACACGAATACCATCAATTTGATTTACAAAATCTCAACAACAAACTACCTTCCATAATGACAAGGCTACCATCCATTGGAGTAACGAAATCTCAACAATGAACTACCTTCCATAATGATATGGCTACCAACCATTGGAGTAAATAAATCTCAACAATGAACTACCTTTTATAATGACAAGGCCACCATCCATTGGAGTAATAAAATCTCAACAACAAACTTCCTTCCATAATGACAAGGCTACCATCCATTGGAGTAACAAAATCTCAACAACAAACTACCTTCCCTAATGATAAGGCTACCATCCATTGGAGTAAAAAAATTTCAACAACGAACTACCTTCCATAATGACAAGGCTACCATCCATTGGAGTAATAAAATCTCAACAACAAACTACCATCAAAAATGAAAAGGATACCGTCCATTGGATTAAAAAAATCTCAACAACGAACTACCTTCCATAATGACAAAGCTACCATCCATTGGAGTAACAAAATCTCAACAACAAACTACCTTCCATATTGACAAGGCTACAATCCATTGGAGTAACAAATTATCAACAACAAACTACCTTCCATAATGACAATTCTACCATCCAATGGACTAACAAAATCTCAACAAAGAACTAACTTCCATAATGACAAAGCTACCATACATTGGAGTAACAAAATATCAAAAATGAACTACCTTCCATAATAACAAGGCTACCATTCATTGGGGTAACAAAATCCCAATAGCGAACTACCTTCCATAATGACAAGGCTACCATCCATTGGAGTAACAAAATCTCAACAACGAATTACCTTCCATAGTGACAAGGATACCATCCATTGGAGTAAAAAAATATTAACAACGAACTCCCTTCCATAATGAAAAGGCTACTATCCATTGGAGTAAAAAAATTTCAACACCGAACTACCTTCCATAATGACAAGGCTATCATCCTTTGGAGTAACAAAATATCAAAAATGAACTACCTTCCATAATGACAAGGCTATCGTCCATTGGAGAAAAAATATCTCAACAATGAACTACCTTCCGTAATGACAAGGTTACAATCCATTGGAGTAACAAAACTCAACAACGAACTACCTTCCATAATGACAAGGCTACCATCCTTTGGAGTAATAAAATCTCAACAACGAACTACCTTCCATAAAGACAAGGCTACCATCCATTGGAGTAACAATATCTCAAAAATGAACTACCTTCCATAATGACAAGGCAACCATCCATTGGAGTAACAAAATATCAACAACGAACTACCTTCCATAATGACAAGGCTACCATCCATTGGAGTAACAAAATCTCAACAACGAACTACCTTCCATAAAGATAAGGCTACCATCCATTGGAGTAAAAAAATTTCAACAACGAACTACCTTCCATAATGACAAGGCTACCATACATTGGAGTAATAAAATATCAAAAACAAACTACCATCCATAATGACAAGGATACCATCCATTGGAGTAAAAAAATCTCAACAATGAATTACCTTCCATAATGACAAGGCTACAATCCATTGGAGTTACAAAATCTCAACAACGAACTACCTTCCATATTGAAAAGGCTAGAATCCATTGGAGTAACAAAATATCAACAACAAACTACCTTCCATGATGACAAGGCTACCACCCATTGGAGAAACAAAATTTCAACAACAAACTACCTTCGATAATGACAAGGCTACCATCCATTGGTGTAATAAAATATCAACAATGAAATACCTTCCATAATGATAAGGCTACCATTAATTGGAGTAACAAAATCTCAAAAATGAACTACATTCCATAATCACAAGGCTATCATCTCCATTGGAGTAACAAAATCAAAAACAACGTACTACCTTCGATAATGATAAAGCTACCATACATTGGAGTAAAAACAGCTCAACAACGAACTACATTTCATAATGACAAGGCTACCATCCAATGGAGTAACAAAATCTCAAAAATGAACTACCTTCCATAATAACAAGGCTACCATCCATTGGACTAACAAAATCTCAAAAATGAACTACCTTCCATATTGACAAGGCTACAATACATTGGAGTAACAAAATTTCAACAACGAACTACCTTCCATAATGACAAGACTACCCTCCATTGGAGTAACAAAATCTCAACAACGAACTACCTTCCATAATGACAAGACTACCATCCATTGGAGTAACAAAATCTCAACCACGAACTACCTTCCATAATGACAAGGCTACCATCCATTGGAGTAACAAAATTTCAACAACGAACTACCTTCCATAATGACAAGACTACCATCCATTGGAGTAACAAAATCTCAACAATGAACTACCTTCCATAATGACAAGGCTACCATCCATTGGAGAAACAAAATCTCAATAACAAACTACCTTCCATAATGACAAGACTACCATCCATTGGAGTAACAAAATCTCAACAATGAACTACCTTCCATAATGACAAGGCTATCATCCATTGGAGAAACAAAATCTCAAAAATGAACTACCTTCGATAATAACAAGGCTACCATCCATTGGAGTAACAAAATACCAATAACAAACTACCTTCCATAATGTCAAGGCTACCATTTATTTCAGTAACAAAATCCCAATAACAAACTACCTTCCAAAATGACAATGCTACCATCCATTGATGTAACAAAATCTCAACAATGAACTACCTTGCATAATGACAAGGCTATCATCCATTGGAGAAACAAAATCTCAAAAATGAACTACCTTCAATAATAACAAGGCTACCATCCATTGGAGTAACAAAATACCAATAACGAACTACCTTCCATAATGTCAAGGCTAACATTCATTTCAGTAACAAAATCCCAATAACAAACTACCTTCCAAAATGACAAGGCTAGCATCCATTGAAGTAACACAATCTCAACAACGAACTACCTTCCATAACGACAAGGCTACCATCCATTGGAGTAACAAAATTTTAACAACGAACTACCTTCCATAATGACAAGACTACCATCCATTGGAGTAACAAAATCTCAAAAATGAACTACCTTCGATAATAACAAGGCTATCATCCATTGAAGTAACTAAATCTCAAAAATGAACTACTTTCCATAATGACAAGGCTACCATTCATTTCAGTAACAAAATCCCAATAACAAACTACCTTCCAAAATGACAAGGCTACCATCCATTGAAATAACCAAATCTCAACAACGAACTACCTTCCATAATGACAAGGCTACCATCCATTGGAGTAACCAAATCTCAACAACGAACTACCTTCCATAATGACAAGACTACCATCCATTGGAGTAACAAAATCTCAACAATGAACTACCTTCCATAATGACAAGGCTATCATCCATTGGAGTATCTAAATCTCAAAAATGAACTACCTTCCATAATGACAAGGATATCATCCATTGGAGAAACAAAATCTCAACAATGAACTACCTTATGTAATGACACGAATACCATCAATTTGATTTACAAAATCTCACCAACAAACTACCGTCCATAATGACAAGGCTACTATCCTTTAAAGTAACAAAATCTCAACAACAAACTACCTTCCATAATGACAATGCTACCATCCATTGGAGTAATGAAATCTCAACAATGAACTACCTTCCATAATGATATGGCTACCAACCATTGGAGTAAATAAATCTCAACAATGAACTACCTTCAATAATGACAAGGCTACCAGCCAATGGACAACAAAATCTCCACAATGAACTACCTTCCATAATGACAAGGCTATCATCCATTAGAGAAACAAAATCTCAACCATGAACTACCTTCCGTAATGACAAGGATACTATCAATTAGAGTAACAAAATCTCAACAACAAACTACCTTCCATATTGACAAGGCTACCATCCATTGGAGTAACAAAATTTCAACAACGGACTACCTTCCATAATGAAAAGACTACCATCCATTGGAGTAATAAAATCTCAACAACAAACTACCTTCCATTATAACGAGGCTACCATCCATTGGAGAAACAAAATTTGGACAACGAATTGCCTTCGATAATGACAAGGCTACCATCAATTGGTGTAATAATATATCAACAGTGAACTACATTCCATAATGATAAGGCTACAATCAATTGGAGTAACAAAATCTCAACAATGAACTACCTTACATAATGACATGGCTACCAGCCATTAGAGTAACAAAACCTCAACAACGAACTACCTCCATAATTACAAGGCTATCATCCATTGGAGAAACAAAATATCAACAATGAACTACCTTCCGTAATGAGAAGGATACCATCAGTTTGAGTAACAAAATCTCAACAACGAAATACCTTCCATAATGATAAGGCTACCATTCGTTAAAGTAACAAAATCTCAACAACGAATAACCTTCCATAATGACAAGGCTACCATCCATTGGAGTAACAAAATCTCAACAACAAACTACTTTCCATAATGACAAGGCTATACTAACCATTGGAGTAAATAAATCTAAACAATGAACTACCTTCCATAATGACAAAGCTACCAGCCATTGGAGTAACAAAATCTCAACAATGAAAAACCTTCCAGAAATACAAGGCTATAATCCATTGGAGAAACAAAATCTCAACAATGAACTACCTTCTGTAATGACAAGGATACCATCAATTAGAGTAACAAAATCTCAACAACAAACTACCTTCCATATTGAAAAGGCTACCCTCCATTGGAGTAACAAAATTTCAACAACGAACTACCTTCCATAATGACAAGACTACCATCCATTGGAGTAACAAAATCTCAACAACGAACTACCTTCCATAATGACAAGGCTACCATCCATTGGAGTAAAAAAATTTCAACAACGAACTACCTTCCATAATGACTAGACTACCATCCATTGGAGTAACAAAATCTCAACAACGAACTACCTTCCATAATGACAAGGCTACCATCCATTAGAAAAACAAAATCTCAATAATGAACTACCTTCCGTAATGACACAGATACCATCAATTTGAGTTACAAAATCTCAACAACGAACTATGTTCCATAATGACAAGTCTACCATCCATTAAAATAACAAAATCTCAACAACAAACTACCTTCCATATTGACAAGGCTACCATCCATTGGAGTAACGAAATCTCAACAATGAACTACCTTCCATAATGATATGGCTACCAACCATTGGAGTAAATAAATCTCAACAATGAACTACCTTCAATAATGACAAGGCTACGATCCATTGGAGTAACAAAATCTCCACAATGAACTACCTTCCATAATGACAAGGCTATCATCCATTGGAGAAACAAAATCTCAACAATGAACTACCTTCCGTAATGTCAAGGATACTATCAATTAGAGTAACAAAATCTCAATAACGAACTACCTTCCTTATTGACAAGGCTACCATCCATTGGAGTAACAAAATTTGAAAAACGAACTACCTTCCATAATGACAAGACTACCATCCTTTGGAGTAATAAAATATCAACAACAAACTACCTTCCATTATGACAAGGCTACCATCCATTGGAGAAAAAAAATTTCGACAACGAACTACCTTCGATAATGACAAGGCTACCATCAATTGGTGTAATAAAATATCAACAATGAACTACCTTCCATATTGATAAGGCTACCATCAATTGGAGTAACAAAACCTCAACAATGAACTATCTTCCATAATGACAAGGCTACCAGCCATTGGAGTAACAAAACCTCATCAACGCACTACCTTCCATAATTACAAGGCTATCATCCATTGGAGAAACATAATATCAACAATGAACTACCTTCCCTAATGACAAGGATACCATCAGTTGGAGTAACAAAATCTCAACAACGAAATACCTTCCATAATGATAAGGCTACAATCCATTGGAGTAACAAAATCTCAACAACAAACAACCTTCCATAATGACAAGGCTACCATACATTGGAGTAACAAAATCTAAACAACAAACTACCTTCCATATTGACAAGGCTCCAATCCATTGGAGTAACAAAATCTCAACAACGAACTACCTTCCACAATGACAAGTCTACCATCCATTGGAGTAACAAAATCAAAAACAACGAACTACCTTCGATAATGACAAAGCTACCATACATTGGAGTAAAAAAAGCTCAACAATGAACTACATTTCATAATGACAAGGCTACCATCCAATGGAGTAACAAAATCTCAAAAATGAACTACCTTCCATAATAACAAGGCTACCATCCATTGGAGTAACAAAATCTCAAAAATGAACTACCTTCCATATTGACAAGGCTACAATACATTGGAGTAACAAAATCTCAACAAGGAACTACCTTGTACAATGACAATTCTACCATCCATTGGAGTAACAAAATCTCAACAACAAACTACTTTCCATAATGACAAAGCTCCCATACATTGGAGTAAAAAATTCTCAACAATGAACTACCTTCCATAATGACAAAGCTACCATCCATTGGAGTAATAAAATCTCAAAAATAAACTACCTTCCATAATAACAAGGCTACCATGCATTTGAGTAACAAAATTCCAATAACAAACTACCTTCCAAAATTGACAAGGTCACCATCCATTGGAGTAACCAAATCTCAACAACGAACTACCTTCAATAATGACAAGGCTACCATCCATTGGAGTAACAAAATTTTAACAACGAACTACCTTCCATAATGACAAGACTACCATCCATTGGAGTAACAAAATCTCAACAATGAACTACCTTCCATAATGACAAGGATATCATCCATTGGAGTAACAAAATCTCAAAAATGAACTACCTTCCATAATGACAAGGCTATCATCCATTGGAGAAAAAAAATCTCAACAATGAACTACCTTCTGTAATGACACGGATACCATCAATTAGAGTTACAAAATCTGGACAACAAACTACCGTCCATAATGACAAGGCTACCATCCATTAAAGTAACAAAATCTCAACAACGAACTACCTTCCATAATGACAAGGCTATCATCCATTGGAGAAACAAAATCTCAACAATGAACTACCTTCCGTAATGTCAAGGATACTATCAATTAGAGTAACAAAATCTCAATAACGAACTACCTTCCATATTGACAAGGCTACCATCCATTGGAGTAACAAAATTTGAACAACGAACTACCTTCCATAATGACAAGACAACCATCCATTGGAGTAATAAAATATCAACAACAAACTACCTTCCATTATGACAAGGCTACCATCCATTGGAGAAACAAAATTTCAACAACGAACTACCTTCGATAATGACAAGGCTACCATCAATTGGTGTAATAAAATATCAACAATGAACTACCTTCCATAATGATAAGGCTACCATCAATTGGAGTAACAAATTCTCAACAATGAACTACCTTCCATAATGACAAGGCTACCAGCCATTGGAGTAACAAAACCTCATCAATGAACTACCTTCCATAATTACAAGGCTATCATCCATTGGAGAAACAAAATATCAACAATGAACTACCTTCCCTAATGACAAGGATACCATCAGTTGGAGTAACAAAATATCAACAATGAAATACCTTCCATAATGATAAGGCTACAATCCATTGGAGTAACAAAATCTCAACAACAAACTACCTTCCATAATGACAAGGCTACCATACATTGGAGTAACAAAATCTAAACAACTAACTACCTTCCATATTGACAAGGCTACAATCCATTGGAGTAACAAAATCTCAACAACAAACTACCTTCCATAATGACAAGTCTACCATCCATTAGAGTAACAAAATCAAAACAATGAACTACCTTCGATAATGACAAAGCTACCATACATTGGAGTAAAAAAAGCTCAACAACAAACTACGTTTCATAATGACAAGGCTACCATCCAATGGAGTAACAAAATCTCAAAAATGAACTACCTTCCGTAATAACAAGGCTACCATCCATTGGAGTAACAAAATCTCAACAATGAACTACCTTCCATATTGACAAGGCTTAAATACATTGGAGTAACAAAATCTCAACAAGGAACTACCTTCTACAATGACAATTCTACTATCCATTGGAGTAACAAAATCTCAACAACAAACTACTTTCCATAATGACAAAGCTCCCATACATTGGAGTAAAAAATTCTCAACAACGAACTACCTTCCATAATGACAAAGCTACCATCCATTGGAGTAATAAAATCTCAAAAATAAACTACCTTCCATAATAACAAGGCTACCATCCATTTGAGTAACAAAATCCCAATAACAAACTACCTTCCAAAATTGACAAGGCTACCATCCATTGGAGTAACCAAATCTCAACAACGAACTACCTTCAATAATGACAAGGCTACCATCCATTGGAGTAACAAAATTTTAACAACGAACTACCTTCCATAATGACAAGACTACCATCCATTGGAGTAACAAAATCTCAACAATGAACTACCTTCCATAATGACAAGGCTATCATCCATTTGAGTAACAAAATCTCAAAAATGAACTACCTTCCATAATGACAAGGCTATCATCCATTGGAGAAACAAAATCTCTAAAATGAACTACATTCTGTAATGACACGGATACCATCAATTAGAGTTACAAAATATGGACAACAAACTACCGTCCAAAATTACAAGGCTACCATCCATTAAAGTAACAAAATCTCAACAACGAACTACCTTCCATAATGACAAGGCTACCATCCATTGGAGTAACAAAATCTCAACAATGAACTACCTTCCATAATGATATGGCTACCAACCATTGGAGTAAATAAATCTAAATAATGAACTACCTTCCATAATGACAAGGCTACCAGCCATTGGAGTAACAAAATCTCAACAATGAACTACCTTCCATAATGACAAGGCTATAATCCATTGGAGTAATAAAATCTCAACAATGAACTACCTTCTGTATTGACAAGGATAACATCAATTAGAGTATCAAAATCTCAACAACGAACTACCTTCCATATTGACAAGGTTACCATCCATTGGAGTAACAAAATTTCAACAACGAACTACCTTCCATAATGACAAGACTACCATCCATTGGAGTAACAAAATCTCAACAATGAACTACCTTCCGTAGTGACAAGGATACCATCCATTGGAGTAACTTAATCTCAAAAATGAACTACCTTCCATAATGACAAGGCTATCATCCATTGGAGAAATAAAATCTCAATAATGAACTACCTTTCGTAATGACACGGATACCATCAATTAGAGTTACAAAATCTCAACAACAAACTACGTTCCATAATGACAAGTCTACCATCCATTAAAGTAACAAAATCTCAACAACGAACTACCTTCCATAATGACAAGGCTACCATCCATTGGAGTAAGAAAATCTCAATAATGAACTACCTTCCGTAATGAACGAATACCATCAATTTGAGTTACAGAATCTCAACAACAAACTACGTTCCATAATGACAAGTCTACCATCCATTAAAGTAACAAAATCTCAACAACGAACTACCTTCCATAATGACAAGGCTACCATCCATTGGAGTAACAAAATCTCAACAATGAACTATCTTCCATAATGACAAGGCTACAAACCATTAGAGTAACAAAATCTCAACAATGAACTACCTTCCATAATGACACGGCTACCAACCATTGGAGTAAAAAAATCTCAATAATGAACTACCTTCCATAATAACAAGGCTACCATCCATTGATGTAACAAAATACCAATAAGGAACTAACTTCCATAATGTCAAAGCTACCATCCATTTCAGTAACAAAATCCCAATAACAAACTACCTTCCAAAATGACAAGGCTACCATCCATTGAAGTAACCAAATCTCAACAACGAACTACCTTCCATAATGACAAGGCTACCATCCATGAGAGTAACAAAATTTTAACAACGAACTACCTTCCATAATGACAAGACTACCTTCCATTGGAGTAACAAAATCTCAAAAATGAACTACCTTCCATAATGACAAGGCTATCATCCATTGGAGTAACTAAATCTCAAAATTGAACTACCTTCCCTAATGACAAGGCTATCATCCATTGGAGAAACAAAATCTCAACAATGAATTACCTTCTGTAATGACACGGATACCATCAATTTAGGTTACAAAATCTCAACAACAAACTACCGTCCATAATGACAAGGCTACTATCCATTAAAGTAACAAAATCTCAACAACAAACTACCTTCCATAATGACAAGGCTACCATCCATTGGAGTAACGAAATCACAACAATGAACTACCTTCCATAATGATATGGCTACCAACCATTGGAGTAAATAAATCTCAACAATGAACTACCTTTAATAATGACAAGGCTACCATCCATTGGAGTAACAAAATCTCCACAAAGAACTACCTTCCATAATGACAAGGCTATCATCCATTGGAGAAACAAAATCTCAACAATGAACTACCTTCCGTAATGTCAAGGATACTATCAATTAGAGTAACAAAATCTCAATAACGAACTACCTTCCATATTGACAAGGCTACCATCCATTGGAGTAACAAAATTTGAACAAAGAACTACCTTCCATAATGACAAGACTACCATCCATTGGAGTAATAAAATATCAACAACAAACTACCTTCCATTATGACAAGGCTACCATCCATTGGAGAAACAAAATTTCAACAACGAACTACCTTCGATATTGACAAGGCTACCATCCATTGGAGTAACAAAATCTCAACAACGAACTACCTTCCATAATGACAAGGCTACCATCCATTGGAGTAACAAAATCTCAACAATGAACTACCTTCCATAATTACAAGGCAATCATCCATTGGAGAAATAAAATATCAACAATGAACTACCTTCCCTAATGACAAGGATACAATCAGTTGGAGTAACAAAATATCAACAACGAAATACCTTCCATAATGATAAGGCTACAATCCATTGGAGTAACAAAATCTCAACAACAAACTACCTTCCATAATGACAAGGCTACCATACATTGGAGTAACAAAATCTAAACAACAAACTACCATCCTTATTGACAAGGCTACAATACATTGGAGTAACAAAATCTCAACAACAAACTACCTTCCACAATGACAAGTCTACCATCCATTAGAGTAACAAAATCACAACAACGAACTACCTTCGATAATGACAAAGCTACCATACATTGGAGTAAAAAAAGCTCAACAACGAACTACATTTCATAATGACAAGGCTACCATCCAATGGAGTAACAAAATCTCAAAAATGAACTACCTTCCATAATAACAAGGCTACCATCCATTGGAGTAACAAAATCTCAACAATGAACTACCTTCCATATTGACAAGGCTACAATACATTGGAGTAACAAAATCTCAACAAGGAACTACCTTCTACAATGACAATTCTACCATCCATTGGAGTAACAAAATCTCAACAACAAACTAGTTTCCATAATGACAAAGATCCCATACATTGGAGTAAAAAATTCTCAACAACGAACTACATTCCATAATGACAAAGCTACCATCCATTGGAGTAATAAAATCTCAAAAATAAACTACCTTCCATAATAACAAGGCTACCATCCATTTGAGTAACAAAATCCCAATAACAAACTACCTTCCAAAATTGACAAGGCTACCATCCATTGGAGTAACAAAATCTCAACAACGAACTACCTTCCATAATGACAAGGCTACCATCCATTGGAGTAACAAAATCTCAACAATGAACTACCTTCCATAATTACAAGGCAATCATCCATTGGAGAAACAAAATATCAACAATGAACTACCTTCCCTAATGACAAGGATACCATCAGTTGGAGTAACAAAATATCAACAACGAAATACCTTCCATAATGATAAGGCTACAATCCATTGGAGTAACAAAATCTCAACAACAAACTACCTTCCATAATGACAAGGCTACCATACATTGGAGTAAAAAAATCTCAACAAAGAACTACCTTCCATATTGACAAGGCTACCATCCATTGGAGTAACAAAATTTCAACAACGAACTACCTTCCATAATGACAAGACTACCATCCATTGGTGTAACAAAATCTCAACAACGAGGGTACCATATCTCAACAAAATCCATTGGAGTAACAAAATCCCAATAACAAACTACCTTCCATAATGACAAGGATACGATCCATTGGAGTAACCATATCTCAACAATGAACTACATTCCATAATAACGAGGCTATCATCCATTGGAGTAACAAAATCTCAACAACGAACTACCTTCCATAATGACAAGGCTACCATCCATTGGAGTAAAAAAATCTCAACAACGAACTACCTTCCATAATGACAAGGCTACCATCCATTGGAGTGAAAAAATATCAACAACGAACAACCTTCCCTAATGACAAGGCTACCATCCATTGGAGTAACAAAATCTCAACAACAAACTACCTTCCATAATGACAAGGCTACCATCCATTGGAGTAACAAAATCTCAACAACGAACTACCATCCATATTGCCAAGGCTACAATCCATTGGAGTAACAAAATCTCAACAACGAACTACCTTCCACAATGACAAGTCTAATATCCATTGGAGTAACAAAATCTCAACAACGAACTACCTTCAATAATGACAAAGCTACCATACAATGGAGTATAAAAATCTCAACAACGAACTACCTTTCATAATGACAAGGCTACCATCCAATGGACTAACAATATCTCAAAAATGAACTACCTTCCATAATAACAAGGCTACCATCCATTGGAGTAACAAAATCTCAATAACGAACTACTTTCCATAATGACAAGGCTACAATCCATTGGAGAAACCAAATCTCAACAACGAACTACCTTCCATAATGACGAGGATACCATCCATTAGAGTAACAAAATTTCAACAACGAACTACCTTCCATAATGACAAAGCTACCATCCATTGGAGTAAAAAAATATCAAAAATGAACTACCTTCCATAATGATAAGGCTACCATCCATTGGAGTAAAAAAATCTCAACAATGAACTACCTTCCATTATGACAAGGCTACCATCCATTGGAGAAACATAATTTCAACAAATAACTACCTTCCATATTTACAAGTCTACCATCCATTGGAGTAAAAAAATCTCAACAAGGAACTACCTTCCATAATGACAAGGCTACCATCCATTGGAGTAAAAAATATCAACAACGAACTACGTTCCCTAATGACAAGGCTACCATCCATTGGAGTAACAAAATCTCAACCACAAACTACCTTCCATAATGAGAACGCTACCATCCATTGGAGTAACAAAATCTCAACAACGAACTACCTTCCATATTGACAAGGCTACAATCCATTGGAGTAAAAAAATATCAAAAACGAACTACCTTCCCTAATGACAAGGCTACCATCCATTGGAGTAACAAAATTTCAACAACGAACTACCTTCCATAATGACAAGGCTACCATCCATTAGAGTAACAAAATATCAACAACTAACTACCTTCCATAATGATAAGGCTACTATCCATTGGAGTAAAAAAATATCAACAACGAACTACCTTCCATAATGGAAAGGCTACCATCCATTGGAGTAAAAAATATCAACAACGAACTACCTTCCCTAATGACAAGGCTACCATCCATTGGAGTAACAAAATATCAACAAAGAACTACCTTCCATATTTACAAGGCTACAATCCATTGGAGTAACAAAATCTCAACAACAAACTACCTTCCATAATGACAAGTCTACCATCCATTGGAGTAACAAAATCTCAACAACAAACTACCTTCCATAATGACAAGGCTACCATCCATTAGAGTAAAATAATATCAACAACGAACTACCTTCCCTAATTACAAGGCTACCATCCATTGGAGTAACAAAATCTCAACAACAAACTACCTTCCATAATGACAAGGCTACCATCCATTGGAGTAACAAAATCTCAACAAAGAACTACCTTCCATATTGACAAGGCTACAATCCATTGGAGTAACAAAATCTCAACAATGAACTACCTTCCATAATGACAAGTCTACCACCCATTGGAGTAACAAAATCTCAACAACAAACTACCTTCCATAATGACAAAGCTACCATACAATGGAGTAAAAAAATCTCAACAACGAACTACCTTTCATAATGACAAGGCTACCATCCAATGGAGTAACAAAATCTCAAAAATGAACTACCTTCAATAATAACAAGGCTACCATCCATTGGAGTAACAAAATCCCAATAACAAACTACCTTCCATAATGACAAGGCTACGATCCATTGGAGTAACCATATCTCAACAATGAACTACCTTCCATAATAACGAGGCTACCATCCATTGGAGTAACAAAATCTCAACAACGAACTACCTTCCATAATGACAAGGCTACCATCCATTGGAGTAAAAAAATCTCAACAACGAACTACCTTCCATAATGACAAGGATACCATCCATTGGAGTGAAAAAATATCAACAACGAACAACCTTACCTAATGACAAGGCTACCATCCATTGTAGTAACAAAATCTCAACAACAAACTACCTTCCACAATGACAAGGCTACCATCCATTGGAGTAACAAAATCTCAACAACGAACTACCTTCCATATTGCCAAGGCTACAATCCATTGGAGTAACAAAATCTCAACAACGAACTACCTTCCACAATAACAAGTCTAACATCCATTGGAGTAACAAAATCTCAACAACATACTACCTTCAATAATGACAAAGCTACCATACAATGGAGTATAAAAATCTCAAAAACGAACTACCTTTCATAATGACAAGGCTAACATCCAATGGACTAACAATATCTCAAAAATGAACTACCTTCCATAATAACAAGGCTACCATCCATTGGAGTAACAAAATCTCAATAACGAACTACCTTCCATAATGACAAGGCTACAATTCATTGGAGTAACAAAATCTCAACAAGGAACTACCTTCCATAATGACAAGGCTACCATCCATTGGAGTAAAAAAATATCAACAACGAACTACCTTCCCTAATGACAAGGCTACCATCCATTGGAGTAACAAAATCTCAACCACAAACTACCTTCCATAATGAGAAGGCTACCATCTATTGGAGTAACAAAATCTCAACAACGAACTACCTTCCATATTGACAAGGCTACAATCCATTGGAGTAAAAAAATATCAACAACAAACTACCTTCCCTAATGACAAGGCTACCATCCATTGGAGTAACAAAATTTCAACAACGAACTACCTTCCATAATGACAAGGCTACCATCCATTGGAGTAACAAAATATCAACAACTAACTACCTTCCATAATGATAAGGCTACTATCCATTAGAGTAAAAAAATATCAACAACGAACTACCTTCCGTAATGGAAAGGCTACCATCCATTGGAGTAAAAAAATATCAACAACGAACTACCTTCCCTAATGACAAGGCTACCATCCATTGGAGTAACAAAATCTCAACAACGAACTACCTTCCACAATGACAAAGCTACCATACAATGGAGTATAAAAATCTCAACAACGAACTACCTTTCATAATGACAAGGCTACCATCCAATGGACTAATAATATCTCAAAAATGAACTACCTTCCATAATAACAAGGCTACCATCCATTGGAGTAACAAAATCTCAATAACGAACTACTTCCATAATGACAAGGCTACAATCCATTGGAGTAACCAAATCTCAATAACGAACTACCTTCCATAATGACGAGGATACCATCCATTGGAGTAACAAAATTTCAACAACGAACTACCTTCCATAATGACAAGGCTACCATCCATTGGAGTAAAAAAATATCTAAAATGAACTACCTTCCATAATGATAAGGCTACCATCCATTGGAGTAAAAAAATATCAACAACGAACTACCTTCCATTATGACAAGGCTACCATCCATTGGAGAAACATAATTTCAACAAAGAACTACCTTCCATATTTACAAGGCTACAATCCATTGGAGTAACAAAATCTCAACAACGAACTACCTTCCACAATGACAAGTCTACCATCCATTGGAGTAACAAAATCTCAACAATGAACTACCTTCAATAATGACAAAGCTACCATACAATGGAGTTAAAAAATATCAACAACGAACTACCTTTCATAATGACAAGGCTACCATCCAATGGAGTAACAAAATCTCAAAAATGAACTACCTTCCATAATAACAAGGTTACCATCCATTAGAGTAACAAAATCCCAATAATGAACTACCTTCCATAATCACAAGGCTACGATCCATTGGAGTAACAAAATCTCAACAACGAACTACCTTCCATAATGACAAGGCTACCATCCATTGGATTAAAAAAATATCAACAACGAACTACCTTCCCTAATGACAAGGCTAACATCCATTGGAATAACAAAATCTCAACCACAAACTACCTTCCATAATGACAAGGCTACCATCCATTGGAGTAACAAAATCTCAACAACGAACTACCTTCCATATTGACAAGGCTACAATCCATTGGAGTAAAAAAATATCAACAACGAACTACCTTCCCTAATGACAAGGCTACCATCCATTGGAGTAACAAAATTTCAACAACGAACTACCTTCCATAATGACAAGGCTACCATCCATTGGAGTAACAAAATATCAACAACGAACTACCTTCCATAATGATAAGGCTACTATCCATTGGAGTAAAAAAAAATCAACAACGAACTACCTTCCATAATGGAAAGGCTACCATCCATTGGAGTAAAAAAATATCAACAACGAACTACCTTCCCTAATGACAAGGCTACCATCCATTGGAGTAACAAAATCTCAACAAAGAACTACCTTCCATATTTATAAGGCTACAATCCATTGGAGTAACAAAATCTCAACAACGAACTACCTTCCATAATGACAAGTCTACCATCCATTGGAGTAACAAAATCTTAACAACGAACTACCTTCCATAATGACAAGGCTACCATCCATTAGAGTAAAAAAATATCAACAACGAACTACCTTCCCTAATTACAAGGCTACCATCCATTGGAGTAACAAAATCTCAACAATGAACTACCTTCCATAATGACAAAGCTACCATACAATGGAGTAAAAAAATCTCAACAACGAACTACCTTTCATAATGACAAGGCTACCATCCAATGGAGTAACAAAATCTCAAAAATGAACTACCTTCCATAATAACAAGGCTACCATCCATTGGAGTAACAAAATCCCAATAACAAACTACCTTCCATAATGACAAGGCTACGATCCATTGGAGTAACCATATCTCAACAATGAACTACCTTCCATAATAACGAGGCTACCATCCATTGGAGTAACAAAATCTCAACAACGAACTACCTTCCATAATGACAAGGCTACCATCCATTGGAGTAACAAAATCTCAACAACAAACTTCCTTCCATAATGACAAGGCTACCATCCATTGGAGTAACAAAATCTCAACAACGAACTACCTTCCATATTGCCAAGGCTACAATGCATTGGAGTAACAAAATCTCAACAACGAACTACCTTCCACAATGACAAAGCTACCATACAATGGAGTATAAAAATCTCAACAACGAACTACCTTTCATAATGACAAGGCTACCATCCAATGGACTAACAATATCTCAAAAATGAACTACCTTCCATAATAACAAGGCTACCATCCATTGGAGTAACAAAATCTCAATAACGAACTACCTTCCATAATGACAAGGCTACAATCCATTGGAGTAACCAAATCTCAACAACGAACTACCTTCCATAATGACGAGGATACCATCCATTAGAGTAACAAAATTTCAACAATGAACTACCTTCCATAATGACAAGGCTACCATCCATTGGAGTAAAAAAATATCAAAAATGAACTACCTTCCATAATGATAAGGCTACCATCCATTGGAGTAAAAAAATCTCAACAACGAACTACCTTCCATTATGACAAGGCTACCATCCATTGGAGAAACATAATTTCAACAAAGAACTACCTTCCATATTTACAAGGCTACAATCCATTAGAGTAACAAAATCTCAACAACGAACTACCTTCCACAATGACAAGTCTACCATCCATTGGAGTAACAAAATCTCAACAATGAACTACCTTCAATAATGCCAAAGCTACCATACAATGGAGTTAAAAAATATCAACAACGAACTACCTTTCATAATGACAAGGCTACCATCCAATGGAGTAACAAAATCTCAAAAATGAACTACCTTCCATAATGACAAGGCTACCATCCATTGGAGTAACAAAATCTCAACAACGAACTACCTTCCATATTGCCAAGGCTACAATCCATTGGAGTAACAAAATCTCAACAACGAACTACCTTCCACAATGACAAAGCTACCATACAATGGAGTATAAAAATCTCAACAACCAACTACCTTTCATAATGACAAGGCTACCATCCAATGGACTAACAATATCTCAAAAATGAACTACCTTCCATAATAACAAGGCTACCATCCATTGGAGTAACAAAATCTCAATAACGAACTACCTTCCATAATGACAAGGCTACAATCCATTGGAGTAACCAAATCTCAATAACGAACTACCTTCCATAATGACGAGGATACCATCCATTAGAGTAACAAAATTTCAACAACGAACTACCTTCCATAATGACAAGGCTACCATCCATTGGAGTAAAAAAATATCAAAAATGAACTACCTTCCATAATGATAAGGCTACCATCCATTGGAGTAAAAAAATCTCAACAACGAACTACCTTCCATTATGACAAGGCTACCATCCATTGGAGAAACATAATTTCAACAAAGAACTACCTTCCATATTTACAAGGCTACAATCCATTGGAGTAACAAAATCTCAACAACGAACTACCTTCCACAATGACAAGTCTACCATCCATTGGAGTAACAAAATCTCAACAATGAACTACCTTCAATAATGACAAAGCTACCATACAATGGAGTTAAAAAATATCAACAACGAACTACCTTTCATAATGACAAGGCTACCATCCAATGGAGTAACAAAATCTCAAAAATGAACTACCTTCCATAATAACAAGGCTACCATCCATTAGAGTAACAAAATCCCAATAACCAACTACCTTCCATAATCACAAGGCTACGATCCATTGGAGTAACAAAATCTCAACAACGAACTACCTTCCATAATGACAAGGCTACCATCCATTGGAGTAAAAAAACCTCAACAAGGAACTACCTTCCATAATGACAAGGCTACCATCCATTGGATTAAAAAAATATCAACAACGAACTACCTTCCCTAATGACAAGGCTACCATCCATTGGAATAACAAAATCTCAACCACAAACTACCTTCCATAATGACAAGGCTACCATCCATTGGAGTAACAAAATCTCAACAACGAACTACCTTCCATATTGACAAGGCTACAATCCATTGGAGTAAAAAAATATCAACAACGAACTACCTTCCCTAATGACAAGGCTACCATCCATTGGAGTAACAAAATCTCAACAACGAACTACCTTCTATAATGACAAGGCTACCATCCATTAGAGTAAAAAAATATCAACAACGAACTACCTTTCATAATGACAAGGCTACCATCCAATGGAGTAACAAAATCTCAAAAATGAACTACCTTCCATAATAACAAGGCTACCATCCATTGGAGTAACAAAATCCCAATAACAAACTACCTTCCATAATGACAACGCTACGATCCATTGGAGTAACCATATCTCAACAATGAACTACCTTCCATAATAACGAGGCTACCATCCATTGGAGTAACAAAATCTCAACAACGAACTACCTTCCATAATGACAAGGCTACCATCCATTGGAGTAAAAAAATCTCAACGACGAACTACCTTCCATAATGACAAGGCTACCATCCATTGGAGTAAAAAAATATCAACAACGAACAAGCTTCCCTAATGACAAGGCTACCATCCATTGGATTAATAAAATATCAACAACAAACTACCTTCCACAATGACAAGGCTACCATCCATTGGAGTAACAAAATCTCAACAACAAACTACCTTCCATATTGACAAGGCTACAATCCATTGGAGTAACAAAATCTCAACAACGAACTACCTTCCACAATGACAAGTCTACCATCCATTGGAGTAAGAAAATCTCAACAACGAACTACCTTCAATAATGACAAAGCTACCATACAATGGAGTATAAAAATCTCAACAACGAACTACCTTTCATAATGACAAGGCTACCATCCAATGGACTAAGAAAATCTCAAAAATGAACTACCTTCCATAATAACAAGGCTACCATCCATTGGAGTAACAAAATCCCAATAACGAACTACCTTCCATAATGACAAGGCTACAATCCATTGGAGTAACCAAATCTCAACAACGAACTACCTTCCATAATGATGAGGCTACCTTCCATTAGAGTAACCAAATTTCAACAACGAACTACCTTCCATAATGACAAGGCTACCATCCATTGGAGTAAAAAAATATCAACAACGAACTACGTTCCCTAATGACAAGGCTACCATCCATTGGAGTAACAAAATCTCAACCACAAACTACCTTCCATAATGAGAACGCTACCATCCATTGGAGTAACAAAATCTCAACAACAAACTACCTTCCATATTGACAAGGCTACAATCCATTGGAGTAAAAAAATATCAAAAACGAACTACCTTCCCTAATGACAAGGCTACCATCCATTAGAGTAACAAAATATCAACAACTAACTACCTTCCATAATGATAAGGCTACTATCCATTGGAGTAAAAAAATATCAACAACGAACTACCTTCCATAATGGAAAGGTTACCATCCATTGGAGTAAAAAAATATCAACAACGAACTACCTTCCCTAATGACAAGGCTACCATCCATTGGAGTAACAAAATCTCAACAAAGAACTACCTTCCATATTTACAAGGCTACAATCCATTGGAGTAACAAAATCTCAACAACAAACTACCTTCCATAATGACAAGTCTACCATCCATTGGAGTAATAAAATCTCAACAACAAACTACCTTCCATAATGACAAGGCTACCTTCCATTAGAGTAAAAAAATATCAACAACGAACTACCTTTCCTAATTACAAGGCTACCATCCATTGGAGTAACAAAATCTCAACAACAAACTACCTTCCATAATGACAAGGCTACCATCCATTGGAGTAACAAAATCTCAACAAAGAACTACCTTCCATATTGACAAGGCTACAATCCATTGGAGTAACAAAATCTCAACAACGAACTACCTTCCATAATGACAAGTCTACCACCCATTGGAGTAACAAAATCTCAACAACGAACTACCTTCCATAATGACAAAGCTACCATACAATGGAGTAAAAAAATCTCAACAACGAACTACCTATCATAATGACAAGGCTACCATCCAATGGAGTAACAAAATCTGAAAAATGAACTACCTTCAATAATAACAAGGCTACCATCCATTGGAGTAACAAAATCCCAATAACAAACTACCTTCCATAATGACAAGGCTACGATCCATTGGAGTAACCATATCTCAACAATGAACTACCTTCCATAATAACGAGGCTACCATCCATTGGAGTAACAAAATCTCAACAACGAACTACCTTCCATAATGACAAGGCTACCATCCATTGGAGTAAAAAAATCTCAACAACGAACTACCTTCCATAATGACAAGGATACCATCCATTGGAGTGAAAAAAATATCAACAACGAACAACCTTCCCTAATGACAAGGCTACCATCCATTGTAGTAACAAAATCTCAACAACAAACTACCTTCCACAATGACAAGGCTACCATCCATTGGAGTAACAAAATCTCAACAACGAACTACCTTCCATATTGCCAAGGCTACAATCCATTGGAGTAACAAAATCTCAACAACGAACTACCTTCCACAATAACAAGTCTAACATCCATTGGAGTAACAAAATCTCAACAACAAACTACCTTCAATAATGACAAAGCTACCATACAATGGAGTATAAAAATCTCAAAAACGAACTACCTTTCATAATGACAAGGCTACCATCCAATGGACTAACCATATCTCAACAATGAACTACCTTCCATAATAACAAGGCTACCATCCATTGGAGTAACAAAATCTCAATAACGAACTACCTTCCATAATGACAAGGCTACAATTCATTGGAGTAACAAAATCTCAACAAGGAACTACCTTCCATAATGACAAGGCTACCATCCATTGGAGTAAAAAAATATCAACAACGAACTACCTTCCCTAATGACAAGGCTACCATCCATTGGAGTAACAAAATCTCAACCACAAACTACCTTCCATAATGACAAGGCTATGATCCATTGGAGTAACAAAATCTCAACAACAAACTACCTTCCATAGTGACAAGGCTACCATCCATTGGAGTAAAAAAATCTCCACAACGAACTACCTTCCATAATGTCAAGGCTACCATCCATTGGAGTAGAAAAATATCAACAACGAACTACCTTCCCTAATGAAAAGGCTACCATCCATTGGAGTAACAAAATCTCAATAACAAACTACCTTCCTTAATGACAAGGCTACAATCCATTGGAGTAACAAAATCTCAAAAATGAACTACCTTCCATAGTAACAAGGCTACCATCCATTAGAGTAACAAAATCCCAATAATGAACTACCTTCCATAATGACAAGGCTACGATCCATTGGAGTAACAAAATCTCAACAACGAACTACCTTCCATAATGACAAGGCTACCATCCATTGGAGTAAAAAAATCTCAACAAGGAACTACCTTCCATAATTACAAGGCTACCATCCATTGGAGTAAAAAAATATCAACAACGAACTACCTTCCCTAATGACAAGGCTACCATCCATTGGAGTAACAAAATTTCAACAACGAACTACCTTCCATAATGACAAGGCTACCATCCATTGGAGTAACAAAATATCAACAACAAACTTCCTTCCATAATGATAAGGCTACTATCCATTGGAGTAAAAAAATATCAACAACGAACTACCTTCCATAATGGAAAGGCTACCATCCATTGGAGTAAAAAAATATCAACAACGAACTACCTTCCCTAATGACAAGGCTACCATCCATTGGAGTAACAAAATCTCAACAAAGAACTACCTTCCATATTTACAAGGCTACAATCCATTGGAGTAACGAAATCTCAACAACTAACTACCTTCCATAATGACAAGTCTACCATCCATTGGAGTAACAAAATATCAACAACGAACTACCTTCCCTAATGACAAGGCTACCATACAATGGAGTAAAAAAATCTCAACAACGAACTACCTTTCATAATGACAAGGCTACCATCCAATGGAGTAACAAAATCTCAAAAATGAACTACCTTCCATAATAACAAGGCTACCATCCATTGGAGTATCAAAATCCCAATAACGAACAACCTTCCATAATAACAAGGCTACGATCCATTGGAGTAACAAAATCTCAACAACGAACTACCTTTCATAATGACAAGGCTACCATCCATTGGAGTAAAAAAATCTCCACAACGAACTACCTTCCATAATGTCAAGGCTACCATCCATTGGAGTAAAAAAATATCAACCACGAACTACCTTCCCTAATGACAAGGCTACCATCCATTGGAGTAACAAAATCTCAACAACAAACTACCTTCCATAATGACAAGGCTACCATCCATTAGAGTAACAAAATCTCAACAACGAACTACCTTCCATATTGACAAGGCTACAATCCATTGGAGTAAAAAAATATCAACAACGAACTACCTTCCCTAATGACAAGGCTACCATCCATTAGAGTAACAAAATTTCAACAACGAACTACCTTCCATAATGACAAGGCTACCATCCATTGGAGTAACAAAATATCAAAAACGAACTACCTTCCATAATGATAAGGCTACTATCCATTAGAGTTAAAAAATATCAACAACTATCTACCTTCCATAATGACAAGGCTACCATCCATTGGAGTAAAAAAATATCAACAACGAACTACCTTCCCTAATGACAAGGCTACCATCCATTGGAGTAACAAAATCTCAACAACAAACTACCTTCTATAATGACAAGGCTACCATCCATTGGAGTAACAAAATATCAACAAAGAACTACCTTCCATATTTACAAGGCTACAATATATTGGAGTAACAAAATCTCAACAACAAACTACCTTCCACAATGACAAGTCTACCATCCATTGGAGTAACAAAATCTCAACAACGAACTACCTTCAATAATGACAAAGCTACCATACAATGGAGTCAAAAAATCTCAACAACGAACTACCTTTCATAATGACAAGGCTACCATCTAATGGAGTAACAAAATCTCAAAAATGAACTACCTTCCATAATAACAAGGCTACCATCCATTGGAGTATCAAAATCCCAATAACGAACTACCTTCCATAATGACAAGGCTAGAATCCATTGGAGTAACCAAATCTCAACAACGAACTACCTTCCATAATGACGAGGCTACCATCCATTGGAGTAACAAAATTTCAACAACGAACTACCTTCCATAATGACAAAGCTACCATCCATTGGAGTTACAAAATATCAACAACGAACTACCTTCCATAATGATAACGCTACTATCCATTGGATTAAAAAAATATCAACAACGAACTACCTTCCATAATAACAAGGCTACCATCCATTGGAGTAAAAAAATTTCAACAACGAACTACCTTCCCTAATGACAAGGCTACCATACAATGGAGTAAAAAAATCTCAACAACGAACTACCTTTCATAATGACAAGGCTACCATGCAATGGAGTAACAAAATCTCAAAAATGAACTACCTTCCATAATAACAAGGCTACCATCCATTGGAGTATCAAAATCCCAATAACGAACAATATTCCATAATGACAAGGCTATGATCCATTGGAGTAACAAAATCTCAACAACAAACTACCTTCCATAGTGACAAGGCTACCATCCATTGGAGTAAAAAAATCTCCACAACGAACTACCTTCCATAATGTCAAGGCTACCATCCATTGGAGTAGAAAAATATCAACAACGAACTACCTTCCCTAATGAAAAGGCTACCATCCATTGGAGTAACAAAATCTCAATAACAAACTACCTTCCTTAATGACAAGGCTACAATCCATTGGAGTAACAAAATCTCAAAAATGAACTACCTTCCATAGTAACAAGGCTACCATCCATTAGAGTAACAAAATCCCAATAATGAACTACCTTCCATAATGACAAGGCTACGATCCATTGGAGTAACAAAATCTCAACAACGAACTACCTTCCATAATGACAAGGCTACCATCCATTGGAGTAAAAAAATCTCAACAAGGAACTACCTTCCATAATTACAAGGCTACCATCCATTGGAGTAAAAAAATATCAACAACGAACTACCTTCCCTAATGACAAGGCTACCATCCATTGGAGTAACAAAATTTCAACAACGAACTACCTTCCATAATGACAAGGCTACCATCCATTGGAGCAACAAAATATCAACAACAAACTTCCTTCCATAATGATAAGGCTACTATCCATTGGAGTAAAAAAATATCAACAACGAACTACCTTCCATAATGGAAAGGCTACCATCCATTGGAGTAAAAAAATATCAACAACGAACTACCTTCCCTAATGACAAGGCTACCATCCATTGGAGTAACAAAATCTCAACAAAGAACTACCTTCCATATTTACAAGGCTACAATCCATTGGAGTAACGAAATCTCAACAACTAACTACCTTCCATAATGACAAGTCTACCATCCATTGGAGTAACAAAATATCAACAACGAACTACCTTCCCTAATGACAAGGCTACCATACAATGGAGTAAAAAAATCTCAACAACGAACTACCTTTCATAATGACAAGGCTACCATCCAATGGAGTAACAAAATCTCAAAAATGAACTACCTTCCATAATAACAAGGCTACCATCCATTGGAGTATCAAAATCCCAATAACGAACAACCTTCCATAATGACAAGGCTACGATCCATTGGAGTAACAAAATCTCAACAACGAACTACCTTTCATAATGACAAGGCTACCATCCATTGGAGTAAAAAAATCTCCACAACGAACTACCTTCCATAATGTCAAGGCTACCATCCATTGGAGTAAAAAAATATCAACCACGAACTACCTTCCCTAATGACAAGGCTACCATCCATTGGAGTAACAAAATCTCAACAACAAACTACCTTCCATAATGACAAGGCTACCATCCATTAGAGTAACAAAATCTCAACAACGAACTACCTTCCATATTGACAAGGCTACAATCCATTGGAGTAAAAAAATATCAACAACGAACTACCTTCCCTAATGACAAGGCTACCATCCATTAGAGTAACAAAATTTCAACAACGAACTACCTTCCATAATGACAAGGCTACCATCCATTGGAGTAACAAAATATCAAAAACGAACTACCTTCCATAATGATAAGGCTACTATCCATTAGAGTTAAAAAATATCAACAACTATCTACCTTCCATAATGACAAGGCTACCATCCATTGGAGTAAAAAAATATCAACAACGAACTACCTTCCCTAATGACAAGGCTACCATCCATTGGAGTAACAAAATCTCAACAACAAACTACCTTCTATAATGACAAGGCTACCATCCATTGGAGTAATAAAATATCAACAAAGAACTACCTTCCATATTTACAAGGCTACAATACATTGGAGTAACAAAATCTCAACAACAAACTACCTTCCACAATGACAAGTCTACCATCCATTGGAGTAACAAAATCTCAACAACGAACTACCTTCAATAATGACAAAGCTACCATACAATGGAGTAAAAAAATCTCAACAATGAACTACCTTTCATAATGACAAGGCTACCATCTAATGGAGTAACAAAATCTCAAAAATGAACTACCTTCCATAATAACAAGGCTACCATCCATTGGAGTATCAAAATCCCAATAACGAACTACCTTCCATAATGACAAGGCTAGAATCCATTGGAGTAACCAAATCTCAACAACGAACTACCTTCCATAATGACGAGGCTACCATCCATTGGAGTATCAAAATTTCAACAACGAACTACCTTCCATAATGACAAAGCTACCATCCATTGGAGTAACAAAATATAAACAACGAACTACCTTCCATAATGATAACGCTACTATTCATTGGATTAAAAAAATATCACCAACGAACTACCTTCCATAATGACAAGGCTACCATCCATTGGAGTAAAAAAATTTCAACAACGAACTACCTTCCCTAATGACAAGGCTACCATACAATGGAGTAAAAAAATCTCAACAACGAACTACCTTTCATAATGACAAGGCTACCATCTAATGGAGTAACAAAATCTCAAAAATGAACTACCTTCCATAATAACAAGGCTACCATCCATTGGAGTATCAAAATCCCAATAACGAACAACATTCCATAATGACAAGGCTACGATCCATTGGAGTAACAAAATCTCAACAACAAACTACCTTCCATAATGACAAGGCTACCATCCATTGGAGTAAAAAAATCTCCACAACGAACTACCTTCCATAATGTCAAGGCTACCATCCATTGGAGTAAAAAAATATCAACAACGAACTACCTTCCCTAATGACAAGGCTACCATCCATTGGAGTAACAAAATCTCAACAACAAACTACCTTCCATAAAGACAAGGCTACCATCCATTAGAGTAACAAAATCTCAACAACGAACTACCTTCCATATTGACAAGGCTACAATCCATTGGAGTAAAAAAATATCAACAACGAACTACCTTCCCTAATGACAAGGCTACCATCCATTGGAGTAACAAAATTTCAACAACGAACTACCTTCCATAATGACAAGGCTACCATCCATTGGAGTAACAAAATATCAACAACGAACTACCTTCCATAATGATAAGGCTACTATCCATTAGTGTGAAAAAATATCAACAACTATCTACCTTCCATAATGACAAGGCTACCATCCATTGGAGTAAACAAATATCAACAACGAACTACCTTCCCTAATGACAAGGCTACCATCCATTGGAGTAACAAAATCTCAACAACAAACTACCTTCCATAATGACAAGGCTACCATCCATTGGAGTAACAAAATATCAACAAAGAACTACCTTCCATATTTACAAGGCTATAATACATTGGAGTAACAAAATCTCAACAACAAACTACCTTCCACAATGACAAGTCTACCATCCATTGGAGTAACAAAATCTCAACAACGAACTACCTTCAACAATGACCAAGCTACCATACAATGGAGTAAAAAAATCTCAACAACGAACTACCTTTCATAATGACAAGGCTACCATCTAATGGAGTAAATAAATCTCAAAAATGAACTACCTTCCATAATAACAAGGCTACCATCCATTGGAGTATCAAAATCCCAATAACGAACTACCTTCCATAATGACAAGGCTAGAATCCATTGGAGTAACCAAATCTCAACAACGAACTACCTTCCATAATGACGAGGCTACCATCCATTGGAGTATCAAAATTTCAACAACGAACTACCTTCCATAATGACAAAGCTACCATCCATTGGAGTAACAAAATATAAACAACGAACTACCTTCCATAATGATAACGCTACTATCCATTGGATTAAAAAAACATCAACAACGAACTACCTTCCATAATGACAAGGCTACCATCCATTGGAGTAAAAAAATATCAACAACGAACTACCTTCCCTAATGACAAGGCTACCATACAATGGAGTAAAAAAATCTCAACAACGAACTACCTTCCATAATGACAAGGCTACCATCCAATGGAGTAACAAAATCCCAATAACAAACAACATTCCATATTGACAAGGCTACGATCCATTGGAGTAACAAAATCTCAACAACAAACTACCTTCCATAATGACAAGGCTACCATCCATTGGAGTAAAAAAATCTCCACAACGAACTACCTTACATAATGTCAAGGCTACCATCCATTGGAGTAAAAAAATATCAACAACGAACTACCTTCCCTAATAACAAGGCTACCATCCATTGGAATAACAAAATCTCAACAACAAACTACCTTCCTTAATGACAAGGCTACCATCCATTAGAGTAACAAAATCTCAACAACGAACTACCTTCCATATTGACAAGGCTTCCATCCATTAGAGTAAAAAATTATCAACAACGAACTACCTTCCCTAATGACAAGGCTACCATACAATGGAGTAAAAAAATCTCAACAACGAACTACCTTTCATAATGACAAAGTTACCATCCAATGGAGTAACAAAATCTCAAAAATGAACTACCTTCCATAATAACAAGGCTACCATCCTTTGGAGTATCAAAATCCCAATAACGAACAACCTTCCATAATGACAAGGCTACGATTCATTGGAGTAACAAAATCTCAACAACGAACTACCTTCCATAATGACAAGGCTACCATCCATTGGAGTAAAAAAATCTCCACAACGAACTACCTTCCATAATGTCAAGGCTACCATCCATTGGAGTAAAAAAATATCAACAACGAACTACCTTCCCTAATGACAAGGCTACCATCCATTGGAGTAACAATATTTCAACAACGAACTACCTTCCATAATGACAAGGCTACCATCCATTGGAGTAACAAAATATCAACAACAAACTACCTTCCATAATGATAAGGCTACTATCCATTGGAGTAAAAAAATATCAGCAACGAACTACCTTCCATAATGGAAAGGCTACAATCCATTGGATTAAAAAAATATCAACAACGAACTACCTTCCCTAATGACAAGGCTACCATCCATTGGAGTAACAAAATCTCAACAAAGAACTACCTTCCATATTTACAAGGCTACAATCCATTGTAGTAACAAAATCTCAACAACGAACTACCTTCCATAATGACAAGTCTACCATCCATTGGAGTAACAAAATATCAACAACGAACTACCTTCCCTAATGACAAGGCTACCATACAATGGAGTAAAAAAATCTCAACAACGAACTACCTTTCATAATGACAAGGCTACCATCCAATGGAGTAACAAAATCTCAAAAATGAACTACCTTCCATAATAACAAGGCTACCATCCATTGGAGTATCAAAATCCCAATAACGAACAACCATCCATAATGACAAGGCTACGATCCATTGCAGTAACAAAATCTCAACAACGAACTACCTTTCATAATGACAAGGCTAGCATCCATTGGAGTAAAAAAATCTCCACAACGAACTACCTTCCATAATGTCAAGGCTACCATCCATTGGAGTAAAAAAATATCAACAACGAACTACCTTCCCTAATGACAAGGCTACCATCCATTGGAGTAACAAAATCTCAACAACAAACTACCTTCCGTAATGACAAGGCTACCATCCATTAGAGTAACAAAATCTCAACAACGAACAACCTTCCATATTGACAAGGCTACAATCCATTGGAGTAAAAAAATATCAACAACGAACTACCTTCCCTAATGACAAGGCTACCATCCATTGGAGTAACAAAATTTCAACAACAAACTACCTTCCATAATGACAAGGCTACCATCCATTGGAGTAACAAAATATCAACAACGAACTACCTTCCATAATGATAAGGCTACTATCCATTAGAGTAAAAAAATATCAACAACTATCTACCTTCCATAATGACAAGGCTACCATCCATTGGAGTAAAAAAATATCAACAACGAACTACCTTCCCTAATGACAAGGCTACCATCCATTGGAGTAACAAAATCTCAACAACAAACTACCTTCCATAATGACAAGGCTACCATCCATTAGAGTAACAAAATATCAACAAAGAACTACCTTCCATATTTACAAGGCTACAATACATTGGAGTAACAAAATCTCAACAACAAACTACCTTCCACAATGACAAGTCTACCATCCATTGGAGTAACAAAATCTCAACAACGAACTACCTTCAATAATGACAAAGCTACCATACAATGGAGTCAAAAAATCTCAACAACGAACTACCTTTCATAATGACAAGGCTACCATCTAATGGAGTAACAAAATCTCAAAAATGAACTACCTTCCATAATAACAAGGCTACCATCCATTGGAGTATCAAAATCCCAATAACGAACTACCTTCCATAATGACAAGGCTAGAATCCATTGGAGTAACCAAATCTCAACAACGAACTACCTTCCATAATGACGAGGCTACCATCCATTGGAGTATCAAAATTTCAACAACGAACTACCTTCCATAATGACAAAGCTACCATCCATTGGAGTAACAAAATATAAACAACGAACTACCTTCCATAATGATAACGCTACTATCCATTAGATTAAAAAAACATCAACAACGAACTACCTTCCATAATGGCAAGGCTACCATCCATTGGAGTAAAAAAATATCAACAACGAACTACCTTCCCTAATGACAAGGCTACCATACAATGGAGTAAAAAAATCTCAACAACGAACTACCTTTCATAATGACAAGGCTACCATCCAATGGAGTAACAAAATCTCAAAAATGAACTACCTTCCATAATAACAAGGCTACCATCCATTGGAGTATCAAAATCCCAATAACGAACAACATTCCATAATGACAAGGCTACGATCCATTGGAGTAACAAAATCTCAACAACAAACTACCTTCCATAATGACAAGGCTACCATCCATTGGAGTAAAAAAATCTCCACAACGAACTACCTTACATAATGTCAAGGCTACCATCCATTGGAGTAAAAAAATATCAACAACGAACTACCTTCCCTAATAACAAGGCTACCATCCATTGGAGTAACAAAATCTCAACAACAAACTACCTTCCTTAATGACAAGGCTACCATCCATTAGATTAACAAAATCTCAACAACGAACTACCTTCCATATTGACAAGGCTTCCATCCATTAGAGTAAAAAATTATCAACAACGAACTACCTTCCCTAATGACAAGGCTACCATACAATGGAGTAAAAAAATCTCAACAACGAACTACCTTTCATAATGACAAAGTTACCATCCAATGGAGTAACAAAATCTCAAAAATGAACTACCTTCCATAATAACAAGGCTACCATCCTTTGGAGTATCAAAATCCCAATAACGAACAACCTTCCATAATGACAAGGCTACGATTCATTGGAGTAACAAAATCTCAACAACGAACTACCTTCCATAATGACAAGGCTACCATCCATTGGAGTAAAAAAATCTCCACAATGAACTACCTTCCATAATGTCAAGGCTACCATCCATTGGAGTAAAAAAATATTAACAACGAACTACCTTCCCTAATGACAAGGCTACCATCCATTGGAGTAACAATATTTCAACAACGAACTACCTTCCATAATGACAAGGCTACCATCCATTGGAGTAACAAAATATCAACAACAAACTACCTTCCATAATGATAAGGCTACTATCCATTGGAGTAAAAAAATATCAGCAACGAACTACCTTCCATAATGGAAAGGCTACAATCCATTGGATTAAAAAAATATCAACAACGAACTACCTTCCCTAATGACAAGGCTACCATCCATTGGAGTAACAAAATCTCAACAAAGAACTACCTTCCATATTTACAAGGCTACAATCCATTGGAGTAACAAAATCTCAACAACGAACAACCTTCCATATTGACAAGGCTACAATCCATTGGAGTAAAAAAATATCAACAACGAACTACCTTCCCTAATGACAAGGCTACCATCCATTGGAGTAACAAAATTTCAACAACAAACTACCTTCCATAATGACAAGGCTACCATCCATTGGAGTAACAAAATATCAACAACGAACTACCTTCCATAATGATAAGGCTACTATCCATTAGAGTAAAAAAATATCAACAACTATCTACCTTCCATAATGACAAGGCTACCATCCATTGGAGTAAAAAAATATCAACAACGAACTACCTTCCCTAATGACAAGGCTACCATCCATTGGAGTAACAAAATCTCAACAACAAACTACCTTCCATAATGACAAGGCTACCATCCATTAGAGTAACAAAATATCAACAAAGAACTACCTTCCATATTTACAAGGCTACAATACATTGGAGTAACAAAATCTCAACAACAAACTACCTTCCACAATGACAAGTCTACCATCCATTGGAGTAACAAAATCTCAACAACGAACTACCTTCAATAATGACAAAGCTACCATACAATGGAGTCAAAAAATCTCAACAACGAACTACCTTTCATAATGACAAGGCTACCATCTAATGGAGTAACAAAATCTCAAAAATGAACTACCTTCCATAATAACAAGGCTACCATCCATTGGAGTATCAAAATCCCAATAACGAACTACCTTCCATAATGACAAGGCTAGAATCCATTGGAGTAACCAAATCTCAACAACGAACTACCTTCCATAATGACGAGGCTACCATCCATTGGAGTATCAAAATTTCAACAACGAACTACCTTCCATAATGACAAAGCTACCATCCATTGGAGTAACAAAATATAAACAACGAACTACCTTCCATAATGATAACGCTACTATCCATTGGATTAAAAAAACATCAACAACGAACTACCTTCCATAATGGCAAGGCTACCATCCATTGGAGTAAAAAAATATCAACAACGAACTACCTTCCCTAATGACAAGGCTACCATACAATGGAGTAAAAAAATCTCAACAACGAACTACCTTTCATAATGACAAGGCTACCATCCAATGGAGTAACAAAATCTCAAAAATGAACTACCTTCTATAATAACAAGGCTACCATCCATTGGAGTATCAAAATCCCAATAACGAACAACATTCCATAATGACAAGGCTACGATCCATTGGAGTAACAAAATCTCAACAACAAACTACCTTCCATAATGACAAGGCTACCATCCATTGGAGTAAAAAAATCTCCACAACGAACTACCTTACATAATGTCAAGGCTACCATCCATTGGAGTAAAAAAATATCAACAACGAACTACCTTCCCTAATAACAAGGCTACCATCCATTGGAGTAACAAAATCTCAACAACAAACTACCTTCCTTAATGACAAGGCTACCATCCATTAGATTAACAAAATCTCAACAACGAACTACCTTCCATATTGACAAGGCTTCCATCCATTAGAGTAAAAAATTATCAACAACGAACTACCTTCCCTAATGACAAGGCTACCATACAATGGAGTAAAAAAATCTCAACAACGAACTACCTTTCATAATGACAAAGTTACCATCCAATGGAGTAACAAAATCTCAAAAATGAACTACCTTCCATAATAACAAGGCTACCATCCTTTGGAGTATCAAAATCCCAATAACGAACAACCTTCCATAATGACAAGGCTACGATTCATTGGAGTAACAAAATCTCAACAACGAACTACCTTCCATAATGACAAGGCTACCATCCATTGGAGTAAAAAAATCTCCACAATGAACTACCTTCCATAATGTCAAGGCTACCATCCATTGGAGTAAAAAAATATTAACAACGAACTACCTTCCCTAATGACAAGGCTACCATCCATTGGAGTAACAATATTTCAACAACGAACTACCTTCCATAATGACAAGGCTACCATCCATTGGAGTAACAAAATATCAACAACAAACTACCTTCCATAATGATAAGGCTACTATCCATTGGAGTAAAAAAATATCAGCAACGAACTACCTTCCATAATGGAAAGGCTACAATCCATTGGATTAAAAAAATATCAACAACGAACTACCTTCCCTAATGACAAGGCTACCATCCATTGGAGTAACAAAATCTCAACAAAGAACTACCTTCCATATTTACAAGGCTACAATCCATTGGAGTAACAAAATCTCAACAACGAACTACCTTCCATAATGACAAGTCTACCATCCATTGGAGTAACAAAATATCAACAACGAACTACCTTCCCTAATGACAAGGCTACCATACAATGTAGTAAAAAAATCTCAACAACGAACTACCTTTCATAATGACAAGGCTACCATCCAATGGAGTAACAAAATCTCAAAAATGAACTACCTTCCATAATAACAAGGCTACCATCCATTGGAGTATCAAAATCCCAATAACGAACAACCATCCATAATGACAAGGCTACGATCCATTGGAGTAACAAAATCTCAACAACGAACTACCTTTCATAATGACAAGGCTACCATCCATTGGAGTAAAAAAATCTCCACAATGAACTACCTTCCATAATGTCAAGGCTACCATCCATTGGAGTAAAAAAATATCAACAACGAACTACCTTCCCTAATGACAAGGCTACCATCCATTGGAGTAACAAAATCTCAACAACAAACTACCTTCCGTAATGACAAGGCTACCATCCATTATAGTAACAAAATCTCAACAACGAACAACCTTCCATATTGACAAGGCTACAATCCATTGGAGTAAAAAAATATCAACAACGAACTACCTTCCCTAATGACAAGGCTACCATCCATTGGAGTAACAAAATTTCAACAACAAACTACCTTCCATAATGACAAGGCTACCATCCATTGGAGTAACAAAATATCAACAACGAACTACCTTCCATAATGATAAGGCTACTATCCATTAGAGTAAAAAAATATCAACAACTATCTACCTTCCATAATGACAAGGCTACCATCCATTGGAGTAAAAAAATATCCACAACGAACTACCTTCCCTAATGACAAGGCTACCATCCATTGGAGTAACAAAATCTCAACAACAAACTACCTTCCATAATGACAAGGCTACCATCCATTGGAGTAACAAAATATCAACAAAGAACTACCTTCCATATTTACAAGGCTACAATACATTGGAGTAACAAAATCTCAACAACAAACTACCTTCCACAATGACAAGTCTACCATCCATTGGAGTAACAAAATCTCAACAACGAACTACCTTCAATAATGACAAAGCTACCATACAATGGAGTCAAAAAATCTCAACAACGAACTACCTTTCATAATGACAAGGCTACCATCTAATGGAGTAACAAAATCTCAAAAATGAACTACCTTCCATAATAACAAGGCTACCATCCATTGGAGTATCAAAATCCCAATAACGAACTACCTTCCATAATGACAAGGCTAGAATCCATTGGAGTAACCAAATCTCAACAACGAACTACCTTCCATAATGACGAGGCTACCATCCATTGGAGTATCAAAATTTCAACAACGAACTACCTTCCATAATGACAAAGCTACCATCCATTGGAGTAACAAAATATAAACAACGAACTACCTTCCATAATGATAACACTACTATCCATTGGATTAAAAAAACATCAACAACGAACTACCTTCCATAATGACAAGGCTACCATCCATTGGAGTAAAAAAATATCAACAACGAACTACCTTCCCTAATGACAAGGCTACCATACAATGGAGTAAAAAAATCTCAACAACGAACTACCTTTCATAATGAGAAGGCTACCATCCAATGGAGTAACAAAATCTCAAAAATGAACTACCTTCCATAATAACAAGGCTACCATCCATTGGAGTATCAAAATCCCAATAACGAACAACATTCCATAATGACAAGGCTACGATCCATTGGAGTAACAAAATCTCAACAATAAACTACCTTCCATAATGACAAGGCTACCATCCATTGGAGTAAAAAAATCTCCACAACGAACTACCTTACATAATGTCAAGGCTACCATCCATTGGAGTAAAAAAATATCAACAACGAACTACCTTCCCTAATAACAAGGCTACCATCCATTGGAGTAACAAAATCTCAACAAAAAAACTACCTTCCTTAATGACAAGGCTACCATCCATTAGAGTAACAAAATCTCAACAACGAACTACCTTCCATATTGACAAGGCTTCCATCCATTAGAGTAAAAAATTATCAACAACGAACTACCTTCCCTAATGACAAGGCTACCATACAATGGAGTAAAAAAATCTCAACAACGAACTACCTTTCATAATGACAAAGTTACCATCCAATGGAGTAACAAAATCTCAAAAATGAACTACCTTCCATAATAACAAGGCTACCATCCTTTGGAGTATCAAAATCCCAATAACGAACAACCTTCCATAATGACAAGGCTACGATTCATTGGAGTAACAAAATCTCAACAACGAACTACCTTCCATAATGACAAGGCTACCATCCATTGGAGTAAAAAAATCTCCACAACGAACTACCTTCCATAATGTCAAGGCTACCATCCATTGTAGTAAAAAAATATCAACAACGAACTACCTTCCCTAATGACAAGGCTACCATCCATTGGAGTAACAATATTTCAACAACAAACTACCTTCCATAATGACAAGGCTACCATCCATTGGAGTAACAAAATATCAACAACAAACTACCTTCCATAATGATAAGGCTACTATCCATTGGAGTAAAAAAATATCAGCAACGAACTACCTTCCATAATGGAAAGGCTACGATCCATTGGATTAAAAAAATATCAACAACGAACTACCTTCCCTAATGACAAGGCTACCATCCATTGGAGTAACAAAATCTCAACAAAGAACTACCTTCCATATTTACAAGGCTACAATCCATTGGAGTAACAAAATCTCAACAACGAACTACCTTCCATAATGACAAGTCTACCATCCATTGGAGTAACAAAATATCAACAACGAACTACCTTCCCTAATGACAAGGCTACCATACAATGGAGTAAAAAAATCTCAACAACGAACTACCTTTCATAATGACAAGGCTACCATCCAATGGAGTAACAAAATCTCAAAAATGAACTACCTTCCATAATAACAAGGCTACCATCCCTTGGAGTATCAGAATCCCAATAACAAACAACCATCCATAATGACAAGGCTACGATCCATTGGAGTAACAAAATCTCAACAACGAACTACCTTTCATAATGACAAGGCTACCATCCATTGGAGTAAAAAAATATCCACAACGAACTACCTTCCATAATGTCAAGGCTACCATCCATTGGAGTAAAAAAATATCAACAACGAACTACCTTCCCTAATGACAAGGCTACCATCCATTGGAGTAACAAAATCTCAACAACAAACTACCTTCCGTCATGACAAGGCTACCCTCCATTAGAGTAACAAAATCTCAACAACGAACAACCTTCCATATTGACAAGGCTACAATCCATTGGAGTAAAAAAATATCAACAACGAACTACCTTCCCTAATGACAAGGCTACCATCCATTGGAGTAACAAAATTTCAACAACAAACTACCTTCCATAATGACAAGGCTACCATCCATTGGAGTAACAAAATATCAACAACGAACTACCTTCCATAATGATAAGGCTACTATCCATTAGAGTAAAAAAATATCAACAACTATCTACCTTCCATAATGACAAGGCTACCATCCATTGGAGTAAAAAAATATCAACAACGAACTACCTTCCCTAATGACAAGGCTACCATCCATTGGAGTAACAAAATCTCAACAACAAACTACCTTCCATAATGACAAGGCTACCATCCATTGGAGTAACAAAATATCAACAAAGAACTACCTTCCATATTTACAAGGCTACAATACATTGGAGTAACAAAATCTCAACAACAAACTACCTTCCACAATGACAAGTCTACCATCCATTGGAGTAACAAAATCTCAACAACGAACTACCTTCAATAATGACAAAGCTACCATACAATGGAGTCAAAAAATCTCAACAACGAACTACCTTTCATAATGACAAGGCTACCATCTAATGGAGTAACAAAATCTCAAAAATGAACTACCTTCCATAATAACAAGGCTACCATCCATTGGAGTATCAAAATCCCAATAACGAACTACCTTCCATAATGACAAGGCTAGAATCCATTGGAGTAACCAAATCTCAACAACGAACTACCTTCCATAATGACGAGGCAACCATCCATTGGAGTATCAAAATTTCAACAACGAACTACCTTCCATAATGACAAAGCTACCATCCATTGGAGTAACAAAATATAAACAACGAACTACCTTCCATAATGATAACGGTACTACCCATTGGATTAAAAAAATATCAACAACGAACTACCTTCCATAATGACAAGGCTACCATCCATTGGAGTAAAAAAATATCAACAATGAACTACCTTCCCTAATGACAAGGCTACCATACAATGGAGTAAAAAAATCTCAACAACGAACTACCTTTCATAATGACAAGGCTACCATCCAATGGAGTAACAAAATCTCAAAAATGAACTACCTTCCATAATAACAAGGCTACCATCCATTGGAGTATCAAAATCCCAATAACGAACAACATTCCATAATGACAAGGCTACGATCCATTGGAGTAACAAAATCTCAACAAAAAACTACCTTCCATAATGACAAGGCTACCATCCATTGGAGTAAAAAAATCTCCACAACGAACTACCTTACATAATGTCAAGGCTACAATCCATTGGAGTAAAAAAATATAAACAACGAACTACCTTCCCTAATAACAAGGCTACCATCCGTTGGAGTAACAAAATCTCAACAACAAACTACCTTCCATAATGACAAGGCTACAATCCATTAGAGTAACAAAATCTCAACAACGAAATACCTTCCATATTGACAAGGCTACAATCCATTGGAGTAAAAAAATATCAACAACGAACTACCTTCCCTAATGACAAGGCTACCATACAAAGGAGTAAAAAAATCTCAACAACGAACTACCTTCCATAATGACAAGGCTACGATCCATTGGAGTAACAAAATCTCAACAACGAACTACCTTCCATAATGTCAAGGCTACCATCCATTGGAGTAACAAAATCTCAACAACAAACTACCTTCCATAATGACAAGGCTACAATCCATTAGAGTAACAAAATCTCAACAACGAAATACCTTCCATATTGACAAGGCTACCATCCATTGGAGTAAAAAAATATCAACAACGAACTACCTTCCCTAAAGACAAGGCTACCATCCATTGGAGTAACAAAATCTCAACAACAAACTACCTTCCATAATGACAAGGCTACAATCCATTAGAGTAACAAAATCACAACAACGAAATACCTTCCATATTGACAAGGCTACAATCCATTGGTGTAAAAAAATATCAACAACGAACTACCTTCCCTTGTGACAAGGCTACCATCCATTGGAGTAACCAAATTTCAACAACGAACTACCTTCCATAATGACAAGGCTACCATCCATTGGAGTAATAAAATATCAACAACGAACTACCTTCCATAATGATAAGGCTACTATCCATTAGAGTAAAAAAATATCAACAACTATATACCTTCCATAATGACAAGGCTACCATCCATTGGAGTAAAAAAATATCAACAACGAACTACCTTCCCTAATGACAAGGCTAACATCCATTGGAGTAAGAAAATCTCAACAACAAACTACCTTCCATAATGACAAGGCTACCATCCATTGGAGTAACAAAATATCAACAAAGAACTACCTTCCATATTTACAAGGCTACAATACATTGGAGTAACAAAATCTCAACAACAAACTACCTTCCACAATGACAATGCTACCATCCATTGGAGTACCAAAATCTCAACAACGAACTACCTTCAATAATGACAAAGCTACCATACAATGGAGTCAAAAAATCTCAACAACGAACTACCTTTCATAATGACAAGGCTACCATCTAATGGAGTAACAAAATCTCAAAAATGAACTACCTTCCATAATAACAAGGCTACCATCCATTGGAGTATCAAAATCCCAATAACGAACTACCTTCCATAATGACAAGGCTAGAATCCATTGGAGTAACCAAATCTCAACAACGAACTACCTTCCATAATGACGAGGCTACCATCCATTGGAGTAACAAAATTTCAACAACGAACTACCTTCCATAATGACAAAGCTACCATCCATTGGAGTAACAAAATATAAAGAACGAACTACCTTCCATAATGATAACGCTACTATCCATTGGATTAAAAAATATCAACAACGAACAACCTTTCATAATGACAAGGCTACCATCCATTGGAGTAAAAAAATATCAACAACGAACTACCTTCCCTAATGAAAAGGCTACCATACAATGGAGTAAAAAAATCTCAACAACGAACTACCTTTCATAATGACAAGGCTAGAATCCATTGGAGTAACCAAATCTCAACAACGAACTACCTTCCATAATGACGAGGCTACCATCCATTGGAGTATCAAAATCCCAATAACAAACAACATTCCATAATGACAAGGCTACGATCCATTGGAGTAACAAAATCTCAACAACAAACTACCTTCCATAATGACAAGGCTACCATCCATTGGATGAAAAAATTTCCACAAAGAAATACCTTACATAATGTCAAGGCTACCATCCAATGGAGTAAAAAAAATCAACAACGAACTACCTTCCCTAATAACAAGGCTACCATCCATTGGAGTAACAAAATCTCAACAACAAACTACCTTCCTTAATGACAAGGCTACCATCCATTAGAGTAACAAAATCTCAACAACGAACTACCTTCCATATTGACAATGCTTCCATCCATTGGAGTAAAAAAATATCAACAACGAACTACCTTCCCTAATGACAAGGCTACCATACAATGGAGTAAAAAAATCTCAACAACGAACTACCTTTCATAATGACAAGGCTAGAATCCATTGGAGTAACCAAATCTCAACAACGAACTACCTTCCATAATGACGAGGCTACCATCCATTGGAGTATCAAAATCCCAATAACGAACAACCTTCCATAATGACAAGGCTACGATCCATTGGAGTAACAAAATCTCAACAACGAACTACCTTCCATAATGACAAGGCTACCATCCATTGGAGTAAAAAAATCTCCACAACGAACTACCTTCCATAATGTCAAGGCTACCATCCATTGGAGTAAAAAAATATCAACAACGAACTACCTTCCCTAATGACAAGGCTACCATCCATTCGAGTAACAAAATCTCAACAACAAACTACCTTCCATAATGACAAGGCTACCATCCATTAGAGTAACAAAATCTCAACAACGAACTACTTTCCATATTGACAAGGCTACAATCCATTGGAGTCAAAAAATATCAACAACGAACTACCTTCCCTAATGACAAGGCTACCATCCATTGGATTAACAAAATTTCAACAACGAACTACCTTCCATAATGACAAGGCTACCATCCATTGGAGTAACAAAATATCAACAACGAACTACCTTCCATAATGATAAGGCTACTATCCATTAGAGTAAAAAAATATCAACAACTATATACCTTCCATAATGACAAGGCTACCATCCATTGGAGTAAAAAAATATCAACAACGAACTACCTTCCCTAATGACAAGGCTACCATCCATTGGAGTAACAAAATCTCAACAACAAACTACCTTTCATAATGACAAGGCTACCATCCATTGGAGTAACAAAATATCAACAAAGAACTACCTTCCATATTTATAAGGCTACAATACATTGGAGTAACAAAATCTCAACAACAAACTACCTTCCACAATGACAAGTCTACCATCCATTGGAGTAACAAAATCTCAACAACGAACTACCTTCAGTAATGACAAAGCTACCATACAATGGAGTAAAAAAATCTCAACAACGAACTACCTTTCATAATGACAAGGCTACCATCTATTGGAGTAACAAAATCTCAAAAATGAACTACCTTCCATAATAACAAGGCTACCATCAATTGGAGTATCAAAATCCCAATAACGAACTACCTTCCATAATGACAAGGCTAGAATCCATTGGAGTAACCAAATCTCAACAACGAACTACCTTCCATAATGACGAGGCTACCATCCATTGGAGTAACAAAATTTCAACAACGAACTACCTTCCATAATGACAAAGCTACCATCCATTGGAGTAACAAAATATCAACAACGAACTACCTTCCATAATGATAACGCTACTATCCATTGGATTAAAAAATATCAACAACGAACTACCTTCCATAATGACAAGGCTACCATCCATTGGAGTAAAAAAATATCAACAACGAACTACCTTCCCTAATGACAAGGCTACCATACAAAGGAGTAAAAAAATCTCAACAACGAACTACCTTTCATAATGACAAGGCTAGAATCCATTGGAGTAACCAAATCTCAACAACGAACTACCTTCCATAATGACGAGGCTACCATCCATTGGAGTAACAAAATTTCAACAACGAACTACCTTCCATAATGACAAGGCTACGATCCATTGGAGTAACAAAATCTCAACAACGAACTACCTTCCATAATGACAAGGCTACCATCCATTGGAGTAAAAAAATCTCCACAACGAACTACCTTCCATAATGTCAAGGCTACCATCCATTGGAGTAACAAAATCTCAACAACAAACTACCTTCCATAATGACAAGGCTACAATCCATTAGAGTAACAAAATCTCAACAACGAAATACCTTCCATATTGACAAGGCTACAATCCATTGGAGTAAAAAAATATCAACAACGAACTACCTTCCCTAATGACAAGGCTACCATACAAAGGAGTAAAAAAATCTCAACAACGAACTACCTTTCATAATGACAAGGCTAGAATCCATTGGAGTAACCAAATCTCAACAACGAACTACCTTCCATAATGACGAGGCTACCATCCATTGGAGTAACAAAATTTCAACAACGAACTACCTTCCATAATGACAAGGCTACGATCCATTGGAGTAACAAAATCTCAACAATGAACTACCTTCCATAATGACAAGGCTACCATCCATTGGAGTAAAAAAATCTCCACAACGAACTACCTTCCATAATGTCAAGGCTACCATCCATTGGAGTAACAAAATCTCAACGACAAACTACCTTCCATAATGACAAGGCTACAATCCATTAGAGTAACAAAATCTCAACAACGAAATACCTTCCATATTGACAAGGCTACCATCCATTGGAGTAAAAAAATATCAACAACGAACTACCTTCCCTAATGACAAGGCTACCATCCATTGGAGTAACAAAATCTCAACAACAAACTACCTTCCATAATGACAAGGCTACAATCCATTAGAGTAACAAAATCTCAACAACGAAATACCTTCCATATTGACAAGGCTACAATCCATTGGAGTAAAAAAATATCAACATCGAACTACCTTCCCTAATGATAAGGCTACCATCCATTGGAGTAACCAAATTTCAACAACGAACTACCTTCCATAATGACAAGGCTACCATCCATTGGAGTAACAAAATATCAACAACGAACTACCTTCCATAATGATAAGGCTACTATCCATTAGAGTAAAAAAATATCAACAACTATATACCTTCCATAATGACAAGGCTACCATCCATTGGAGTAAAAAAATATCAACAACGAACTACCTTCCCTAATGACAAGGCTACCATCCATTGGAGTAAGAAAATCTCAACAACAAACTACCTTCCATAATGACAAGGCTACCATCCATTGGAGTAACAAAATATCAACAAAGAACTACCTTCCATATTTACAAGGCTACAATACGTTGGAGTAACAAAATCTCAACAACAAACTACCTTCCACAATGACAAGTCTACCATCCATTGGAGTACCAAAATCTCAACAACGAACTACTTTCAATAATGACAAAGCTACCATACAATGGAGTCAAAAAATCTCAACAACGAACTACCTTTCATAATGACAAGGCTACCATCTAATGGAGTAACAAAATCTCAAAAATGAACTACCTTCCATAATAACAAGGCTACCATCCATTGGAGTATACAAATCCCAATAACGAACTACCTTCCATAATGACAAGGCTAGAATCCATTGGAGTAACCAAATCTCAACAACGAACTACCTTCCATAATGACGAGGCTACCATCCATTGGAGTAACAAAATTTCAACAACGAACTACCTTCCATAATGACAAAGCTACCATCCATTGGAGTAACAAAATATAAAGAACGAACTACCTTCCATAATGATAACGCTACTATCCATTGGATTAAAAAATATCAACAACGAACAACCTTCCATAATGACAAGGCTACCATCCATTGGAGTAAAAAAATATCAACAACGAACTACCTTCCCTAATGACAAGGCTACCATACAATGGAGTAAAAAAATCTCAACAACGAACTACCTTTCATAATGACAAGGCTAGAATCCATTGGAGTAACCAAATCTCAACAACGAACTACCTTCCATAATGACGAGGCTACCATCCATTGGAGTATCAAAATCCCAATAACAAACAACATTCCATAATGACAAGGCTACGATCCATTGGAGTAACAAAATCTCAACAACAAACTACCTTCCATAATGACAAGGCTACCATCCATTGGAGTAAAAAAATCTCCACAACGAACTACCTTACATAATGTCAAGGCTACCATCCAATGGAGTAAAAAAATTCAACAACGAACTACCTTCCCTAATAACAAGGCTACCATCCATTGGAGTAACAAAATCTCAACAACAAACTACCTTCCTTAATGACAAGGATACCATCCATTAGAGTAACAAAATCTCAACAACGAACTAGCTTCCATATTGACAATGCTTCCATCCATTGGAGTAAAAAAATATCAACAACGAACTACCTTCCCTAATGACAAGGCTACCATACAATGGAGTCAAAAAATCTCAACAACGAACTACCTTTCATAATGACAAGGCTAGAATCCATTGGAGTAACCAAATCTCAACAACGAACTACCTTCCATAATGACGAGGCTACCATCCATTGGAGTATCAAAATCCCAATAACGAACAACCTTCCATAATGACAAGGCTACGATCCATTGGAGTAACAAAATCTCAACAACGAACTACCTTCCATAATGACAAGGCTACCATCCATTGGAGTAAAAAAATCTCCACAACGAACTACCTTCCATAATGTCAAGGCTACCATCCATTGGAGTAAAAAAATATCAACAACGAACTACCTTCCCTAATGACAAGGCTACCATCCATTGGAGTAACAAAATCTCAACAACAAACTACCTTCCATAATGACAAGGCTACCATCCATTAGAGTAACAAAATCTCAACAACGAACTACTTTCCATATTGACAAGGCTACAATCCATTGGAGTCAAAAAATATCAACAACGAACTACCTTCCCTAATGACAAGGCTACCATCCATTGGATTAACAAAATTTCAACAACGAACTACCTTCCATAATGACAAGGCTACCATCCATTGGAGTAACAAAATATCAACAACGAACTACCTTCCATAATGATAAGGCTACTATCCATTAGAGTAAAAAAATATCAACAACTATATACCTTCCATAATGACAAGGCTACCATCCATTGGAGTAAAAAAATATCAACAACGAACTACCTTCCCTAATGACAAGGCTACCATCCATTGGAGTAACAAAATCTCAACAACAAACTACCTTTCATAATGACAAGGCTACCATCCATTGGAGTAACAAAATATCAACAAAGAACTACCATCCATATTTACAAGGCTACAATACATTGGAGTAACAAAATCTCAACAACAAACTACCTTCCACAATGACAAGTCTACCATCCATTGGAGTAACAAAATCTCAACAACAAACTACCTTCAGTAATGACAAAGCTACCATACAATGGAGTAAAAAAATCTCAACAACGAACTACCTTTCATAATGACAAGGCTACCATCTATTGCAGTAACAAAATCTCAAAAATGAACTACCTTCCATAATAACAAGGCTACCATCAATTGGAGTATCAAAATCCCAATAACGAACTACCTTCCATAATGACAAGGCTAGAATCCATTGGAGTAACCAAATCTCAACAACGAACTACCTTCCATAATGACGAGGCTACCATCCATTGTAGTAACAAAATATCAACAACGAACTACCTTCCATAATGACAAAGCTACCATCCATTGGAGTAACAAAATATCAACAACGAACTACCTTCCATAATGATAACGCTATTATCCATTGGATTAAAAAATATCAACAACGAACTACCTTCCATAATGACAAGGCTACCATCCATTGGAGTAAAAAAATATCAACAACGAACTACCTTCCCTAATGACAAGGCTACCATACAAAGGAGTAAAAAAATCTCAACAACGAACTACCTTTCATAATGACAAGGCTAGAATCCATTGGAGTAACCAAATCTCAACAACGAACTACCTTCCATAATGACGAGGCTACCATCCATTGGAGTAACAAAATTTCAACAACGAACTACCTTCCATAATGACAAGGCTACGATCCATTGGAGTAACAAAATCTCAACAACGAACTACCTTCCATAATGACAAGGCTACCATCCATTGGAGTAAAAAAATCTCCACAACGAACTACCTTCCATAATGTCAAGGCTACCATCCATTGGAGTAACAAAATCTCAACAACAAACTACCTTCCATAATGACAAGGCTACAATCCATTAGAGTAACAAAATCTCAACAACGAAATACCTTCCATATTGACAAGGCTACAATCCATTGGAGTAAAAAAAATCAACAACGAACTACCTTCCCTAATGACAAGGCTACCATACAAAGGAGTAAAAAAATCTCAACAACGAACTACCTTTCATAATGACAAGGCTAGAATCCATTGGAGTAACCAAATCTCAACAACGAACTACCTTCCATAATGACGAGGCTACCATCCATTGGAGTAACAAAATTTCAACAACGAACTACCTTCCATAATGACAAGGCTACGATCCATTGGAGTAACAAAATCTCAACAACGAACTACCTTCCATAATGACAAGGCTACCATCCATTGGAGTAAAAAAATCTCCACAACGAACTACCTTCCATAATGTCAAGGCTACCATCCATTGGAGTAACAAAATCTCAACAACAAACTACCTTCCATAATGACAAGGCTACAATCCATTAGAGTAACAAAATCTCAACAACGAAATACCTTCCATATTGACAAGGCTACCATCCATTGGAGTAAAAAAATATCAACAACGAACTACCTTCCCTAATGACAAGGCTACCATCCATTGGAGTAACAAAATCTCAACAACAAACTACCTTCCATAATGACAAGGCTACAATCCATTAGAGTAACAAAATCTCAACAACGAAATACCTTCCATATTGACAAGGCTACAATCCATTGGAGTAAAAAAATATCAACAACGAACTACCTTCCCTAATGATAAGGCTACCATCCATTGGAGTAACCAAATTTCAACAACGAACTACCTTCCATAATGACAAGGCTACCATCCATTGGAGTAACAAAATATCAACAACGAACTACCTTCCATAATGATAAGGCTACTATCCATTAGAGTAAAAAAATATCAACAACTATATACCTTCCATAATGACAAGGCTACCATCCATTGGAGTAAAAAAATATCAACAACGAACTACCTTCCCTAATGACAAGGCTACCATCCATTGGAGTAAGAAAATCTCAGCAACAAACTACCTTCCATAATGACAAGGCTACCATCCATTGGAGTAACAAAATATCAACAAAGAACTACCTTCCATATTTACAAGGCTACAATACATTGGAGTAACAAAATCTCAACAACAAACTACCTTCCACAATGACAAGTCTACCATCCATTGGAGTACCAAAATCTCAACAACGAACTACTTTCAATAATGACAAAGCTACCATACAATGGAGTCAAAAAATCTCAACAACGAACTACCTTTCATAATGACAAGGCTACCATCTAATGGAGTAACAAAATCTCAAAAATGAACTACCTTCCATAATAACAAGGCTACCATCCATTGGAGTATCAAAATCCCAATAACGAACTACCTTCCATAATGACAAGGCTAGAATCCATTGGAGTAACCAAATCTCAACAACGAACTACCTTCCATAATGACGAGGCTACCATCCATTGGAGTAACAAAATTTCAACAACGAACTACCTTCCATAATGACAAAGCTACCATCCATTGGAGTAACAAAATATAAAGAACGAACTACCTTCCATAATGATAACGCTACTATCCATTGGATTAAAAAATATCAACAACGAACAACCTTCCATAATGACAAGGCTACCATCCATTGGAGTAAAAAAATATCAACAACGAACTACCTTCCCTAATGACAAGGCTACCATACAATGGAGTAAAAAAATCTCAACAACGAACTACCTTTCATAATGACAAGGCTAGAATCCATTGGAGTAACCAAATCTCAACAACGAACTACCTTCCATAATGACGAGGCTACCATCCATTGGAGTATCAAAATCCCAATAACGAACAACCTTCCATAATGACAAGGCTACGTTCCATTGGAGTAACAAAATCTCAACAACGAACTACCTTCCATAATGACAAGGCTACCATCCATTGGATTAAAAAAATCTCCACAACGAACTACCTTCCATAATGTCAAGGCTACCATCCATTGGAGTAAAAAAATATCAACAACAAACTACCTTCCCTAATGACAAGGCTACCATCCATTGGAGTAACAAAATCTCAACAACAAACTACCTTCCATAATGACAAGGCTACCATCCATTAGAGTAACAAAATCTCAACAACGAACTACTTTCCATATTGACAAGGCTACAATCCATTGGAGTAAAAAAATATCAACAACGAACTACCTTCCCTAATGACAAGGCTACCATCCATTGGATTAACAAAATTTCAACAACGAACTACCTTCCATAATGACAAGGCTACCATCCATTGGAGTAACAAAATATCAACAACGAACTACCTTCCATAATGATAAGGCTACTATCCATTAGAGTAAAAAAATATCAACAACTATATACCTTCCATAATGACAAGGCTACCATCCATTGGAGTAAAAAAATATCAACAACGAACTACCTTCCCTAATGACAAGGCTACCATCCATTGGAGTAACAAAATCTCAACAACAAACTACCTTTCATAATGACAAGGCTACCATCCATTGGAGTAACAAAATATCAACAAAGAACTACCATCCATATTTACAAGGCTACAATACATTGGAGTAACAAAATCTCAACAACAAACTACCTTCCACAATGACAAGTCTACCATCCATTGGAGTAACAAAATCTCAACAACAAACTACCTTCAGTAATGACAAAGCTACCATACAATGGAGTAAAAAAATCTCAACAACGAACTACCTTTCATAATGACAAGGCTACCATCTATTGCAGTAACAAAATCTCAAAAATGAACTACCTTCCATAATAACAAGGCTACCATCAATTGGAGTATCAAAATCCCAATAACGAACTACCTTCCATAATGACAAGGCTAGAATCCATTGGAGTAACCAAATCTCAACAACGAACTACCTTCCATAATGACGAGGCTACCATCCATTGTAGTAACAAAATATCAACAACGAACTACCTTCCATAATGACAAAGCTACCATCCATTGGAGTAACAAAATATCAACAACGAACTACCTTCCATAATGATAACGCTATTATCCATTGGATTAAAAAATATCAACAACGAACTACCTTCCATAATGACAAGGCTACCATCCATTGGAGTAAAAAAATATCAACAACGAACTACCTTCCCTAATGACAAGGCTACCATACAAAGGAGTAAAAAAATCTCAACAACGAACTACCTTTCATAATGACAAGGCTAGAATCCATTGGAGTAACCAAATCTCAACAACGAACTACCTTCCATAATGACGAGGCTACCATCCATTGGAGTAACAAAATTTCAACAACGAACTACCTTCCATAATGACAAGGCTACGATCCATTGGAGTAACAAAATCTCAACAACGAACTACCTTCCATAATGACAAGGCTACCATCCATTGGAGTAAAAAAATCTCCACAACGAACTACCTTCCATAATGTCAAGGCTACCATCCATTGGAGTAACAAAATCTCAACAACAAACTACCTTCCATAATGACAAGGCTACAATCCATTAGAGTAACAAAATCTCAACAACGAAATACCTTCCATATTGACAAGGCTACAATCCATTGGAGTAAAAAAATATCAACAACGAACTACCTTCCCTAATGACAAGGCTACCATACAAAGGAGTAAAAAAATCTCAACAACGAACTACCTTTCATAATGACAAGGCTAGAATCCATTGGAGTAACCAAATCTCAACAACGAACTACCTTCCATAATGACGAGGCTACCATCCATTGGAGTAACAAAATTTCAACAACGAACTACCTTCCATAATGACAAGGCTACGATCCATTGGAGTAACAAAATCTCAACAACGAACTACCTTCCATAATGACAAGGCTACCATCCATTGGAGTAAAAAAATCTCCACAACGAACTACCTTCCATAATGTCAAGGCTACCATCCATTGGAGTAACAAAATCTCAACAACAAACTACCTTCCATAATGACAAGGCTACAATCCATTAGAGTAACAAAATCTCAACAACGAAATACCTTCCATATTGACAAGGCTACCATCCATTGGAGTAAAAAAATATCAACAACGAACTACCTTCCCTAATGACAAGGCTACCATCCATTGGAGTAACAAAATCTCAACAACAAACTACCTTCCATAATGACAAGGCTACAATCCATTAGAGTAACAAAATCTCAACAACGAAATACCTTCCATATTGACAAGGCTACAATCCATTGGAGTAAAAAAATATCAACAACGAACTACCTTCCCTAATGATAAGGCTACCATCCATTGGAGTAACCAAATTTCAACAACGAACTACCTTCCATAATGACAAGGCTACCATCCATTGGAGTAACAAAATATCAACAACGAACTACCTTCCATAATGATAAGGCTACTATCCATTAGAGTAAAAAAATATCAACAACTATATACCTTCCATAATGACAAGGCTACCATCCATTGGAGTAAAAAAATATCAACAACGAACTACCTTCCCTAATGACAAGGCTACCATCCATTGGAGTAAGAAAATCTCAGCAACAAACTACCTTCCATAATGACAAGGCTACCATCCATTGGAGTAACAAAATATCAACAAAGAACTACCTTCCATATTTACAAGGCTACAATACATTGGAGTAACAAAATCTCAACAACAAACTACCTTCCACAATGACAAGTCTACCATCCATTGGAGTACCAAAATCTCAACAACGAACTACTTTCAATAATGACAAAGCTACCATACAATGGAGTAAAAAAATCTCAACAACGAACTACCTTTCATAATGACAAGGCTACCATCTATTGCAGTAACAAAATCTCAAAAATGAACTACCTTCCATAATAACAAGGCTACCATCAATTGGAGTATCAAAATCCCAATAACGAACTACCTTCCATAATGACAAGGCTAGAATCCATTGGAGTAACCAAATCTCAACAACGAACTACCTTCCATAATGACGAGGCTACCATCCATTGTAGTAACAAAATATCAACAACGAACTACCTTCCATAATGACAAAGCTACCATCCATTGGAGTAACAAAATATCAACAACGAACTACCTTCCATAATGATAACGCTATTATCCATTGGATTAAAAAATATCAACAACGAACTACCTTCCATAATGACAAGGCTACCATCCATTGGAGTAAAAAAATATCAACAACGAACTACCTTCCCTAATGACAAGGCTACCATACAAAGGAGTAAAAAAATCTCAACAACGAACTACCTTTCATAATGACAAGGCTAGAATCCATTGGAGTAACCAAATCTCAACAACGAACTACCTTCCATAATGACGAGGCTACCATCCATTGGATTAACAAAATTTCAACAACGAACTACCTTCCATAATGACAAGGCTACGATCCATTGGAGTAACAAAATCTCAACAACGAACTACCTTCCATAATGACAAGGCTACCATCCATTGGAGTAAAAAAATCTCCACAACGAACTACCTTCCATAATGTCAAGGCTACCATCCATTGGAGTAACAAAATCTCAACAACAAACTACCTTCCATAATGACAAGGCTACAATCCATTAGAGTAACAAAATCTCAACAACGAAATACCTTCCATATTGACAAGGCTACAATCCATTGGAGTAAAAAAATATCAACAACGAACTACCTTCCCTAATGACAAGGCTACCATACAAAGGAGTAAAAAAATCTCAACAACGAACTACCTTTCATAATGACAAGGCTAGAATCCATTGGAGTAACCAAATCTCAACAACGAACTACCTTCCATAATGACGAGGCTACCATCCATTGGAGTAACAAAATTTCAACAACGAACTACCTTCCATAATGACAAGGCTACGATCCATTGGAGTAACAAAATCTCAACAACAAACTACCTTCCATAATGACAAGGCTACCATCCATTGGAGTAAAAAAATCTCCACAACGAACTACCTTCCATAATGTCAAGGCTACCATCCATTGGAGTAACAAAATCTCAACAACAAACTACCTTCCATAATGACAAGGCTACAATCCATTAGAGTAACAAAATCTCAACAACGAAATACCTTCCATATTGACAAGGCTACAATCCATTGGAGTAAAAAAATATCAACAACGAACTACCTTCCCTAATGATAAGGCTACCATCCATTGGAGTAACCAAATTTCAACAACGAACTACCTTCCATAATGACAAGGCTACCATCCATTGGAGTAACAAAATATCAACAACGAACTACCTTCCATAATGATAAGGCTACTATCCATTAGAGTAAAAAAATATCAACAACTATATACCTTCCATAATGACAAGGCTACCATCCATTGGAGTAAAAAAATATCAACAACGAACTACCTTCCCTAATGACAAGGCTACCATCCATTGGAGTAAGAAAATCTCAGCAACAAACTACCTTCCATAATGACAAGGCTACCATCCATTGGAGTAACAAAATATCAACAAAGAACTACCTTCCATATTTACAAGGCTACAATACATTGGAGTAACAAAATCTCAACAACAAACTACCTTCCACAATGACAAGTCTACCATCCATTGGAGTACCAAAATCTCAACAACGAACTACTTTCAATAATGACAAAGCTACCATACAATGGAGTCAAAAAATCTCAACAACGAACTACCTTTCATAATGACAAGGCTACCATCTAATGGAGTAACAAAATCTCAAAAATGAACTACCTTCCATAATGACAAGGCTACGATCCATTGGAGTAACAAAATCTCAACAACAAACTACCTTCCATAATGACAAGGCTACCATCCATTGGAGTAAAAAAATCTCCACAACGAACTACCTTCCATAATGTCAAGGCTACCATCCATTGGAGTAACAAAATCTCAACAACAAACTACCTTCCATAATGACAAGGCTACAATCCATTAGAGTAACAAAATCTCAACAACGAAATACCTTCCATATTGACAAGGCTACAATCCATTGGAGTAAAAAAATATCAACAACGAACTACCTTCCCTAATGATAAGGCTACCATCCATTGGAGTAACCAAATTTCAACAACGAACTACCTTCCATAATGACAAGGCTACCATCCATTGGAGTAACAAAATATCAACAACGAACTACCTTCCATAATGATAAGGCTACTATCCATTAGAGTAAAAAAATATCAACAACTATATACCTTCCATAATGACAAGGCTACCATCCATTGGAGTAAAAAAATATCAACAACGAACTACCTTCCCTAATGACAAGGCTACCATCCATTGGAGTAAGAAAATCTCAGCAACAAACTACCTTCCATAATGACAAGGCTACCATCCATTGGAGTAACAAAATATCAACAAAGAACTACCTTCCATATTTACAAGGCTACAATACATTGGAGTAACAAAATCTCAACAACAAACTACCTTCCACAATGACAAGTCTACCATCCATTGGAGTACCAAAATCTCAACAACGAACTACTTTCAATAATGACAAAGCTACCATACAATGGAGTCAAAAAATCTCAACAACGAACTACCTTTCATAATGACAAGGCTACCATCTAATGGAGTAACAAAATCTCAAAAATGAACTACCTTCCATAATAACAAGGCTACCATCCATTGGAGTATCAAAATCCCAATAACGAACTACCTTCCATAATGAAAAGGCTAGAATCCATTGGAGTAACCAAATCTCAACAACGAACTACCTTCCATAATGACGAGGCTACCATCCATTGGAGTAACAAAATTTCAACAACGAACTACCTTCCATAATGACAAAGCTACCATCCATTGGAGTAACAAAATATAAAGAACGAACTACCTTCCATAATGATAACGCTACTATCCATTGGATTAAAAAATATCAACAACGAACAACCTTCCATAATGACAAGGCTACCATCCATTGGAGTAAAAAAATATCAACAACGAACTACCTTCCCTAATGACAAGGCTACCATACAATGGAGTAAAAAAATCTCAACAACGAACTACCTTTCATAATGACAAGGCTAGAATCCATTGGAGTAACCAAATCTCAACAACGAACTACCTTCCATAATGACGAGGCTACCATCCATTGGAGTATCAAAATCCCAATAACAAACAACATTCCATAATGACAAGGCTACGATCCATTGGAGTAACAAAATCTCAACAACAAACTACCTTCCATAATGACAAGGCTACCATCCATTGGAGTAAAAAAATCTCCACAACGAACTACCTTACATAATGTCAAGGCTACCATCCAATGGAGTAAAAAAAATCAACAACGAACTACCTTCCCTAATAACAAGGCTACCATCCATTGGAGTAACAAAATCTCAACAACAAACTACCTTCTTTAATGACAAGGCTACCATCCATTAGAGTAACAAAATCTCAACAACGAACTACCTTCCATATTGACAATGCTTCCATCCATTGGAGTAAAAAAATATCAACAACGAACTACCTTCCCTAATGACAAGGCTACCATACAATGGAGTAAAAAAATCTCAACAACGAACTACCTTTCATAATGACAAGGCTAGAATCCATTGGAGTAACAAAATCTCAACAACGAACTACCTTCCATAATGACGAGGCTACCATCCATTGGAGTATCAAAATCCCAATAACGAACAACCTTCCATAATGACAAGGCTACGATCCATTGGAGTAACAAAATCTCAACAACGAACTACCTTCCATAATGACAAGGCTACCATCCATTGGAGTAAAAAAATCTCCACAACGAACTACCTTCCATAATGTCAAGGCTACCATCCATTGGAGTAAAAAAATATCAACAACGAACTACCTTCCCTAATGACAAGGCTACCATCCATTGGAGTAACAAAATCTCAACAACAAACTACCTTCCATAATGACAAGGCTACCATCCATTAGAGTAACAAAATCTCAACAACGAACTACTTTCCATATTGACAAGGCTACAATCCATTGGAGTCAAAAAATATCAACAACGAACTACCTTCTCTAATGACAAGGCTACCATCCATTGGATTAACAAAATTTCAACAACGAACTACCTTCCATAATGACAAGGCTACCATCCATTGGAGTAACAAAATATCAACAACGAACTACCTTCCATATTGATAAGGCTACTATCCATTAGAGTAAAAAAATATCAACAACTATATACCTTCCATAATGACAAGGCTACCATCCATTGGAGTAAAAAAATATCAACAACGAACTACCTTCCCTAATGACAAGGCTACCATCCATTGGAGTAACAAAATCTCAACAACAAACTACCTTTCATAATGACAAGGCTACCATCCATTGGAGTAACAAAATATCAACAAAGAACTACCATCCATATTTACAAGGCTACAATACATTGGAGTAACAAAATCTCAACAACAAACTACCTTCCACAATGACAAGTCTACCATCTATTGGAGTAACAAAATCTCAACAACGAACTACCTTCAGTAATGACAAAGCTACCATACAATGGAGTAAAAAAATCTCAACAACGAACTACCTTTCATAATGACAAGGCTACCATCTATTGGAGTAACAACTTCTCAAAAATGAACTACCTTCCATAATAACAAGGCTACCATCAATTGGAGTATCAAAATCCCAATAACGAACTACCTTCCATAATGACAAGGCTAGAATCCATTGGAGTAACCAAATCTCAACAACGAACTACCTTCCATAATGACGAGGCTACCATCCATTGGAGTAACAAAATTTCAACAACGAACTACCTTCCATAATGACAAAGCTACCATCCATTGGAGTAACAAAATATCAACAACGAACTACCTTCCATAATGATAACGCTACTATCCATTGGATTAAAAAATATCAACAACGAACTACCTTCCATAATGACAAGGCTACCATCCAATGGAGTAAAAAAATATCAACAACGAACTACCTTCCCTAATGACAAGGCTACCATACAAAGGAGTAAAAAAATCTCAACAACGAACTACCTTTCATAATGACAAGGCTAAAATCCATTGTTGTAACCAAATCTCAACAACGAACTACCTTCCATAATGACGAGGCTACCATCCATTGGAGTAACAAAATTTCAACAACGAACTACCTTCCATAATGACAAGGCTACGATCCATTGGAGTAACAAAATCTCAACAACGAACTACCTTCCATAATGACAAGGCTACCATCCATTGGAGTAAAAAAATCTCCACAACGAACTACCTTCCATAATGTCAAGGCTACCATCCATTGGAGTAACAAAATCTCAACAACAAACTACCTTCCATAATGACAAGGCTATAATCCATTAGAGTAACAAAATCTCAACAACGAAATACCTTCCATATTGACAAGGCTACAATCCATTGGAGTAAAAAAATATCAACAACGAACTACCTTCCCTAATGACAAGGCTACCATACAAAGGAGTAAAAAAATCTCAACAACGAACTACCTTTCATAATGACAAGGCTAGAATCCATTGGAGTAACCAAATCTCAACAACGAACTACCTTCCATAATGACGAGGCTACCATCCATTGGAGTAACAAAATTTCAACAACGAACTACCTTCCATAATGACAAGGCTACGATCCATTGGAGTAACAAAATCTCAACAACGAACTACCTTCCATAATGACAAGGCTACCATCCATTGGAGTAAAAAAATCTCCACAACGAACTACCTTCCATAATGTCAAGGCTACCATCCATTGGAGTAACAAAATCTCAACAACAAACTACCTTCCATAATGACAAGGCTACAATCCATTAGAGTAACAAAATCTCAACAACGAAATACCTTCCATATTGACAAGGCTACCATCCATTGGAGTAAAAAAATATCAACAACGAACTACCTTCCCTAATGACAAGGCTACCATCCATTGGAGTAACAAAATCTCAACAACAAACTACCTTCCATAATGACAAGGCTACAATCCATTAGAGTAACAAAATCTCAACAACGAAATACCTTCCATATTGACAAGGCTACAATCCATTGGAGTAAAAAAATATCAACAACGAACTACCTTCCCTAATGACAAGGCTACCATCCATTGGAGTAACCAAATTTCAACAACGAACTACCTTCCATAATGACAAGGCTACCATCCATTGGAGTAACAAAATATCAACAACGAACTACCTTCCATAATGATAAGGCTACTATCCATTAGAGTAAAAAAATATCAACAACTATATACCTTCCATAATGACAAGGCTACCATCCATTGGAGTAAAAAAATATCAACAACGAACTACCTTCCCTAATGACAAGGCTACCATCCATTGGAGTAAGAAAATCTCAACAACAAACTACCTTCCATAATGACAAGGCTACCATCCATTGGAGTAACAAAATATCAACAAAGAACTACCTTCCATATTTACAAGGCTACAATACATTGGAGTAACAAAATCTCAACAACAAACTACCTTCCACAATGACAAGTCTACCATCCATTGGAGTACCAAAATCTCAACAACGAACTACTTTCAATAATGACAAAGCTACCATACAATGGAGTCAAAAAATCTCAACAACGAACTACCTTTCATAATGACAAGGCTACCATCTAATGGAGTAACAAAATCTCAAAAATGAACTACCTTCCATAATAACAAGGCTACCATCCATTGGAGTATCAAAATCCCAATAACGAACTACCTTCCATAATGACAAGGCTAGAATCCATTGGAGTAACCAAATCTCAACAACGAACTACCTTCCATAATGACGAGGCTACCATCCATTGGAGTAAAAAAATATCAACAACGAACAACCTTCCATAATGACAAGGCTACCATCCATTGGAGTAAAAAAATATCAACAACGAACTACCTTCCCTAATGACAAGGCTACCATACAATGGAGTAAAAAAATCTCAACAACGAACTACCTTTCATAATGACAAGGCTAGAATCCATTGGAGTAACCAAATCTCAACAATGAACTACCTTCCATAATGACGAGGCTACCATCCATTGGAGTATCAAAATCCCAATAACAAACAACATTCCATAATGACAAGGCTACGATCCATTGGAGTGACAAAATCTCAACAACAAACTACCTTCCATAATGACAAGGCTACCATCCATTGGAGTAAAAAAATCTCCACAACGAACTACCTTACATAATGTCAAGGCTACCATCCAATGGAGTAAAAAAAATCAACAACGAACTACCTTCCCTAATAACAAGGCTACCATCCATTGGAGTAACAAAATCTCAACAACAAACTACCTTCCTTAATGACAAGGCTACCATCCATTAGAGTAACAAAATCTCAACAACGAACTACCTTCCATATTGACAATGCTTCCATCCATTGGAGTAAAAAAATATCAACAACGAACTACCTTCCCTAATGACAAGGCTACCATACAATGGAGTAAAAAAATCTCAACAACGAACTACCTTTCATAATGACAAGGCTACCATCCATTGGAGTATCAAAATCCCAATAACGAACAACCTTCCATAATGACAAGGCTACGATCCATTGGAGTAACAAAATCTCAACAACGAACTACCTTCCATAATGACAAGGCTACCATCCATTGGAGTAAAAAAATCTCTACAACGAACTACCTTCCATAATGTCAAGGCTACTATCCATTGGAGTAAAAAAATATCAACAACGAACTACCTTCCCTAATGACAAGGCTACCATCCATTGGAGTAACAAAATCTCAACAACAAACTACCTTCCATAATGACAAGGCTACCATCCATTAGAGTAACAAAATCTCAACAACGAACTACTTTCCATATTGACAAGGCTACAATCCATTGGAGTCAAAAAATATCAACAACGAACTACCTTCCCAAATGACAAGGCTACCATCCATTGGAGTAACAAAATTTCAACAACGAACTACCTTCCATAATGACAAGGCTACCATCCATTGGAGTAACAAAATATCAACAACTATATACCTTCCATAATGATAAGGCTACTATCCATTAGAGTAAAAAAATATCAACAACTATATACCTTCCATAATGACAAGGCTACCATCCATTGGAGTAAAAAAATATCAACAACAAACTACCTTCCCTAATGACAAGGCTACCATCCATTGGAGTAACAAAATCTCAACAACAAACTACCTTTCATAATGAACAGGCTACCATCCATTGGAGTAACAAAATATCAACAAAGAACTACCTTCCATATTTACAAGGCTACAATACATTGGAGTAACAAAATCTCAACAACAAACTACCTTCCACAATGACAAGTCTACCATCCATTGGAGTAACAAAATCTCAACAACGAACTACCTTCAATAATGACAAAGCTACCATACAATGGAGTAAAAAAATCTCAACAACGAACTACCTTTCATAATGACAAGGCTACCATCTAATGGAGTAACAAAATCTCAAAAATGAACTACCTTCCATAATAACAAGGCTACCATCCATTGGAGTATCAAAATCCCAATAACGAACAACCTTCCGTAATGACAAGGCTACGATCCATTGGAGTAACAAAATCTCAACAACGAACTACCCTTCATAATGACAAGGCTACCATCCATTGGAGTAAAAAAATCTCCACAACGAACTACCTTCCATAATGTCAAGGCTACCATCCATTGGAGTAAAAAAATATCAACAACGAACTACCTTCCCTAATGACATGGCTACCATCCATTGGAGTAACAAAATCTCAACAACAAACTACCTTCCATAATGACAAGGCTACTATCCATTAGAGTAACAAAATCTCAACAACGAACTACCTTCCATATTGACAAGGCTATAATCCATTGGAGTAAAAAAATATCAACAACGAACTACCTTCCCAAATGACAAGGCTACCATCCATTGGAGTAACAAAATCTCAACAAAGAACTACCTTCCATATTTACAAGGCTACAATCCATTGGAGTAACAAAATGCCAACAACGAACTACCTTCCATAATGATAAGGCTACTATCCATTGGAGTAAAAAAATCTCAACAACGAACTACCTTCCATAATGACAAGGCTACCATCCATTGGAGTAAAAAAATATAAAAAATGAACTACCTTCCCTAATGACAAGGCTACCATCCATTGGAGTAACAAAATCTCAACAACAAACTACCTTCCATAATGACAAGGTTACCATCCATTGGAGTAACAAAATATCAACAAAGAACTACCTTCAATATTTACAAGGCTACAATACATTGGAGTAACAAAATCTCAACAACAAACTACCTTCCACAATGACAAGTCTACCATCCATTGGAGTAACAAAATCTCAACAACGAACTACCTTCAATAATGACAAAGCTACCATACAATGGAGTAAAAAAATCTGAACAACGAACTACCTTTCATAATGACAAGGCTAGCATCTAATGGAGTAACAAAATCTCAAAAATGAACTACCTTCCATAATAACAAGGCTACCATCCATTCGAGTATCAAAATCCCAATAACGAACTACCTTCCATAATGACAAGGCTAGAATCCATTGGAGTAACCAAATCTCAACAACGAACTACCTTCCATAATGACGAGGCTACCATCCATTGGAGTAACAAAATTTCAACAACGAACTACCTTCCATAATGACAAAGCTACCATCCATTGGAGTAACAAAATATAAAGAACGAACTACCTTCCATAATGATAACGCTACTATCCATTGGATTAAAAAATATCAACAACGAACAACCTTCCATAATGACAAGGCTACCATCCATTGGAGTAAAAAAATATCAACAACGAACTACCTTCCCTAATGACAAGGCTACCATACAATGGAGTAAAAAAATCTCAACAACGAACTACCTTTCATAATGACAAGGCTAGAATCCATTGGAGTAACCAAATCTCAACAACGAACTACCTTCCATAATGACGAGGCTACCATCCATTGGAGTATCAAAATCCCAATAACAAACAACATTCCATAATGACAAGGCTACGATCCATTGGAGTAACAAAATCTAAACAACAAACTACCTTCCATAATGACAAGGCTACCATCCATTGGAGTAAAAAAATCTCCACAACGAACTACCTTACATAATGTCAAGGCTACCATCCAATGGAGTAAAAAAAATCAACAACGAACTACCTTCCCTAATAACAAGGCTACCATCCATTGGAGTAACAAAATCTCAACAACAAACTACCTTCCTTAATGACAAGGCTACCATCCATTAGAGTAACAAAATCTCAACAACGAACTACCTTCCATATTGACAATGCTTCCATCCATTGGAGTAAAAAAATATCAACAACGAACTACCTTCCCTAATGACAAGGCTACCATACAATGGAGTAAAAAAATCTCAACAACGAACTACCTTTCATAATGACAAGGCTACCATCCATTGGAGTATCAAAATCCCAATAACGAACAACCTTCCATAATGACAAGGCTACGATCCATTGGAGTAACAAAATCTCAACAACGAACTACCTTCCATAATGACAAGGCTACCATCCATTGGAGTAAAAAAATCTCTACAACGAACTACCTTCCATAATGTCAAGGCTACCATCCATTGGAGTAAAAAAATATCAACAACGAACTACCTTCCCTAATGACAAGGCTACCATCCATTGGAGTAACAAAATCTCAACAACAAACTACCTTCCATAATGACAAGGCTACCATCCATTAGAGTAACAAAATCTCAACAACGAACTACTTTCCATATTGACAAGGCTACAATCCATTGGAGTCAAAAAATATCAACAACGAACTACCTTCCCAAATGACAAGGCTACCATCCATTGGAGTAACAAAATTTCAACAACGAACTACCTTCCATAATGACAAGGCTACCATCCATTGGAGTAACAAAATATCAACAACTATATACCTTCCATAATGATAAGGCTACTATCCATTAGAGTAAAAAAATATCAACAACTATATACCTTCCATAATGACAAGGCTACCATCCATTGGAGTAAAAAAATATCAACAACAAACTACCTTCCCTAATGACAAGGCTACCATCCATTGGAGTAACAAAATCTCAACAACAAACTACCTTTCATAATGACAAGGCTACCATCCATTGGAGTAACAAAATATCAACAAAGAACTACCTTCCATATTTACAAGGCTACAATACATTGGAGTAACAAAATCTCAACAACAAACTACCTTCCACAATGACAAGTCTACCATTCATTGGAGTAACAAAATCTCAACAACGAACTACCTTCAATAATGACAAAGCTACCATACAATGGAGTAAAAAAATCTCAACAACGAACTACCTTTCATAATGACAAGGCTACCATCTAATGGAGTAACAAAATCTCAAAAATGAACTACCTTCCATAATAACAAGGCTACCATCCATTGGAGTATCAAAATCCCAATAACGAACAACCTTCCGTAATGACAAGGCTACGATCCATTGGAGTAACAAAATCTCAACAACGAACTACCCTTCATAATGACAAGGCTACCATCCATTGGAGTAAAAAAATCTCCACAACGAACTACCTTCCATAATGTCAAGGCTACCATCCATTGGAGTAAAAAAATATCAACAACGAACTACCTTCCCTAATGACATGGCTACCATCCATTGGAGTAACAAAATCTCAACAACAAACTACCTTCCATAATGACAAGGCTACTATCCATTAGAGTAACAAAATCTCAACAACGAACTACCTTCCATATTGACAAGGCTATAATCCATTGGAGTAAAAAAATATCAACAACGAACTACCTTCCCAATTGACAAGGCTACCATCCATTGGAGTAACAAAATCTCAACAAAGAACTACCTTCCATATTTACAAGGCTACAATCCATTGGAGTAACAAAATGCCAACAACGAACTACCTTCCATAATGATAAGGCTACTATCCATTGGAGTAAAAAAATCTCAACAACGAACTACCTTCCATAATGACAAGGCTACCATCCATTGGAGTAAAAAAATATCAAAAATGAACTACCTTCCCTAATGACAAGGCTACCATCCATTGGAGTAACAAAATCTCAACAACAAACTACCTTCCATAATGACAAGGTTACCATCCATTGGAGTAACAAAATATCAACAAAGAACTACCTTCAATATTTACAAGGCTACAATACATTGGAGTAACAAAATCTCAACAACAAACTACCTTCCACAATGACAAGTCTACCATCCATTGGAGTAACAAAATCTCAACAACGAACTACCTTCAATAATGACAAAGCTACCATACAATGGAGTAAAAAAATCTGAACAACGAACTACCTTTCATAATGACAAGGCTAGCATCTAATGGAGTAACAAAATCTCAAAAATGAACTACCTTCCATAATAACAAGGCTACCATCCATTCGAGTATCAAAATCCCAATAACGAACTACCTTCCATAATGACAAGGCTAGAATCCATTGGAGTAACCAAATCTCAACAACGAACTACCTTCCATAATGACGAGGCTACCATCCATTGGAGTATCAAAATTTCAACAACGAACTACCTTCCATAATTACAAAGCTACCATCCATTGGAGTAACAAAATATCAACAACGAACTACCTTCCATAATGATAAAGCTAATATCCATTGGATTAAAAAAATATCAACAACGAACTACCTTCCATAATGACAAGGCTACCATCCATTGGAGTAAAAAAAATATCAACAACGAACTACCTTCCCTAATGACAAGGCTACCATACAATGGAGTAAAAAAATCTCAACAACGAACTACCTTTCATAATGACAAGGCTACCATCCAATGGAGTAACAAAATCTCAAAAATGAACTACCTTCCATAATAACAAGGCTACCATCCATTGGAGTATCAAAATCCCAATAACGAACAACATTCCATAATGACAAGGCTACGATCCATTGGAGTAACAAAATCTCAACAACAAACTACCTTCCATAATGACAAGGCTACCATCCATTGGAGTAAAAAAATCTCCACAACGAACTACCTTACATTATGTCAAGGCTACCATCCATTGGAGTAAAAAAATATCAACAACGAACTACCTTCCCTAATAACAAGGCTACCATCCATTGGAGTAACAAAATCTCAACAACAAACTACCTTCCTTAATGACAAGGCTACCATCCATTGGAGTAACAAAATCTCAAAAATGAACTACCTTCCATAATAACAAGGCTACCATCCATTAGAGTAACAAAATCCCAATAATGAACTACCTTCCATAATGACAAGGCTACGATCCATTGGAGTAACAAAATCTCAACAACGAACTACCTTCCATAATGACAAGGCTACCATCCATTGGAGTAAAAAAATCTCAACAAGGAACTACCTTCCATAATTACAAGGCTACCATCTATTGGAGTAAAAAAATATCAACAAAGAACTACCTTCCCTAATGACAAGGCTACCATCCATTGGAGTAACAAAATTTCAACAATGAACTACCTTCCATAGTGACAAGGCTACCATCCATTGGAGTAACAAAATATCAACAACAAACTACCTTCCATAATGATAAGGCTACTTATCATTGGAATAAAAAATATCAACAACGAACTACCTTCCATAATGGAAAGGCTACCATCCATTGGAGTAAAAAAATATCAACAACGAACTACCTTCCCTAATGACAAGGCTACCATCCATTGGAGTAACAAAATCTCAACAAAGAACTACCTTCCATATTTACAAGGCTAAAATCCATTGGAGTAACAAAATCTCAACAACGAACTACCATCCATAATGACAGGTCTACCATCCATTGGAGTAACAAAATCTCAACAACAAACTACCTTCCATAATGACAAGGCTACCATCCATTAGAGTAAAAAAATATCAACAACGAACAACCTTCCCTAATGACAAGGCTACCATCCATTGGTGTAACAAAATCTCAACAACAAACTACCTTCCACAATGACAAGGCTACCATCTATTGGAGTAACAAAATCTCAACAATGAACTACCTTACATATTGATAAGGCTACAATCCATTGCAGTAACAAAATCTCAACAACGAACTACCTTCCACAATGACAAGTCTACCATCCATTGGAATAACAAAATCTCAACAACGAACTACCTTCAATAATGACAAAGCTACCATACAATGGAGTATAAAAATCTCAACAACGAACTACCTTTCATAATGACAAGGCTACCATCCAATGGACTAACAAAATCTACAAAAATGAACTACCTTCCATAATAACAAGGCTACCATCCATTGGAGTAATAAAATCCCAATAACGAACTACCTTCCATAATGACAAGGCTACAATCCATTGGAGTAACAAAATCTCAACAACGAACTACCTTCCATAATGACGAGGCTACCATCCATTAGAGTAACAAAATTTCAACAACGAACTACCTTCCAAAATGACAAGGCTACCATCCATTGGAGTAAAAAAATATCAAAAATGAACAACCTTCCATAATGATAAGTCTACCATCCATTGGAGTAAAAAAATATCAACAACGAACTACCTTCCCTAATGACAAGGCTACCATCCATTGGAGTAACAAAATCTCAACAACAAACTACCTTCCATAATGACAAGGTTACCATCCATTGGAGTAACAAAATATCAACAAAGAACTACCTTCCATAATAACAAGGCTACCATCCATTGGTGTAACAAAATCCCAATAACAAACTACCTTCCATAATGACAAGGCTACGATCCATTGGAGTAACCATATGTCAACAATGAACTACCTTCCATAATAACGAGGCTACCATCCATTGGAGTAACAAAATCTCAACAACGAACTACCTTCCATAATGACAAGGCTACCATCCATTGGAGTAAAAAAATCTCAACAACGAACTACCTTCCATAATGACAAGGCTACCATCCATTGGAGTAAAAAAATATCAACAACGAACAACCTTCCCTAATGACAAGGCTACCATCCATTGGTGTAACAAAATCTCAACAACAAACTACCTTCCACAATGACAAGGCTACCATCTATTGGAGTAACAAAATCTCAACAATGAACTACCTTACATATTGATAAGGCTACAATCCATTGCAGTAACAAAATCTCAACAACGAACTACCTTCCACAATGACAAGTCTACCATCCATTGGAATAACAAAATCTCAACAACGAACTACCTTCAATAATGACAAAGCTACCATACAATGGAGTATAAAAATCTCAACAACGAACTACCTTTCATAATGACAAGGCTACCATCCAATGGACTAACAAAATCTCAAAAATGAACTACCTTCCATAATAACAAGGCTACCATCCATTGGAGTAATAAAATCCCAATAACGAACTACCTTCCATAATGACAAGGCTACAATCCATTGGAGTAACAAAATCTCAACAACGAACTACCTTCCATAATGACGAGGCTACCATCCATTAGAGTAACAAAATTTCAACAACGAACTACCTTCCATAATGACAAGGCTACCATCCATTGGATTAAAAAAATATCAAAAATGAACAACCTTCCATAATGATAAGGCTACCATCCATTGGAGTAAAAAAATATCAACAACGAACTACCTTCCCTAATGACAAGGCTACCATCCATTAGAGTAACAAAATCTCAACAACAAACTACCTTCCATAATGACAAGGTTACCATCCATTGGAGTAACAAAATATCAACAAAGAACTACCTTCAATATTTACAAGGCTACAATACATTGGAGTAACAAAATCTCAACAACAAACTACCTTCCACAATGACAAGTCTACCATCCATTGGAGTAACAAAATCTCAACAACGAACTACCTTCAATAATGACAAAGCTACCATACAATGGAGTAAAAAAAATCTGAACAAAGAACTACCTTTCATAATGACAAGGCTACCATCTAATGGAGTAACAAAATCTCAAAAATGAACTACCTTCCATAATAACAAGGCTACCATCCATTGGAGTATCAAAATCCCAATAACGAACTACCTTCCATAATGACAAGGCTAGAATCCATTGGAGTAACCAAATCTCAACAACGAACTACCTTCCATAATGACGAGGCTACCATCCATTGGAGTATCAAAATTTCAACAACGAACTACCTTCCATAATGACAAAGCTACCATCCATTGGAGTAACCAAATATCAACAACGAACTACCTTCCGTAATGATAACGCTACTATCCATTGGAGTAACAATATCTCAACAACAAACTACCTTCCTTAATGACAAGGCTACCATCCATTGGAGTAACAAAATCTCAAAAATGAACTACCTTCCATAATAACAAGGCTACCATCCATTAGAGTAACAAAATCCCAATAATGAACTACCTTCCATAATGACAAGGCTACGATCCATTGGAGTAACAAAATCTCAACAACGAACTACCTTCCATAATGACAAGGCTACCATCCATTGGACTAAAAAAATCTCAACAAGGAACTACCTTCCATAATTACAAGGCTACCATCCATTGGAGTAAAAAAATATCAACAACGAACTACCTTCCCTAATGACAAGGCTACCATCCATTGGAGTAACAAAATTTCAACAACGAACTACCTTCCATAATGACAAGGCTACCATCCATTGGAGTAACAAAATATCAACAACAAACTACCTTCCATAATGATAAGGCTACTATTCATTGGAGTAAAAAAATATCAACAACGAACTACCTTCCATAATGGAAAGGCTACCATCCATTGGAGTAAAAAAATATCAACAACGAACTACCTTCCATAATGACAAGGCTACCATCCATTGGAGTAAAAAAATTTCAACAACGAACAACCTTCCCTAATGACAAGGCTACCATCCATTGGAGTAACAAAATCTCAACAATAAAGTACCTTCCACAATGACAAGGCTACCATCCATTGGAGTAACAAAATCTCAACAACAAACTACCTTCCATATTGACAAGGCTACAATCCATTGGAGTAACAAAATCTTAACAACGAACTACCTTCCACAATGACAAGTCTACCATCCATTGGAGTAACAAAATCTCAACAATGAACTACCTTCAATAATGACAAAGCTACCATACAATGGAGTATAAAAATCTCAACAACGAACTACCTTTAATAATGACAAGGCTACCATCCAATGGACTAACAAAATCTCAAAAATGAACTACCTTCCATAATAACAAGGCTACAATCCATTGGAGTAACAAAATCCCAATAACGAACTACCTTCCATAATGACAAGGCTACAATCCATTGGAGTAACCAAATCTCAACAACGAACTACCTTCCATAATGACGAGGCTACCATCCATTAGAGTAACAAAATTTCAAAAACGAACTACCTTCCATAATTAAAAGACTACCATCCATTGGAGTAAAAAAATATCAAAAATGAACTACCTTCCATAATGATAAGGCTACCATCCCTTGGAGTAAAAAAATCTCAACAACGAACTACCTTCCCTAATGACAAGGCTGCCATCCATTGGAGTAACAAAATCTCAACAATATACTACCTTCCATAATGACAAGGATACCATCCATTGGAGTAACAAAATCTCAACAAAGAACTACCTTCCATATTGACAAGGCTACTATCCATTGGAGTAACAAAATATCAACAACAAACTACCTTCCATATTGACAAGGCTACCATCAATTGGAGTAAAAAAATATCAACAACGAACTACCTTCCCTAATGACAAGGCTACCATACAATGGAGTAAAAAAATCTCAACAACGAACTACCTTTTATAATGACAAGGCTACCATCCAATGGAGTAACAAAATCTCAAAAATGAACTACCTTCCATAATAACAAGGCTACCATTCATTGGAGTATCAAAATCCCAATAACGAACAACCTTCCATAATGACAAGGCTACGATCCATTAGAGTAACAAAATCTCAACAATGAACTACCTTCCATATTGACAAGGCTACCATCCATTGGAGTAAAAAAATCTCCATAACGAACTACCTTCCATAATGTCAAGGCTACCATCCATTGGAGTAAAAAAATATCAACAACGAACTACCTTCCCTAATGACAAGGCTACCATCCATTGGAGTAACAAAATCTCAACAAAAAACTACCTTCCGTAATGACAAGGCTACCATCCATTAGAATAACAAAATCTCAACAACGAACTACCTTCCATATTGACAAGGCTACAATCCATTGGAGTAAAAAAATATCAACAACGAACTACCTTCCCTAATGACAAGGCTACCATCCATTGGAGTAACAAAATTCAACAACGAACTACCTTCCATAATGACAAGGCTACCATCCATTGGAGTAACAAAATATCAACAACGAACTACCTTCCATAATGATAAGGCTACTATCCATTAGAGTAAAAAAATATCAACAACTATCTACCTTCCATAATTACAAGGCTACCATCCATTGGAGTAAAAAAATATCAACAACGAACTACCTTCCTTAATGACAAGGCTACCATCCATTGGAGTAACAAAATTTCAACAACGAACTACCTTCCATAATGACAAGGCTACCATCCATTGGAGTAACAAAATATCAACAACAAACTACCTTCCATAATGATAAGGCTACTATTCATTGGAGTAAAAAAATATCAACAACGAACTACCTTCCATAATGGAAAGGCTACCATCCATTGGAGTAAAAAAATATCAACAACGAACTACCTTCCCTAATGACAAGGCTACCATCCATTGGAGTAACAAAATCTCAACAAAGAACTACCTTCCATATTTACAACGCTAAAATCCATTGGAGTAACAAAATCTCAACAACGAACTACCTTCCATAATGACAAGTCTACCATCCATTGGAGTAACAAAATCTCAACAACAAACTACCTTCCGTAATGACAAGGCTACCATCCATTGGAGAAAAAAAATATCAACAACGAACTACCTTCCCTAATGACAAGGCTACCATCCATTGGAGTAACAAAATTTCAACAACAAACTACCTTCCATAATGACAAGGCTACCATCCATTGGAGTAACAAAATATCAACAACGAACTACCTTCCATAATGATAAGGCTATTATCCATTGGAGTAAAAAAATATCAACAACGAACTACCTTCCATAATGGAAAGGCTACCATCCATTGGAGTAAAAAAATATCAACATCGAACTACCTTCCCTAATGACAAGGCTACCATCCATTGGAGTAACAAAATCTCAACAAAGAACTACCTTCCATATTTACAAGGCTACAATCCATTGGAGTAACAAAATCTCAACAACGAACTACCATCCATAATGACAGGTCTACCATCCATTGGAGTAACAAAATCTCAACAACGAACTACCTTCCATAATGACAAGGCTACCATCCATTAGAGTAAAAAAATATCAAAAATGAACTACCTTCCCTAATGACAAGGCTACCATCCATTGGAGTAACAAAATCTCAACAACGAACTACCATCCATAATGACAGGTCTACCATCCATTGGAGTAACAAAATCTCAACAACGAACTACCTTCCATAATGACAAGGCTACCATCCATTAGAGTAAAAAAATATCAACAACGAACTACCTTCCCTAATTACAAGGCTACCATCCATTGGAGTAACAAAATCTCAACAACAAACTACCTTCCATAATGACAAGGCTACCATCCATTGGAGTAACAAAATCTCAACAAAGAACTACCTTCCATTTTGACAAGGCTACAATCCATTGGAGTAACAAAATCTCAACAACGAACTACCTTCCATAATGACAAGTCTACCATCCATTGGAGTACCAAAATCTCAACAACGAACTACCTTCCATAATGACAAAGCTACCATACAATGGAGTAAAAAAATCTCAACAACGAACTACCTTTCATAATGACAAGGCTACCATCCAATGGAGTAACAAAATCTCAAAAATGAACTACCTTCCATAATAACAAGGCTACCATCCATTGGTGTAACAAAATCCCAAAAACAAACTACCTTCCATAATGACAAGGCTACGATCCATTGGAGTAACCATATGTCAACAATGAACTACCTTCCATAATAACGAGGCTACCATCCATTGGTGTAACAAAATCTCAACAACAGACTACCTTCCATAATGACAAGGCTACCATCCATTGGAGTAAAAAAATCTCAACAACGAACTACCTTCCATAATGACAAGGCTACCATCCATTGGAGTAAAAAAATATCAACAACGAACAACCTTCCCTAATGACAAGGCTACCATCCATTGGTGTAACAAAATCTCAACAACAAACTACCTTCCTGAATGACAAGGCTACCATCTATTGAAGTAACAAAATCTCAACAATGAACTACCTTACATATTGACAAGGCTACAATCCATTGGAGTAACAAAATCTCAACAACGAACTACCTTCCACAATGACAAGTCTACCATCCATTGGAATAACAAAATCTCAACAACGAACTACCTTCAATAATGACAAAGCTACCATACAATGGAGTATAAAAATCTCAACAACGAACTACCTTTCATAATGACAAGGCTACCATCCAATGGACTAACAAAATCTCAAAAATGAACTACCTTCCATAATAAGAAGGCTACCATCCATTGGAGTAACAAAATCCCAATAACGAACTACCTTCCATAATGACAAGGCTACAATCCATTGGGGTAACAAAATCTCAACAACGAACTACCTTCAATAATGACGAGGCTACCATCCATTAGAGTAACAAAATTTCAACAACGAACTACCTTCCATAATGACAAGGCTACCATCCATTGGAGTAAAAAAATATCAAAAATGAACAACCTTCCATAATGATAAGGCTACCATCCATTGGAGTAAAAAAATCTCAACAACAAACTACCTTCCCTAATGACAAGGCTACCATCCGTTGGAGTAACAAAATCTGAACAACAAACTACCTTCCACAATGACAAGGCTACCATCCATTAGAGTAACAAAATCTCAATAATGAACTACCTTCCATATTGACAAGGCTACAATCCATTGGAGTAACAAAATCTCAACAACGAACTACCTTCCACAATGACAAGTCTAACATCCATTGGAGTAACAAAATCTCAACAACGAACTACCTTCAATAATGACAAAGCTACCATACAATGGAGTATAAAAATCTCAACAACAAACTACCTTTCATAATGACAAGGCTACCATCCAATGGACTAACAAAATCTCAAAAATGAACTACCTTCCATAATAACAAGGCTACCATCCATTGGAGTAACTAAATCCCAATAACGAACTACCTTCCATAATGACAAGGCTACAATCCATTGGAGTAACCAAATCTCAACAACGAACTACCTTCCATAATGACGAGGCTACCATCCATTAGAGTAACAAAATTTCAACAACGAACTACCTTCCATAATGACAAGGCTACCATCCATTTGAGTAAAAAAATATCAAAAATGAACTACCTTCCATAATGATAAGCCTACCATCCATTGGAGTAAAAAAATCTCAACAACGAACTACCTTCCCTAATGACAAGGCTACCATCCATTGGAGTAACAAAATCTCAACAACAAACTACCTTCCATAATGACAAGGCTACCATCCATTGGAGTAACAAAATCTCAACAAAGAACTACCTTCCATATTGACAAGGCTACAATCCATTGGAGTAACAAAATCTCAACAACAAACTACCTTCCACAATGACAAGTCTACCATCCATTGGAGTAACAAAATCTCAACAACGAACTACCTTCAATAATGACAAAGCTACCATACAATGGAGTAAAAAAATCTCAACAACAAACTACCTTTCAAAATGACAAGGCTACCATCCAATGGAGTAACAAAATCTCAAAAATGAACTACCTTCCATAATAACAAGGCTACCATCCATTGGAGTAACAAAATACCAATAACAAACTACCTTCCATAATGAAAAGGCTACGATCCATTGGAGTAACCATATCTCACCAATGAACTACCTTCCATAATAACGAGGCTACAATCAATTGGAGTAACAAAATCTCAACAACGAACTACCTTCCATAATGACAACGCTACCATCCATTGGAGTAAAAAAATCTCAACAACGAACTACCTTCCATAATGACAAGGCTACCATCCATTGGAGTAAAAAAATTTCAACAACGAACAACCTTCCCTAATGACAAGGCTACCATCCATTGGAGTAACAAAATCTCAACAATAAAGTACCTTCCACAATGACAAGGCTACCATCCATTGGAGTAACAAAATCTCAACAACGAACTACCTTCCATATTGACAAGGCTACAATCCATTGGAGTAACAAAATCTTAACAACGAACTACCTTCCACAATGACAAGTCTACCATCCATTGGAGTAACAATATCTCAACAACGAACTACCTTCAATAATGACAAAGCTACCATACAATGGAGTATAAAAATCTCAACAACGAACTACCTTTAATAATGACAAGGCTACCATCCAATGGACTAACAAAATCTCAAAAATGAACTACCTTCCATAATAACAAGGCTACAATCCATTGGAGTAACAAAATCCCAATAACGAACTACCTTCCATAATGACAAGGCTACCATCCATTAGAGTAACAAAATTTCAAAAACGAACTACCTTCCATAATTAAAAGACTACCATCCATTGGAGTAAAAAATATCAAAAATGAACTACCTTCCATAATGATAAGGCTACCATCCCTTGGAGTAAAAAAATCTCAACAACGAACTACCTTCCCTAATGACAAGGCTACCATCCATTGGAGTAACAAAATCTCAACAACATACTACCTTCCATAAAGACAAGGCTACCATCCATTTGAGTAAAAAAATATCAAAAATGAACTACCTTCCATAATGATAAGCCTACCATCCATTGGAGTAAAAAAATCTCAACAACGAACTACCTTCCCTAATGACAAGGCTACCATCCATTGGAGTAACAAAATCTCAACAACAAACTACCTTCCATAATGACAAGGCTACCATCCATTGGAGTAACAAAATCTCAACAAAGAACTACCTTCCATATTGACAAGGCTACAATCCATTGGAGTAACAAAATCTCAACAACAAACTACCTTCCACAATGACAAGTCTACCATCCATTGGAGTAACAAAATCTCAACAACGAACTACCTTCAATAATGACAAAGCTACCATACAATGGAGTAAAAAAATCTCAACAACAAACTACCTTTCAAAATGACAAGGCTACCATCCAATGGAGTAACAAAATCTCAAAAATGAACTACCTTCCATAATAACAAGGCTACCATCCATTGGAGTAACAAAATACCAATAACAAACTACCTTCCATAATGAAAAGGCTACGATCCATTGGAGTAACCATATCTCACCAATGAACTACCTTCCATAATAACGAGGCTACAATCAATTGGAGTAACAAAATCTCAACAACGAACTACCTTCCATAATGACAACGCTACCATCCATTGGAGTAAAAAAATCTCAACAACGAACTACCTTCCATAATGACAAGGTTACCATCCATTGGAGTAAAAAAATTTCAACAACGAACAACCTTCCCTAATGACAAGGCTACCATCCATTGGAGTAACAAAATCTCAACAATAAAGTACCTTCCACAATGACAAGGCTACCATCCATTGGAGTAACAAAATCTCAACAACGAACTACCTTCCATATTGACAAGGCTACAATCCATTGGAGTAACAAAATCTTAACAACGAACTACCTTCCACAATGACAAGTCTACCATCCATTGGAGTAACAATATCTCAACAACGAACTACCTTCAATAATGACAAAGCTACCATACAATGGAGTATAAAAATCTCAACAACGAACTACCTTTAATAATGACAAGGCTACCATCCAATGGACTAACAAAATCTCAAAAATGAACTACCTTCCATAATAACAAGGCTACAATCCATTGGAGTAACAAAATCCCAATAACGAACTACCTTCCATAATGACAAGGCTACCATCCATTAGAGTAACAAAATTTCAAAAACGAACTACCTTCCATAATTAAAAGACTACCATCCATTGGAGTAAAAAATATCAAAAATGAACTACCTTCCATAATGATAAGGCTACCATCCCTTGGAGTAAAAAAATCTCAACAACGAACTACCTTCCCTAATGACAAGGCTACCATCCATTGGAGTAACAAAATCTCAACAACATACTACCTTCCATAATGACAAGGATACCATCCATTGGAGTAACAAAATCTCAACAAAGAACTACCTTCCATATTGACAAGGCTACTATCCATTGGAGTAACAAAATATCAACAACAAACTACCTTCCATATTGACAAGGCTACCATCAATTGGAGTAAAAAAATATCAACAACGAACTACCTTCCCTAATGACAAGGCTACCATACAATGGAGTAAAAAAATCTCAACAACGAACTACCTTTTATAATGACAAGGCTACCATCCAATGGAGTAACAAAATCTCAAAAATGAACTACCTTCCATAATAACAAGGCTACCATCCATTGGAGTATCAAAATCCCAATAACGAACAACCTTCCATAATGACAAGGCTACGATCCATTAGAGTAACAAAATCTCAACAACGAACTACCTTCCATATTGACAAGGCTACCATCCATTGGAGTAAAAAAATCTCCATAACGAACTACCTTCCATAATGTCAAGGCTACCATCCATTGGAGTAAAAAAATATCAACAACGAACTACCTTCCCTAATGACAAGGCTACCATCCATTGGAGTAACAAAATCTCAACAAAAAACTACCTTCCGTAATGACAAGGCTACCATCCATTAGAATAACAAAATCTCAAGAACGAACTACCTTCCATATTGACAAGTCTACAATCCATTGGAGTAAAAAAATATCAACAACGAACTACCTTCCCTAATGACAAGGCTACCATCCATTGGAGTAACAAAATATCAACAACGAACTACCTTCCATAATGATAAGGCTACTATCCATTAGAGTAAAAAAATATCAACAACTATCTACCTTCCATAATGACAAGGCTACCATCCATTGGAGTAAAAAAATATCAACAACGAACTACCTTCCCTAATGACAAGGCTACCATCCATTGGAGTAACAAAATCTCAACAACAAACTACCTTCCACAATGAAAAGGCTACCATCCATTGGAGTAACAAAATATCAACAAAGAACTACCTTCCATATTTACAAGGCTACAATACATTGGAGTAACAAAATCTCAACAACAAACTACCTTCCACAATGACAAGTCTACCATCCATTGGAGTAACAAAATCTCAACAACGAACTACCTTCCATATTGACAAGGCTACAATCCATTGGAGTAACAAAATCTTAACAACGAACTACCTTCCACAATGACAAGTCTACCATCCATTGGAGTAACAAAATCTCAACAACGAACTACCTTCAATAATGACAAAGCTACCATACAATGGAGTATAAAAATCTCAACAGCGAACTACCTTTCATAATGACAAGGCTACGATCCATTGGAGTAACCATATCTCACCAATGAACTACCTTCCATAATAACGAGGCTACCATCCATTGGAGTAACAAAATCTCAACAACGAACTACCTTCCATAATGACGAGGCTACCATCCATTAGAGTAACAAAATTTCAAAAACGAACTACCTTCCATAATTAAAAGGCTACCATCCATTGGAGTAAAAAAAATATCAAAAATGAAACTACCTTCCATAATGATAAGGCTACCATCTATTGGAGTAAAAAAATATCAACAACGAACTACCTTCCCTAATGACAAGGCTACCATACAATGGAGTAAAAAAATCTCAACAATAAACTACCTTTCATAATGACAAGGCTACCATCCAATGGAGTAACAAAATCTCAAAAATGAACTACCTTCCATAATAACAAGGCTACCATCCATTGGAGTAACAAAATACCAATAACAAACTACCTTCCATAATGACAAGGCTACGATCCATTGGAGTAACCATATCTCACCAATGAACTACCTTCCATAATAACGAGGCTACCATCCATTGGAGTAACAAAATCTCAACAACGAACTACCTTCCATAATGACAAGGCTACCATCCATTGGATTAAAAAAATCTCAACAACGAACTACTTCCATAATGACAAGGCTACCATCCATTGGAGTAAATAAATATCAACAACGAACAACCTTCCCTAATGACAAGGCTACCATCCATTGGAGTAACAAAATCTCAACAACAAACTACCTTCCATAATGACAAGGCTACAATCCATTAGAGTAACAAAATCTCAACAACGAAATACCTTCCATATTGACAAGGCTACAATCCATTGGAGTAAAAAAATATCAACAACGAACTACCTTCCCTAATGACAAGGCTACCATCCATTGGAGTAACAAAATCTCAACAATAAAGTACCTTCCACAATGACAAGGCTACCATCCATTGGAGTAACAAAATCTCAACAACGAACTACCTTCCATATTGACAAGGCTACAATCCATTGGAGTAACAAAATCTTAACAACGAACTACCTTCCACAATGACAAGTCTACCATCCATTGGAGTAACAAAATCTCAACAACGAAGTACCTTCCATAATTACAAGGCTACCATCCATTGGAGTAAAAAAATATCAAAAATGAACTACCTTCCATAATGATAAGGCTACCATCCATTGGAGTAAAAAAATCTCAACAATGAACTACCTTCCCTAATGACAAGGCTACCATCCATTGGAGTAACAAAATCTCAACAACATACTACCTTCCATAATGACAAGGCTACCATCCATTGGAGTAACAAAATCACAACAACATACTACCTTCCATAATGACAAGGCTACCATCCATTGGAGTAACAAAATCTCAACAAAGAACTACCTTCCATATTGACAAGGCTACAATCTATTGGAGTAAGAAAATATCAAAACAAGCTACCTTCCATATTGACAAGGCTACCATCCAATGGAGTAAAAAAATATCAACAACGAACTACCTTACCTAATGACAAGGCTACCATACAAGGGAGTAAAAAAATCTCAACAACGAACTACCTTTCATAATGACAAGGCTACCACCCAATGGAGTAACAAAATCTAAAAAATGAACTACCTTCCATAATAACAAGGCTACCATCCATTGGAGTATCAAAATCCCAATAACGAACAACCTTCCATAATGACAAGGCTACGATCCATTGGAGTAACAAAATCTCAACAACGAACTACCTTCCATAATGTCAAGGCTACCATCCATTGGAGTAAAAAAATATCAACAACGAACTACCTTCCCTAATGACAAGGCTACCATCCATTGGAGTAACAAAATCTCAACAAAAAACAACCTTCCATAATGAAAAGGCTACCATCCATTGGAGTAACAAAATATCAACAAAGAACTACCTTCCATATTTACAAGGCTACAATACATTGGAGTAACAAAATCTCAACAACAAACTACCTTCCACAATGACAAGTCTACCATCCATTGGAGTAACAAAATCTCAACAACGAACTACCTTCCATATTGACAAGGCTACAATCCATTGGAGTAACAAAATCTTAACAACGAACTACCTTCCATAATAACGAGGCTACAATCCATTGGAGTAACAAAATCTCAACAACGAACTACCTTCCATAATGACAACGCTACCATCCATTGGAGTAAAAAAATCTCAACAACGAACTACCTTCCATAATGACAAGGCTACCATCCATTGGAGTAAAAATATTTCAACAACGAACAACCTTCCCTAATGACAAGGCTACCATCCATTGGAGTAACAAAATCTCAACAATAAAGTACCTTCAACAATGACAAGGCTACCATCCATTGGAGTAACAAAATCTCAACAACGAACTACCTTCCATATTGACAAGGCTACAATCCATTGGAGTAACAAAATCTTAACAACGAACTACCTTCCACAATGACAAGTCTACCATCCATTGGAGTAACAAAATCTCAACAACGAACTACCTTCAATAATGACAAAGCTACCATACAATGGAGTATAAAAATCTCAACAACGTACTACCTTTAATAATGACTAGGCTACCATCCAATGGACTAACAAAATCTCAAAAATGAACTACCTTCCATAATAACAAGGCTACAATCCATTGGAGTAACAAAATCCCAATAACGAACTACCTTCCATAATGACAAGGCTACAATCCATTGGAGTAACCAAATCTCAACAACGAACTACCTTCCATAATGACGAGGCTACCATCCATTAGATTAACAAAATTTCAAAAACGAACTACCTTCCATAATTAAAAGACTACCATCCATTGGAGTAAAAAAATATCAAAAATGAACTACCTTCCATAATGATAAGGCTACCATCCCTTGGAGTAAAAAAATCTCAACAACGAACTACCTTCCCTAATGACAAGGCTACCATCCATTGGAGTAACAAAATCTCAACAACATACTACCTTCCATAATGACAAGGCTACCATCCATTGGAGTAACAAAATCTCAACAAAGAACTACCTTCCATATTGACAAGGCTACTATCCATTGGAGTAACAAAATATCAACAACAAACTACCTTCCATATTGACAAGGCTACCATCAATTGGAGTAAAAAAATATCAACAACGAACTACCTTCCCTAATGACAAGGCTACCATACAATGGAGTAAAAAAATCTCAACAACGAACTACCTTTTATAATGACAAGGCTACCATCCAATGGATAACAAAATCTCAAAAATGAACTACCTTCCATAATAACAAGGCTACCATCCATTGGAGTATCCAAATCCCAATAACGAACAACCTTCCATAATGACAAGTCTACGATCCATTAGAGTAACAAAATCTCAACAACGAACTACCTTCCATAATGACAAGGCTACCATCCATTGGAGTAAAAAAATCTCCATAACGAACTACCTTCCATAATGTCAAGGCTACCATCCATTGGAGTAAAAAAATATCAACAACGAACTACCTTCCCTAATTACAAGGCTACCATCCATTGGAGTACCAAAATCTCAACAAAAAACTACCTTCCATAATGACAAGGCTACCATCCATTAGAGTAACAAAATCTCAACAACGAACTACCTTCCATATTGACAAGGCTACAATCCATTGGAGTAAAAAAATATCAACAACGAACTACCTTCCCAAATGACAAGGCTACCATCCATTGGAGTAACAAAATTTCAACAACGAACTACCTTCCATAATGACAAGGCTACCATCCATTGGAGTAACAAAATATCAACAACGAACTACCTTCCATAATGATAAGGCTACTATTCATTAGAGTAAAAAAATATCAACAACTATCTACCTTCCATAATGACAAGGCTACCATCCATTGGAGTAAAAAAATATCAACAACGAACTACCTTCCCTAATGACAAGGCTACCATCCATTGGAGTAACAAAATCTCAACAACAAACTACCTTCCACAATGAAAAGGCTACCATCCATTGGAGTAACAAAATATCAACAAAGAACTACCTTTCATATTTACAAGGCTACAATACATTGGAGTAACAAAATCTCAACAACAAACTACCTTCCACAATGACAAGTCTACCATCCATTGGAGTAACAAAATCTCAACAACGAACTACCTTCCATATTGACAAGGCTACAATCCATTGGAGTAACAAAATCTTAACAACGAACTACCTTCCACAATGACAAGTCTACCATCCATTGGAGTAACAAAATCTCAACAACGAACTACCTTCAATAATGACAAAGCTACCATACAATGGAGTATAAAAATCTCAACAACGAACTACCTTTCATAATGACAAGGCTACGATCCATTGGAGTAACCATATCTCACCAATGAACTACCTTCCATAATAACGAGGCTACCATCCATTGGAGTAACAAAATCTCAACAACGAACTACCTTCCATAATGACGAGGCTACCATCCATTAGAGTAACAAAATTTCAAAAACGAACTACCTTCCATGATTAAAAGGCTACCATCCATTGGAGTAAAAAAATATCAAAAATGAAACTACCTTCCATAATGATAAGGCTACCATCCATTGGAGTAAAAAAATATCAACAACGAACTACCTTCCCTAATGACAAGGCTACCATACAATGGAGTAAAAAAATCTCAACAACAAACTACCTTTCATAATGACAAGGCTACCATCCAATGGAGTAACAAAATCTCAAAAATGAACTACCTTCCATAATAACAAGGCTACCATCCATTGGAGTAACAAAATACCAATAACAAACTACCTTCCATAATGACAAGGCTACGATCCATTGGAGTAACCATATCTCACCAATGAACTACCTTCCATAATAACGAGGCTACCATCCATTGGAGTAACAAAATCTCAACAACGAACTACCTTCCATAATGACAAGGCTACCATCCATTGGAGTAAAAAAATCTCAACAACGAACTACTTCCATAATGACAAGGCTACCATCCATTGGAGTAAATAAATATCAACAACGAACAACCTTCCCTAATGACAAGGCTACCATCCATTGGAGTAACAAAATCTCAACAATAAAGTACCTTCCACAATGACAAGGCTACCATCCATTGGAGTAACAAAATCTCAACAACGAACTACCTTCCATATTGACAAGGCTACAATCCATTGGAGTAACAAAATCTTAACAACGAACTACCTTCCACAATGACAAGTCTACCATCCATTGGAGTAACAAAATCTCAACAACGAAGTACCTTCCATAATTACAAGGCTACCATCCATTGGAGTAAAAAAATATCAAAAATGAACTACCTTCCATAATGATAAGGCTACCATCCATTGGAGTAAAAAAATCTCAACAACGAACTACCTTCCCTAATGACAAGGCTACCATCCATTGGAGTAACAAAATCTCAACAACATACTACCTTCCATAATGACAAGGCTACCATCCATTGGAGTAACAAAATCACAACAACATACTACCTTCCATAATGACAAGGCTACCATCCATTGGAGTAACAAAATCTCAACAAAGAACTACCTTCCATATTGACAAGGCTACAATCTATTGGAGTAACAAAATATCAAAACAAACTACCTTCCATATTGACAAGGCTACCATCCATTGGAGTAAAAAAATATCAACAACGAACTACCTTACCTAATGACAAGGCTACCATACAAGGGAGTAAAAAAATCTCAACAACGAACTACCTTTCATAATGACAAGGCTACCATCCAATGGAGTAACAAAATCTAAAAAATGAACTACCTTCCATAATAACAAGGCTACCATCCATTGGAGTATCAAAATCCCAATAACGACCAACCTTCCATAATGACAAGGCTACGATCCATTGGAGTAACAAAATCTCAACAACGAACTACCTTCCATATTGACAAGGCTACAATCTATTGGAGTAACAAAATATCAAAACAAACTACCTTCCATATTGACAAGGCTACCATCCATTGGAGTAAAAAAATATCAACAACGAACTACCTTACCTAATGACAAGGCTACCATACAAGGGAGTAAAAAAATCTCAACAACGAACTACCTTTCATAATGACAAGGCTACCATCCAATGGAGTAACAAAATCTAAAAAATGAACTACCTTCCATAATAACAAGGCTACCATCCATTGGAGTATCAAAATCCCAATAACGAACAACCTTCCATAATGACAAGGCTACGATCCATTGGAGTAACAAAATCTCAACAACGAACTACCTTCCATAATGTCAAGGCTACCATCCATTGGAGTAAAAAAATATCAACAACGAACTACCTTCCCTAATGACAAGGCTACCATCCATTGGAGTAACAAAATCTCAACAAAAAACTACCTTCCATAATGACAAGGCTACCATCCATTAGAGTAACAAAATCTCAACAACGAACTACCTTCCATATTGACAAGGCTACAATCCATTGGAGTAAAAAAATATCAACAACGAACTACCTTCCCTAATGACAAGGCTACCATCCATTGGAGTAACAAAATTTCAACAACGAACTACCTTCCATAATGACAAGGCTACCATCCATTGGAGTAACAAAATATCAACAACGAACTACCTTCCATAATGATAAGGCTACTATCCATTAGAGTAAAAAAATATTAACAACTATCTACCTTCCATAATGACAAGGCTACCATCCATTGGAGTAAAAAAATATCAACAACGAACTACCTTCCCTAATGACAAGGCTACCATCCATTGGAGTAACAAAATCTCAACAACAAACTACCTTCCACAATGAAAAGGCTACCATCCATTGGAGTAACAAAATATCAACAAAGAACTACCTTCCATATTTACAAGGCTACAATACATTGGAGTAACAATATCTCAACAACAAACTACCTTCCACAATGACAAGTCTACCATCCATTGGAGTAACAAAATCTCAACAACGAACTACCTTCCATATTGACAAGGCTACAATCCATTGGAGTAACAAAATCTTAACAACAAACTACCTTCCACAATGACAAGTCTACCATCCATTGGAGTAACAAAATCTCAACAACGAACTACCTTCAATAATGACAAAGCTACCATACAATGGAGTATAAAAATCTCAACAACGAACTACCTTTCATAATGACAAGGCTACGATCCATTGGAGTAACCATATCTCACCAATGAACTACCTTCCATAATAACGAGGCTACCATCCATTGGAGTAACAAAATCTCAACAACGAACTACCTTCCATAATGACGAGGCTACCATCCATTGGAGTAACCAAATCTCAACAACGAACTACCTTCCATAATGACGAGGCTACCATCCATTAGATTAACAAAATTTCAAAAACGAACTACCTTCCATAATTAAAAGACTACCATCCATTGGAGTAAAAAAATATCAAAAATGAACTACCTTCCATAATGATAAGGCTACCATCCCTTGGAGTAAAAAAATCTCAACAACGAACTACCTTCCCTAATGACAAGGCTACCATCCATTGGAGTAACAAAATCTCAACAACATACTACCTTCCATAATGACAAGGCTACCATCCATTGGAGTAACAAAATCTCAACAAAGAACTACCTTCCATATTGACAAGGCTACTATCCATTGGAGTAACAAAATATCAACAACAAACTACCTTCCATATTGACAAGGCTACCATCAATTGGAGTAAAAAAATATCAACAACGAACTACCTTCCCTAATGACAAGGCTACCATACAATGGAGTAAAAAAATCTCAACAACGAACTACCTTTTATAATGACAAGGCTACCATCCAATGGATAACAAAATCTCAAAAATGAACTACCTTCCATAATAACAAGGCTACCATCCATTGGAGTATCCAAATCCCAATAACGAACAACCTTCCATAATGACAAGTCTACGATCCATTAGAGTAACAAAATCTCAACAACGAACTACCTTCCATAATGACAAGGCTACCATCCATTGGAGTAAAAAAATCTCCATAACGAACTACCTTCCATAATGTCAAGGCTACCATCCATTGGAGTAAAAAAATATCAACAACGAACTACCTTCCCTAATTACAAGGCTACCATCCATTGGAGTACCAAAATCTCAACAAAAAACTACCTTCCATAATGACAAGGCTACCATCCATTAGAGTAACAAAATCTCAACAACGAACTACCTTCCATATTGACAAGGCTACAATCCATTGGAGTAAAAAAATATCAACAACGAACTACCTTCCCAAATGACAAGGCTACCATCCATTGGAGTAACAAAATTTCAACAACGAACTACCTTCCATAATGACAAGGCTACCATCCATTGGAGTAACAAAATATCAACAACGAACTACCTTCCATAATGATAAGGCTACTATTCATTAGAGTAAAAAAATATCAACAACTATCTACCTTCCATAATGACAAGGCTACCATCCATTGGAGTAAAAAAATATCAACAACGAACTACCTTCCCTAATGACAAGGCTACCATCCATTGGAGTAACAAAATCTCAACAACAAACTACCTTCCACAATGAAAAGGCTACCATCCATTGGAGTAACAAAATATCAACAAAGAACTACCTTTCATATTTACAAGGCTACAATACATTGGAGTAACAAAATCTCAACAACAAACTACCTTCCACAATGACAAGTCTACCATCCATTGGAGTAACAAAATCTCAACAACGAACTACCTTCCATATTGACAAGGCTACAATCCATTGGAGTAACAAAATCTTAACAACGAACTACCTTCCACAATGACAAGTCTACCATCCATTGGAGTAACAAAATCTCAACAACGAACTACCTTCAATAATGACAAAGCTACCATACAATGGAGTATAAAAATCTCAACAACGAACTACCTTTCATAATGACAAGGCTACGATCCATTGGAGTAACCATATCTCACCAATGAACTACCTTCCATAATAACGAGGCTACCATCCATTGGAGTAACAAAATCTCAACAACGAACTACCTTCCATAATGACGAGGCTACCATCCATTAGAGTAACAAAATTTCAAAAACGAACTACCTTCCATGATTAAAAGGCTACCATCCATTGGAGTAAAAAAATATCAAAAATGAAACTACCTTCCATAATGATAAGGCTACCATCCATTGGAGTAAAAAAATATCAACAACGAACTACCTTCCCTAATGACAAGGCTACCATACAATGGAGTAAAAAAATCTCAACAACAAACTACCTTTCATAATGACAAGGCTACCATCCAATGGAGTAACAAAATCTCAAAAATGAACTACCTTCCATAATAACAAGGCTACCATCCATTGGAGTAACAAAATACCAATAACAAACTACCTTCCATAATGACAAGGCTACGATCCATTGGAGTAACCATATCTCACCAATGAACTACCTTCCATAATAACGAGGCTACCATCCATTGGAGTAACAAAATCTCAACAACGAACTACCTTCCATAATGACAAGGCTACCATCCATTGGAGTAAAAAAATCTCAACAACGAACTACTTCCATAATGACAAGGCTACCATCCATTGGAGTAAATAAATATCAACAACGAACAACCTTCCCTAATGACAAGGCTACCATCCATTGGAGTAACAAAATCTCAACAATAAAGTACCTTCCACAATGACAAGGCTACCATCCATTGGAGTAACAAAATCTCAACAACGAACTACCTTCCATATTGACAAGGCTACAATCCATTGGAGTAACAAAATCTTAACAACGAACTACCTTCCACAATGACAAGTCTACCATCCATTGGAGTAACAAAATCTCAACAACGAAGTACCTTCCATAATTACAAGGCTACCATCCATTGGAGTAAAAAAATATCAAAAATGAACTACCTTCCATAATGATAAGGCTACCATCCATTGGAGTAAAAAAATCTCAACAACGAACTACCTTCCCTAATGACAAGGCTACCATCCATTGGAGTAACAAAATCTCAACAACATACTACCTTCCATAATGACAAGGCTACCATCCATTGGAGTAACAAAATCACAACAACATACTACCTTCCATAATGACAAGGCTACCATCCATTGGAGTAACAAAATCTCAACAAAGAACTACCTTCCATATTGACAAGGCTACAATCTATTGGAGTAACAAAATATCAAAACAAACTACCTTCCATATTGACAAGGCTACCATCCATTGGAGTAAAAAAATATCAACAACGAACTACCTTACCTAATGACAAGGCTACCATACAAGGGAGTAAAAAAATCTCAACAACGAACTACCTTTCATAATGACAAGGCTACCATCCAATGGAGTAACAAAATCTAAAAAATGAACTACCTTCCATAATAACAAGGCTACCATCCATTGGAGTATCAAAATCCCAATAACGACCAACCTTCCATAATGACAAGGCTACGATCCATTGGAGTAACAAAATCTCAACAACGAACTACCTTCCATATTGACAAGGCTACAATCTATTGGAGTAACAAAATATCAAAACAAACTACCTTCCATATTGACAAGGCTACCATCCATTGGAGTAAAAAAATATCAACAACGAACTACCTTACCTAATGACAAGGCTACCATACAAGGGAGTAAAAAAATCTCAACAACGAACTACCTTTCATAATGACAAGGCTACCATCCAATGGAGTAACAAAATCTAAAAAATGAACTACCTTCCATAATAACAAGGCTACCATCCATTGGAGTATCAAAATCCCAATAACGAACAACCTTCCATAATGACAAGGCTACGATCCATTGGAGTAACAAAATCTCAACAACGAACTACCTTCCATAATGTCAAGGCTACCATCCATTGGAGTAAAAAAATATCAACAACGAACTACCTTCCCTAATGACAAGGCTACCATCCATTGGAGTAACAAAATCTCAACAAAAAACTACCTTCCATAATGACAAGGCTACCATCCATTAGAGTAACAAAATCTCAACAACGAACTACCTTCCATATTGACAAGGCTACAATCCATTGGAGTAAAAAAATATCAACAACGAACTACCTTCCCTAATGACAAGGCTACCATCCATTGGAGTAACAAAATTTCAACAACGAACTACCTTCCATAATGACAAGGCTACCATCCATTGGAGTAACAAAATATCAACAACGAACTACCTTCCATAATGATAAGGCTACTATCCATTAGAGTAAAAAAATATTAACAACTATCTACCTTCCATAATGACAAGGCTACCATCCATTGGAGTAAAAAAATATCAACAACGAACTACCTTCCCTAATGACAAGGCTACCATCCATTGGAGTAACAAAATCTCAACAACAAACTACCTTCCACAATGAAAAGGCTACCATCCATTGGAGTAACAAAATATCAACAAAGAACTACCTTCCATATTTACAAGGCTACAATACATTGGAGTAACAATATCTCAACAACAAACTACCTTCCACAATGACAAGTCTACCATCCATTGGAGTAACAAAATCTCAACAACGAACTACCTTCCATATTGACAAGGCTACAATCCATTGGAGTAACAAAATCTTAACAACAAACTACCTTCCACAATGACAAGTCTACCATCCATTGGAGTAACAAAATCTCAACAACGAACTACCTTCAATAATGACAAAGCTACCATACAATGGAGTATAAAAATCTCAACAACGAACTACCTTTCATAATGACAAGGCTACGATCCATTGGAGTAACCATATCTCACCAATGAACTACCTTCCATAATAACGAGGCTACCATCCATTGGAGTAACAAAATCTCAACAACGAACTACCTTCCATAATGACGAGGCTACCATCCATTAGAGTAACAAAATTTCAAAAACGAACTACCTTCCATAATTAAAAGGCTACCATCCATTGGAGTAAAAAAATATCAAAAATGAAACTACCTTCCATAATGATAAGGCTACCATCCATTGGAGTAAAAAAATATCAACAACGAACTACCTTCCCTAATGACAAGGCTACCATACAATGGAGTAAAAAAATCTCAACAACAAACTACCTTTCATAATGACAAGGCTACCATCCAATGGAGTAACAAAATCTCAAAAATGAACTACCTTCCATAATAACAAGGCTACCATCCATTGGAGTAACAAAATACCAATAACAAACTACCTTCCATAATGACAAGGCTACGATCCATTGGAGTAACCATATCTCACCAATGAACTACCTTCCATAATAACGAGGCTACCATCCATTGGAGTAACAAAATCTCAACAACGAACTACCTTCCATAATGACAAGGCTACCATCCATTGGAGTAAAAAAATCTCAACAACGAACTACTTCCATAATGACAAGGCTACCATCCATTGGAGTAAATAAATATCAACAACGAACAACCTTCCCTAATGACAAGGCTACCATCCATTGGAGTAACAAAATCTCAACAATAAAGTACCTTCCACAATGACAAGGCTACCATCCATTGGAGTAACAAAATCTCAACAACGAACTACCTTCCATATTGACAAGGCTACAATCCATTGGAGTAACAAAATCTTAACAACGAACTACCTTCCACAATGACAAGTCTACCATCCATTGGAGTAACAAAATCTCAACAACGAAGTACCTTCCATAATTACAAGGCTACCATCCATTGGAGTAAAAAAATATCAAAAATGAACTACCTTCCATAATGATAAGGCTACAATCCATTGGAGTAAAAAAATCTCAACAACGAACTACCTTCCCTAATGACAAGGCTACCATCCATTGGAGTAACAAAATCTCAACAACATACTACCTTCCATAATGACAAGGCTACCATCCATTGGAGTAACAAAATCACAACAACATACTACCTTCCATAATGACAAGGCTACCATCCATTGGAGTAACAAAATCTCAACAAAGAACTACCTTCCATATTGACAAGGCTACAATCTATTGGAGTAACAAAATATCAAAACAAACTACCTTCCATATTGACAAGGCTACCATCCATTGGAGTAAAAAAATATCAACAACGAACTACCTTACCTAATGACAAGGCTACCATACAAGGGAGTAAAAAAATCTCAACAATGAACTACCTTTCATAATGATAAGGCTACCATCCAATGGAGTAACAAAATCTAAAAAATGAACTACCTTCCATAATAACAAGGCTACCATCCATTGGAGTATCAAAATCCCAATAACGAACAACCTTCCATAATGACAAGGCTACGATCCATTGGAGTAACAAAATCTCAACAACGAACTACCTTCCATAATGTCAAGGCTACCATCCATTGGAGTAAAAAAATATCAACAACGAACTACCTTCCCTAATGACAAGGCTACCATCCATTGGAGTAACAAAATCTCAACAAAAAACTACCTTCCATAATGACAAGGCTACCATCCATTAGAGTAACAAAATCTCAACAACAAACTACCTTCCATATTGACAAGGCTACAATCCATTGGAGTAAAAAAATATCAACAACGAACTACCTTCCCTAATGACAAGGCTACCATCCATTGGAGTAACAAAATTTCAACAACGAACTACCTTCCATAATGACAAGGCTACCATCCATTGGAGTAACAAAATATCAACAACGAACTACCTTCCATAATGATAAGGCTACTATCCATTAGAGTAAAAAAATATTAACAACTATCTACCTTCCATAATGACAAGGCTACCATCCATTGGAGTAAAAAAATATCAACAACGAACTACCTTCCCTAATGACAAGGCTACCATCCATTGGAGTAACAAAATCTCAACAACAAACTACCTTCCACAATGAAAAGGCTACCATCCATTGGAGTAACAAAATATCAACAAAGAACTACCTTCCATATTTACAAGGCTACAATAAATTGGAGTAACAATATCTCAACAACAAACTACCTTCCACAATGACAAGTCTACCATCCATTGGAGTAACAAAATCTCAACAACGAACTACCTTCCATATTGACAAGGCTACAATCCATTGGAGTAACAAAATCTTAACAACGAACTACCTTCCACAATGACAAGTCTACCACCCATTGGAGTAACAAAATCTCAACAACGAACTACCTTCAATAATGACAAAGCTACCATACAATGGAGTATAAAAATCTCAACAACGAACTACCTTTCATAATGACAAGGCTACCATCCAATAGAGTAACAAAATCTAAAAAATGAACTACCTTCCATAATAACAAGGCTACCATCCATTGGAGTATCAAAATCCCAATAACGAACAACCTTCCATAATGACAAGGCTACGATCCATTGGAGTAACAAAATCTCAACAACGAACTACCTTCCATAATGTCAAGGCTACCATCCATTGGAGTAAAAAAATATCAACAACGAACTACCTTCCCTAATGACAAGGCTACCATCCATTGGAGTAACAAAATCTCAACAAAAAACTACCTTCCATAATGACAAGGCTACCATCCATTAGAGTAACAAAATCTCAACAACGAACTACCTTCCATATTGACAAGGCTACAATCCATTGGAGTAAAAAAATATCAACAACGAACTACCTTCCCTAATGACAAGGCTACCATCCATTGGAGTAACAAAATTTCAACAACGAACTACCTTCCATAATGACAAGGCTACCATCCATTGGAGTAACAAAATATCAACAACGAACTACCTTCCATAATGATAAGGCTACTATCCATTAGAGTAAAAAAATATTAACAACTATCTACCTTCCATAATGACAAGGCTACCATCCATTGGAGTAAAAAAATATCAACAACGAACTACCTTCCCTAATGACAAGGCTACCATCCATTGGAGTAACAAAATCTCAACAACAAACTACCTTCCATAATGAAAAGGCTACCATCCATTGGAGTAACAAAATATCAACAAAGAACTACCTTCCATATTTACAAGGCTACAATACATTGGAGTAACAATATCTCAACAACAAACTACCTTCCACAATGACAAGTCTACCATCCATTGGAGTAACAAAATCTCAACAACGAACTACCTTCCATATTGACAAGGCTACAATCCATTGGAGTAACAAAATCTTAACAACGAACTACCTTCCATAATGACAAGTCTACCATCCATTGGAGTAACAAAATCTCAACAACGAACTACCTTCAATAATGACAAAGCTACCATACAATGGAGTATAAAAATCTCAACAACGAACTACCTTTCATCATGACAAGGCTACGATCCATTGGAGTAACCATATCTCACCAATGAACTACCTTCCATAATAACGAGGCTACCATCCATTGGAGTAACAAAATCTCAACAACAAACTACCTTCCATAATGACGAGGCTACCATCCATTAGAGTAACAAAATTTCAAAAACGAACTACCTTCCATAATTAAAAGGCTACCATCCATTGGAGTAAAAAAATATCAAAAATGAAACTACCTTCCATAATGATAAGGCTACCATCCATTGGAGTAAAAAAATATCAACAACGAACTACCTTCCCTAATGACAAGGCTACCATACAATGGAGTAAAAAAATCTCAACAACAAACTACCTTTCATAATGACAAGGCTACCATCCAATGGAGTAACAAAATCTCAAAAATGAACTACCTTCCATAATAACAAGGCTACCATCCATTGGAGTAACAAAATACCAATAACAAACTACCTTCCATAATGACAAGGCTACGATCCATTGGAGTAACCATATCTCACCAATGAACTACCTTCCATAATAACGAGGCTACCATCCATTGGAGTAACAAAATCTCAACAACGAACTACCTTCCATAATGACAAGGCTACCATCCATTGGAGTAAAAAAAATCTCAACAATGAACTACTTCCATAATGACAAGGCTACCATCCATTGGAGTAAATAAATATCAACAACTAACAACCTTCCCTAATGACAAGGCTACCATCCATTGGAGTAACAAAATCTCAACAATAAAGTACCTTCCACAATGACAAGGCTACCATCCATTGGAGTAACAAAATCTCAACAACGAACTACCTACCATATTGACAAGGCTACAATCCATTGGAGTAACAAAATCTTAACAACGAACTACCTTCCACAATGACAAGTCTACCATCCATTGGAGTATCAAAATCTCAACAACGAACTATCTTCCATAATTACAAGGCTACCATCCATTGTAGTAAAAAAATATCAAAAATGAACTACCTTCTATAATGATAAGGCTACCATCCATTGGAGTAAAAAAATCTCAACAACGAACTACCTTCCCTAATGACAAGGCTACCATCCATTGGAGTAACAAAATCTCAACAACATACTACCTTCCATAATGACACGGCTACCATCCATTGGAGTAACAAAATCTCAACAACATACTACCTTCCATAATGACAAGGCTACCATCCATTGGAGTAACAAAATCTCAACAAAGAACTACCTTCCATATTGACAAGGCTACAATCTATTGGAGTAACAAAATATCAACAACAAACTACCTTCCATATTGACAAGGCTACCATCCATTGGAGTAAAAAAATATCAACAACGAACTACCTTACCTAATGACAAGGCTACCATACAATGGAGTAAAACAATCTCAACAACGAACTACCTTTCATAATGACAAGGCTACCATCCAATGGAGTAACAAAATTTAAAAAATGAACTACCTTCCATAATAACAAGGCTACCATCCATTGGAGTATCAAAATCTCAACAACGAACTACCTTCCATAATGTCAAGGCTACCATCCATTGGAGTAAAAAAATATCAACAACGAACTACCTTCCCTAATGACAAGGCTACCATCCATTGGAGTAACAAAATCTCAACAAAAAACTACCTTCCATAATGACAAGGCTACCATCCATTAGAGTAAAAAAATCTCAACAACGAACTACCTTCCATATTGACAAGGCTACAATCCATTGGAGTAAAAAAATATCAACAACGAACTACATTCCCTAATGACAGGGCTACCATCCATTGGAGTAACAAAATTTCAACAACGAACTACCTTCCATAATGACAAGGCTACCATCCATTGGAGTAACAAAATATCAACAACGAACTACCTTCCATAATGATAAGGCTACTATCCATTAGAGTAAAAAAATATCAACAACTATCTACCTTCCATAATGACAAGGCTACCATCCATTGGAGTAAAAAAATATCAACAACGAACTACCTTCCCTAATGACAAGGCTACCATCCATTGGAGTAACAAAATCTCAAGAACAAACTACCTTCCATACTGAAAAGGCTACCATCCATTGGAGTAACAAAATATCAACAAAGAACTACCTTCCATATTTACAAGGCTACAATACATTGGAGTAACAAAATCTCAACAACAAACTACCTTCCCCAATGACAAGTCTACAATCCATTGGAGTAACAAAATCTCAACAACGAACTACCTTCCATATTGACAAGGCTACAATCCATTGGAGTAACAAAATCTTAACAACGAACTACCTTCCACAATGACAAGTCTACCATCCATTGGAGTAACAAAATCTCAACAACGAACTACCTTCAATAATGACAAAGCTACCATACAATGGAGTATAAAAATCTCAACAACGAACTACCTTTCATAATTACAAGGCTACGAGCCATTGGAGTAACCATATCTCACCAATGAACTACCTTCCATAATAACGAAGCTACCATCCATTGGAGTAACAAAATCTCAACAACGAACTACCTTCCATAATGACGAGGCTACCATCCATTAGAGTAACAAAATTTCAAAAACGAACTACCTTCCATAATTAAAAGGCTACCATCCATTGGAGTAAAAAAATATCAAAAATGAAACTACCTTCCATAATGATAAGGCTACCATCCATTGGAGTAAAAAAATATCAACAACGAACTACCTTCCCTAAAGACAAGGCTACCATACAATGGAGTAAAAAAATCTCAACAACAAACTACCTTTCATAATGACAAGGCTACCATCCAATGGAGTAACAAAATCTCAAAAATGAACTACCTTCCATAATAACAAGGCTACCATCCATTGGAGTAACAAAATACCAATAACAAACTACCTTCCATAATGACAAGGCTACGATCCATTGGAGTAACCATATCTCACCAATGAACTACCTTCCATAATAACGAGGCTACCATCCATTGGAGTAACAAAATCTCAACAACGAACTACCTTCCATAATGACAAGGCTACCATCCATTGGAGTAAAAAAAATCTCAACAATGAACTACTTCCATAATGACAAGGCTACCATCCATTGGAGTAAATAAATATCAACAACTAACAACCTTCCCTAATGACAAGGCTACCATCCATTGGAGTAACAAAATCTCAACAATAAAGTACCTTCCACAATGACAAGGCTACCATCCATTGGAGTAACAAAATCTCAACAACGAACTACCTTCCATATTGACAAGGCTACAATCCATTGGAGTAACAAAATCTTAACAACGAACTACCTTCCACAATGACAAGTCTACCATCCATTGGAGTAACAAAATCTCAACAACGAACTACCTTCAATAATGACAAAGCTACCATACAATGGAGTATAAAAATCTCAACAACGAACTACCTTTCATCATGACAAGGCTACGATCCATTGGAGTAACCATATCTCACCAATGAACTACCTTCCATAATAACGAGGCTACCATCCATTGGAGTAACAAAATTTCAACAACGAACTACCTTCCATAATGACAAGGCTACCATCCATTGGAGTAACAAAATATCAACAACGAACTACCTTCCATAATGATAAGGCTACTATCCATTAGAGTAAAAAAATATCAACAACTATCTACCTTCCATAATGACAAGGCTACCATCCATTGGAGTAAAAAAATATCAACAACGAACTACCTTCCCTAATGAAAAGGCTACCATCCATTGGAGTAACAAAATCTCAACAACAAACTACCTTCCATACTGAAAAGGCTACCATCCATTGGAGTAACAAAATATCAACAAAGAACTACCTTCCATATTTACAAGGCTACAATACATTGGAGTAACAAAATCTCAACAACAAACTACCTTCCCCAATGACAAGTCTACAATCCATTGGAGTAACAAAATCTCAACAACGAACTACCTTCCATATTGACAAGGCTACAATCCATTGGAGTAACAAAATCTTAACAACGAACTACCTTCCACAATGACAAGTCTACCATCTATTGGAGTAACAAAATCTCAACAACGAACTACGTTCAATAATGACAAAGCTACCATACAATGGAGTATAAAAATCTCAACAACGAACTTCCTTTCATAATGACAAGGCTACGAGCCATTGGAGTAACCATATCTCACCAATGAACTACCTTCCATAATAACGAGGCTACCATCCATTGGAGTAACTAAATCTCAACAACGAACTACCTTCCATAATGACGAGGCTACCATCCATTAGAGTAACAAAATTTCAAAAACGAATTACCTTCCATAATTAAAAGGCTACCATCCATTGGAGTAAAAAAATATCAAAAATGAAACTACCTTCCATAATGATAAGGCTACCATCCATTGGAGTAAAAAAATATCAACAACGAACTACCTTCCCTAAAGACAAGGCTACCATACAATGGAGTAAAAAAATCTCAACAACAAACTACCTTTCATAATGACAAGGCTACCATCCAATGGAGTAACAAAATCTCAAAAATGAACTACCTTCCATAATAACAAGGCTACCATCCATTGGAGTAACAAAATACCAATAACAAACTACCTTCCATAATGACAAGGCTACGATCCATTGGAGTAACCATATCTCACCAATGAACTACCTTCCATAATAACGAGGCTACCATCCATTGGAGTAACAAAATCTCAACAACGAACTACCTTCCATAATGACAAGGCTACCATCCATTGGAGTAAAAAAAATCTCAACAATGAACTACTTCCATAATGACAAGGCTACCATCCATTGGAGTAAATAAATATCAACAACTAACAACCTTCCCTAATGACAAGGCTACCATCCATTGGAGTAACAAAATCTCAACAATAAAGTACCTTCCACAATGACAAGGCTACCATCCATTGGAGTAACAAAATCTCAACAACGAACTACCTTCCATATTGACAAGGCTACAATCCATTGGAGTAACAAAATCTTAACAACGAACTACCTTCCACAATGACAAGTCTACCATCCATTGGAGTAACAAAATCTCAACAACGAACTACCTTCCATAATTACAAGGCTACCATCCATTGTAGTAAAAAAATATCAAAAATGAACTACCTTCTATAATGATAAGGCTACCATCCATTGGAGTAAAAAAATCTCAACAACGAACTACCTTCCCTAATGACAAGGCTACCATCCATTGGAGTAACAAAATCTCAACAACATACTACCTTCCATAATGACAAGGCTACCATCCATTGGAGTAACAAAATCTCAACAACATACTACCTTCCATAATGACAAGGCTACCATCCATTGGAGTAACAAAATCTCAACAAAGAACTACCTTCCATATTGACAAGGCTACAATCTATTGGAGTAACAAAATATCAACAACAAACTACCTTCCATATTGACAAGGCTACCATCCATTGGAGTAAAAAAATATCAACAACGAACTACCTTACCTAATGACAAGGCTACCATACAATGGAGTAAAAAAATCTCAACAACGAACTACCTTTCATAATGACAAGTCTACCATCCAATGGAGTAACAAAATTTAAAAAATGAACTACCTTCCATAATAACAAGGCTACCATCCATTGGAGTATCAAAATCTCAACAACGAACTACCTTCCATAATGTCAAGGCTACCATCCATTGGAGTAAAAAAATATCAACAACGAACTACCTTCCCTAATGACAAGGCTACCATCCATTGGAGTAACAAAATCTCAACAAAAAACTACCTTCCATAATGACAAGGCTACCATCCATTAGAGTAACAAAATCTCAACAACGAACTACCTTCCATATTGACAAGGCTACAATCCATTGGAGTAAAAAAATATCAACAACGAACTACCTTCCCTAATGACAAGGATACCATCCATTGGAGTAACAAAATTTCAACAACGAATTACCTTCCATAATGACAAGGCTACCATCCATTGGAGTAACAAAATATCAACAACGAACTACCTTCCATAATGATAAGGCTACTATCCATTAGAGTAAAAAAATATCAACAACTATCTACCTTCCATAATGACAAGGCTACCATCCATTGGAGTAAAAAAATATCAACAACGAACTACCTTCCCTAATGACAAGGCTACCATCCATTGGAGTAACAAAATCTCAACAACAAACTACCTTCCATAATGACAAGGCTACCATCCATTGGAGTAAAAAAATATCAACAACGAACTACCTTCCCTAATGACAAGGCTACCATCCATTGGAGTAACAAAATCTCAACAACAAACTACCTTCCATACTGAAAAGGCTACCATCCATTGGAGTAACAAAATATCAACAAAGAACTACCTTCCATATTTACAAGGCTACAATACATTGGAGTAACAAAATCTCAACAACAAACTACCTTCCACAATGACAAGTCTACAATCCATTGGAGTAACAAAATCTCAACAACGAACTACCTTCCATATTGACAAGGCTACAATCCATTGGAGTAACAAAATCTTAACAACGGACTACCTTCCACAATGACAAGTCTACCATCCATTGGAGTAACAAAATCTCAACAACGAACTACCTTCAATAATTACAAAGCTACCATACAATGGAGTATAAAAATCTCAACAACGAACTACCTTTCATAATGACAAGGCTACGAGCCGTTGGAGTAACCATATCTCACCAATGAACTACCTTCCATAATAACGAGGCTACCATCCATTGGAGTAACAAAATCTCAACAACAAACTACCTTCCATAATGACGAGGCTACCATCCATTAGAGTAACAAAATTTCAAAAACGAACTACCTTCCATAATTAAAAGGCTACCATCCATTGGAGTAAAAAAATATCAAAAATGAAACTACCTTCCATAATGATAAGGCTACCATCCATTGGAGTAAAAAAATATCAACAACGAACTACCTTCCCTAAAGACAAGGCTACCATACAATGGAGTAAAAAAATCTCAACAACAAACTACCTTTCATAATGACAAGGCTACCATCCAATGGAGTAACAAAATCTCAAAAATGAACTACCTACCATAATAACAAGGCTACCATCCATTGGAGTAACAAAATACCAATAACAAACTACCTTCCATAATGACAAGGCTACGATCCATTGGAGTAACCATATCTCACCAATGAACTACCTTCCATAATAACGAGGCTACCATCCATTGGAGTAACAAAATCTCAACAACGAACTACCTTCCATAATGACAAGGCTACCATCCATTGGAGTAAAAAAAATCTAAACAACGAACTACTTCCATAATGACAAGGCTACCATCCATTGGAGTAAATAAATATCAACAACTAACAACCTTCCCTAATGACAAGGCTACCATCCATTGGAGTAACAAAATCTCAACAATAAAGTACCTTCCACAATGACAAGGCTACCATCCATTGGAGTAACAAAATCTCAACAACGAACTACCTTCCATATTGACAAGGCTACAATCCATTGGAGTAACAAAATCTTAACAACAAACTACCTTCCACAATGACAAGTCTACCATCCATTGGAGTAACAAAATCTCAACAACGAACTACCTTCCATAATTACAAGGCTACAATCCATTGGAGTAAAAAAATATCAAAAATGAACTACCTTCCATAATGATAAGGCTACCATCCATTGGAGTAAAAAAATCTAAACAACGAACTACCTTCCCTAATGACAAGGCTACCATCCATTGGAGTAACAAAATCTCAACAACATACTACCTTCCATAATGACAAGGCTACCATCCATTGGAGTAACAAAATCTCAACAACATACTACCTTCCATAATGACAAGGCTACCATCCATTGGAGTAACAAAATCTCAACAAAGAACTACCTTCCATATTGACAAGGCTACAATCTATTTGAGTAACAAAATATCAACAACAAACTACCTTCCATATTGACAAGGCTACCATCCATTGGAGTAAAAAAATATCAACAATGAACTACCTTACCTAATGACAAGGCTACCATACAATGGAGTAAAAAAATCTCAACAACGAACTACCTTTCATAATGACAAGGCTTCCATCCAATGGAGTAACAAAATCTAAAAAATGAACTACCTTCCATAATAACAAGGCTACCATCCATTGGAGTATCAAAATCCCAATAACGAACAACCTTCCATAATGACAAGGCTACGATCCATTGGAGTAACAAAATCTCAACAACAAACTACCTTGCATAATGACAAGGCTACCATCCATTGGAGTAAAAAAATCTCCACAATGAACTACCTTCCATAATGTCAAGGCTACCATCCATTGGAGTAAAAAAATATCAACAACGAACTACCTTCCCTAATGACAAGGCTACCATCCATTGGAGTTACAAAATCTCAACAACAAACTACCTTCCATAATGACAAGGCTACCATCCATTAGAGTAACAAAATCTCAACAATGAACTACCTTCCATATTGACAAGGCTACAATCCATTGGAGTAAAAAAATATCAACAACGAACTACCTTCCCTAATGACAAGGCTACCATCCATTGGAGTAACAAAATTTCAACAATGAACTACCTTCCATAATCACAAGGCTACCATCCATTGGAGTAACAAAATATCAACAACGAACTACCTTCCATAATGATAAGGCTACTATCCATTAGAGTAAAAAAATATCAACAACTATCTACCTTCCATAATGACAAGGCTACCATCCATTGGAGTAAAAAAATATCAACAACGAACTACCTTCCCTAATGACAAGGCTACCATCCATTGGAGTAACAAAATCTCAACAACAAACTACCTTCCATAATGACAAGGCTACCATCCATTGGAGTAACAAAATATCAATAAAGAACTACCTTCCATATTTACAAGGCTACAATACATTGGAGTAACAAAATCTCAACAACAAACTACCTTCCACAATGACAAGTCTACCATCCATTGGAGTAATAAAATCTCAACAACGAACTACCTTCAATAATGACAAAGCTACCATACAATGGAGTAAAAAAATCTCAACAACGAACTACCTTTCATAATGACAAGGCTACCATCTAATGGAGTAACAAAATCTAAAAAATGAACTACCTTCCATAATAACAAGGCCACCATCCATTGGAGTATCAAAATCCCAATAACGAACTACCTTCCATAATGACAAGGCTAGAATCCATTGGAGTAACCAAATCTCAACAACGAACTACCTTCCATAATGACAAGGCTACCATCCATTGGAGTAACAAAATATCAACAACGAACTACCTTCCATAATGAAAACGCTACTATCCATTGGATTAAAAAAATATCAACAACAAACTACCTTCCCTAATGACAAGGCTACCATCCATTGGAGTAACAAAATCTCAACAACAAACTACCTTCCCTAATGACAAGGCTACCATACAATGGATTAAAAAAATCTCAACAACGAACTACCTTTCATAATGACAAGGCTAACATCCAATGGAGTAACAAAATCTAAAAAATGAACTACCTTCCATAATAACAAGGCTACCATCCATTGGAGTATCAAAATCCCAATAACGAACAACATTCCATAATGACAAGGCTACGATCCATTGGAGTAACAAAATCTCAACAACAAACTACCTTCCATAATGACAAGGCTACCATCCATTGGAGTAAAAAAATCTCCACAACAAACTACCTTACCTAATGTCAAGGCTACCATCCATTGGAGTAAAAAAATATCAACAACGAACTATCTTCCCTAATGACAAGGCTACCATCAATTGGAGTAACAAAATCTCAACAACAATCTACCTTCCTTAATGACAAGGCTACCATCCATTGGAGTAACAAAATCTCAACAGCGAACTACCTTCCATATTGACAAGGCTACAATCCATTGGAGTAAAAAAATATCAACAATGAACTACCTTCCCTAATGACAAGGCTACCATCCATTAGAGTAACAAAATTTCAACAACGAACTACCTTCCATGATGACAAGGCTACCATCCATTGGAGTAACAAAATATCAACAACGAACTACCTTCCATAATGATAAGGCTACTATCCATTAGAGTAAAAAAATATCAACAACGAAATACCTTCCATAATGACAAGGCTACCATCCATTGGAGTAACAAAATCTCAACAACAAACTACCTTCCATAATGACAAGGCTACCATCCATTGGAGTAACAAAATCTCAACAAAGAACTACCTTCCATATTTATAAGGCTACAATACATTGGAGTAACAAAATCTCAACAATGAACTACCTTCCACAATGACAAGTCTACCATCCATTGGAGTAACAAAATCTCAACAACGAACTACCTTCAATAATGACAAAGCTACCATACAATGGAGTAAAAAAATCTCAACAACGAACTACCTTTCATAATGACAAGGCCACCATCTAATTGAGTAACAAAATCTCAAAAATGAACTACCTTCCATAATAACAAGGCTACCATCCATTGGAGTATCAAAATCCCAAGAACGAACTACCTTCCATAATGACAAGGCTACCATCCATTGGAGTAACAATATCTCAACAACAAACTACCTTCCATAATGACAAGGCTACCATCCATTGGAGTAACAAAATCTCAACAACGAACTACCTTCCATATTGACAAGGCTACAATCCATTGGAGTAAAAAAATATCAACAACGAACTACCTTCCATAATGACGAGGCTACCATCCATTGGAGTAACAAAATTTCAACCACGAACTACCTTCCATAATGACAAAGCTACCATCCATTGGAGTAACAAAATATCAACAACGAACTACCTTCCATAATGATAACGCTACTATCCATTGGATTAAAAAAATATCAACAACGAACTACCTTCCATAATGACAAGGCTACCATCCATTGGAGTAAAAAAATATCAACAGCGAACTACCTTCCCTAATGACAAGGCTACCATCCTTTGGAGTAACAAAATCTCAATAACAAACTACCTTCCATAATGACAAGGCTACCATCCATTGGAGTAACAAAATCTCAACAAAGAACTACCTTCCATATTTACAAGGCTACAATCCATTGGAGTAACAACATCTCAACAACGAACTACCTTCCATAATGAAAAGTCTACCATCCACTGGAGTAACAAAATCTCAATAATGAACTACCTTCCATGATGATAAGGCTAATATCTATTAGAGTAAAAAAATATCAACAACGAACTACCTTCCATAATGACAAGGCTACCATCCATTGGAGTAAAAAAATATAAACAACGAACTACCTTCCCTAATGACAAGGCTACCATACAATGGAGTAAAAAAATCTCAACAACGAACTACCTTTCATAATGACAAGGCTACCATCCAATGGAGTAACAAAATCTCAAAAATGAACTACCTTCCATAATAACAAGGCTACCATCCATTGGAGTATCAAAATCCCAATAACGAACAACCTTCCATAATGACAAGGCTACGATCCATTGGAGTAACAAAATCTCAACAACGAACTACCTTCCATAATGACAAGGCTACCATCCATTGAAGTAAAAAAATATCCACAACGAACTACCTTCCATAATGTCAAGGCTACCATCCATTGGAGTAAAAAAATATCAACAACGAACTTCCTTCCCTAATGACAAGGCTACCATCCATTGGAGTAACAAAATCTCAACAACAAACTACCTTCCATAATGACAAGGCTACCATCCATTGGAGTAACAAAATCTCAACAACGAACTACCTTCCATATTGACAAGGCTACAATCCATTGGAGTAAAAAAATATCAACAATGAACTACCTTCCCTAATGACAAGGCTACCATCCATTGGAGTAACAAAATTTCAACAACGAACAACCTTCCATGATGACAAGGCTACCATCCATTGGAGTAACAAAATATCAACAACGAACTACCTTCCATAATGATAAGGCTACTATCCATTAGAGTAAAAAAATATCAACAACGAAATACCTTCCATAATGACAAGGCTACCATCCATTGGAGTAACAAAATCTCAACAACAAACTACCTTCCATAATGACAAGGCTACCATCCATTGGAGTAACAAAATCTCAACAAAGAACTACCTTCCATATTTATAAGGCTACAATACATTGGAGTAACAAAATCTCAACAACGAACTACCTTCCACAATGACAAGTCTACCATCCATTGGAGTAACAAAATCTCAACAACGAACTACCTTCCATAATGACGAGGCTAGCATCCATTGGAGTAAAACAATATCAACAACGAACTACCTTCCCTAATGACAAGGCAACCATCCATTGGAGTAAAAAAATCTCAACAACAAACTACCTTCTATAATGACAAGGCTACAATCCATTGGAGTAACCAAATCTCAACAACAAACTACCTTCCATAATGACAAGGATACCATCCATTGGAGTAACAAAATCTCAACAACGAACTACCTTCCATAATGATAAGGCTACAATCCATTGGAGTAAAAAAATCTCAACAATGAACTACCTTCCCTAATGACAAGGCTACCATCCATTGGAGTAACAAAATCTCAACAACGAACTACCTTCCCCTAATGACAAGGCTACCATCCATTGGAGTAAAAAAATATCAACAACGAACTACCTTTCCTAATGACAAGGCTACCATCCATTGGAGTAACAAAATCTCAACAACAAACTACCTACCATAATGAAAAGGCTACCATCCATTGGCGTAACAAAATCTCAACAACAAACTACCTTCCACAATGACAAGTCTACCATCCATTGGAGTAACAAAATGTCAACAACGAACTACCTTCAATAATGACAAAGCTACCATACAATGGAGTAAAAAAATATCAACAACGAACTACCATCCCTAATGACAAGGCTACCATCTATTGTAGTAACAAAATATCAACAACAAACTACCTTCCATAATGACAAGGCTACCATCCATTGGAGTAACAAAATCTCAACAACAAACTACCTTCCATAATGACAAGGCTACAATCCATTGGAGTAACAAAATCTCAACAACGAACTACCTTCCACAATGAAAAGGCTACCATCCATTGGAGTAAAAAAATATCAACAATGAACTACCTTCCCTAATGACAAGGCTACCATCCATTGGAATAACAAAATCTCAACAACGAACTACCTACCCTAATGACAAGGCTACCATCAATTGGAGTAAAAAAATATCAACAACGAACTACCTTCCCTAATGACAAGGCTACCATCCATTGGAGTAACAAAATATCAACAACAAACTACCTTCCATAATGACAAGGCTACCATCTATTGGAGTAACAAAATCCCCACAAAGAACTACCTTCCATATTGACAAGGCTACGATCCATTGGAGTAACCAAATCTCAACAACAAACTACCTTCCATAATGACGAGGCTACCATCCATTGGAGTAACAAAATCTCAACAACGAACTACCTTCCATAATGACAAGGCTACCATCCATTGGAGTAAAAAAATCTAAACAACGAACTACCTTCCATAATTACAAGGCTACCATCCATCGGAGTAAAAAAATATAAACAACAAACTACCTTCCCCTAATGACAAGGCTACCATCCATTGGAGTAACAAAATCTCAACAACAAACTACCTTCCATAATGACAAGGCTACCATCCATTGGAGTAACAAAATCTCAACAACAAACTACCTTCCATATTGACAAGGCTACAATCCATTGGAGTAACAAAATCTCAACAACGAACTACCTTCCATAATGATAAGGCTACCATCCATTGGAGTACAAAAATCTCAACAATGAACTACCTTCCATAATGACAAGGCTACCATCCATTTGAGTAAAAAAATATCAACAACGAACTACCTTCCCTAATGACAACGCTACCATCCATTGGAGTAACAAAATCTCAACAACAAACTACCTTCCATAATGACAAGGCTACCATCCATTGGAGTAACAAAATCTCAACAACGAACTACCTTCCATAATGACAAGGCTACAATCCATTGGAGTAACAAAATCTCAACAACGAACTACCTTCCACAATGACAAGTCTACCATCCATTGGAGTAACAAAATCTCAACAACGAACTACCTTCCATAATGACAAGGCTACCATCCATTGGAGTAAAAAAATATCAACAACGAACTACCTTCCCTAATGACAAGGCTACCATCCATTGGAGTAACAAAATCTCAACAACGAACTACCTTCCCCTAATGACAAGGCTACCATCCATTGGAGTAAAAAAATATCAACAACGAACTACCTTGCCTAATGACAAGGCTACCATCCATTGGAGTAACAAAATCTCAACAACAAACTACCTTCCATAATGACAAGGCTACCATCTATTGGAGTAACAAAATCCCCACAAAGAACTACCTTCCATATTGACAAGGCTACGATCCATTGGAGTAACCAAATCTCCACAACGAACTACCTTCCATAATGACGAGGCTACCATCCATTGGAGTAACAAAATCTCAACAACGAACTACCTTCCATAATGACAAGGCTACCATACATTTGAGTAAAAAAATATCAACAACGAACTACCTTCCCTAATGACAAGGCTACATCCATTGGAGTAACAAAATATCAACAACGAACTACATTCCATAATGATAAGACTACTATCCATTGGAGTAATAAAATCTCAACAACGAACTACCTTCCATAATGACAAGGCTACGATCCATTGGAGTAAAACAATATCAACAATGAACTACCTTCCATAATGATAAGACTACTATCCATTGGAGTAATAAAATCTCAACAACGAACTACCTTCCATAATGACAAGGCTACCATCCATTGGAGTAAAAAAATCTCAACAACAAACTACCTTCCATAATGACAAGGCTACAATCCATTGGAGTAACCAAATCTCAACAACAAACTACCTTCCATAATGACAAGGATACCATCCATTGGAGTAACAAAATCTCAACAACGAACTACCTCCCATAATGATAAGGCTACCATCCATTGGAGTAAAAAAATCTGAACAATGAACTACCTTCCATAATGACAAGGCTACCATCCATTTGAGTAAAAAAATATTAACAACGAACTACCTTCCCTAATGACAAGGTTACCATCTATTGGAGTAACAAAATCTCAACAACAAACTACCTTCCATAATGACAAGGCTACCATCTATTGGAGTAACAAAATCCCCACAAAGAACTACCTTCCATATTGACAAGGCTACGATCCATTGGAGTAACCAAATCTCCACAACGAACTACCTTCCATAATGACGAGGCTACCATCCATTGGAGTAACAAAATCTCAACAACGAACTACCTTCCATAATGACAAGGCTACCATCCATTTGAGTAAAAAATATCAACAACAAACTACCTACCCTAATGACAAGGCTACCATCCATTGGAGTAACAAAATATCAACAACGAACTACATTCCATAATGATAAGACTACTATCCATTGGAGTAATAAAATCTCAACAAGGAACGACCTTCCATAATAACAAGGCTACCATCCATTGGATTAAAACAATATCAACAATGAACTACCTTCCTTAATGACAAGGCAACCATCCATTGGAGTAAAAAAATCTCAACAACAAACTACCTTCCATAATGACAAGGCTACAATCCATTGGAGTAACCAAATCTCAACAACAAACTGCCTTCCATAATGACAAGGATACCATCCATTGGAGTAACAAAATCTCAACAACGAACTACCTTCCATAATGATAAGGCTACCATCCATTGGAGTAAAAAAATCTCAACAATGAACTACCTTCCATAATGACAAGGCTACCATCCATTTGAGTAAAAAAATATCAACAACGAACTACCTTCCCTAATGACAAGGCTACCATCCATTGGAGTAACAAAATCTCAACAACAAACTACCTTCCATAATGACAAGGCTACCATCCATTGGAGTAACAAAATCTCAACAACGAACTACCTTCCATAATGACGAGGCTAGCATCCATTGGAGTAAAACAATATCAACAACGAACTACCTTCCCTAATGACAAGGCAACCATCCATTGGAGTAAAAAAATCTCAACAACAAACTACCTTCTATAATGACAAGGCTACAATCCATTGGAGTAACCAAATCTCAACAACAAACTACCTTCCATAATGACAAGGATACCATCCATTGGAGTAACAAAATCTCAACAACGAACTACCTTCCATAATGATAAGGCTACAATCCATTGGAGTAAAAAAATCTCAACAATGAACTACCTTCCATAATGACAAGGCTACCATCCATTTGAGTAAAAAAATATCAACAACGAACTACCTTCCCTAATGACAAGGCTACCATCCATTGGAGTAACAAAATCTCAACAACAAACTACCTTCCATAATGACAAGGCTACCATCTATTGGAGTAACAAAATCCCCACAAAGAACTACCTTCCATATTGACAAGGCTACGATCCATTGGAGTAACCAAATCTCCACAACGAACTACCTTCCATAATGACGAGGCTACCATCCATTGGAGTAACAAAATCTCAACAACGAACTACCTTCCATAATGACAAGGCTACCATCCATTGGAGTAAAAAAATATCAACAACGAACTACCTTCCCTAATGACAAGGCTACCATCCATTGGAGTAACAAAATCTCAACAACGAACTACCTTCCCCTAATGACAAGGCTACCATCCATTGGAGTAAAAAAATATAAACAACAAACTACCTTCCCCTAATGACAAGGCTACCATCCATTGGAGTAACAAAATCTCAACAACAAACTACCTTCCATAATGACAAGGCTACCATCCATTGGAGTAACAAAATCTCAACAACAAACTACCTTCCATATTGACAAGGCTACAATCCATTGGAGTAACAAAATCTCAACAACGAACTACCTTCCATAATGATAAGGCTACCATCCATTGGAGTACAAAAATCTCAACAATGAACTACCTTCCATAATGACAAGGCTACCATCCATTTGAGTAAAAAAATATCAACAACGAACTACCTTCCCTAATGACAACGCTACCATCCATTGGAGTAACAAAATCTCAACAACAAACTACCTTCCATAATGACAAGGCTACCATCCATTGGAGTAACAAAATCTCAACAACGAACTACCTTCCATAATGACAAGGCTACAATCCATTGGAGTAACAAAATCTCAACAACGAACTACCTTCCACAATGACAAGTCTACCATCCATTGGAGTAACAAAATCTCAACAACGAACTACCTTCCATAATGACAAGGCTACCATCCATTGGAGTAAAAAAATATCAACAACGAACTACCTTCCCTAATGACAAGGCTACCATCCATTGGAGTAACAAAATCTCAACAACGAACTACCTTCCCCTAATGACAAGGCTACCATCCATTGGAGTAAAAAAATATCAACAACGAACTACCTTGCCTAATGACAAGGCTACCATCCATTGCAGTAACAAAATCTCAACAACAAACTACCTTCCATAATGACAAGGCTACAATTTATTGGAGTAACAAAATCCCCACAAAGAACTATCTTCCATATTGACAAGGCTACGATCCATTGGAGTAACCAAATCTCCACAACGAACTACCTTCCATAATGACGAGGCTACAATCCATTGGAGTAACAAAATATCAACAACGAACTACATTCCATAATGATAAGACTACTATCCATTGGAGTAATAAAATCTCAACAACGAACTACCTTCCATAATGACAAGGCTACGATCCATTGGAGTAAAACAATATCAACAACGAACTACCTTCCATAATGATAAGACTACTATCCATTGGAGTAATAAAATCTCAACAACGAACTACCTTCCATAATGACAAGGCTACCATCCATTGGAGTAAAAAAATCTCAACAACAAACTACCTTCCATAATGACAAGGCTACAATCCATTGGAGTAACCAAATCTCAACAACAAACTACCTTCCATAATGACAAGGATACCATCCATTGGAGTAACAAAATCTCAACAACGAACTACCTTCCATAATGATAAGGCTAGCATCCATTGGAGTAAAAAAATCTCAACAATGAACTACCTTCCATAATGACAAGGCTACCATCCATTTGAGTAAAAAAATATTAACAACGAACTACCTTCCCTAATGACAAGGCTACCATCTATTGGAGTAACAAAATCTCAACAACAAACTACCTTCCATAATGACAAGGCTACCATCTATTGGAGTAACAAAATCCCCACAAAGAACTACCTTCCATATTGACAAGGCTACGATCCATTGGAGTAACCAAATCTCCACAACGAACTACCTTCCATAATGACGAGGCTACCATCCATTGGAGTAACAAAATCTCAACAACGAACTACCTTCCATAATGACAAGGCTACCATCCATTTGAGTAAAAAATATCAACAACGAACTACCTTCCCTAATGACAAGGCTACCATCCATTGGAGTAACAAAATATCAACAACGAACTATATTCCATAATGATAAGACTACTATCCATTGGAGTAATAAAATCTCAACAACGAACGACCTTCCATAATAACAAGGCTACCATCCATTGGATTAAAACAATATCAACAACGAACTACCTTCCTTAATGACAAGGCAACCATCCATTGGAGTAAAAAAATCTCAACAACAAACTACCTTCCATAATGACAAGGCTACAATCCATTGGAGTAACCAAATCTCAACAACAAACTGCCTTCCATAATGATAAGGATACCATCCATTGGAGTAACAAAATCTCAACAACGAACTACCTTCCATAATGATAAGGCTACCATCCATTGGAGTAAAAAAATCTCAACAATGAACTACCTTCCATAATGACAAGGCTACCATCCATTTGAGTAAAAAAATATCAACAACGAACTACCTTCCCTAATGACAAGGCTACCATCCATTGGAGTAACAAAATCTCAACAACAAACTACCTTCCATAATGACAAGGCTACCATCCATTGGAGTAACAAAATCTCAACAACGAACTACCTTCCATAATGACGAGGCTAGCATCCATTGGAGTAAAACAATATCAACAACGAACTACCTTCCCTAATGACAAGGCAACCATCCATTGGAGTAAAAAAATCTCAACAACAAACTACCTTCTATAATGACAAGGCTACAATCCATTGGAGTAACCAAATCTCAACAACAAACTACCTTCCATAATGACAAGGATACCATCCATTGGAGTAACAAAATCTCAACAACGAACTACCTTCCATAATGATAAGGCTACAATCCATTGGAGTAACAAAATCTCAACAATGAACTACCTTCCATAATGACAAGGCTACCATCCATTTGAGTAAAAAAATATCAACAACGAACTACCTTCCCTAATGACAAGGCTACCATCCATTGGAGTAACAAAATCTCAACAACAAACTACCTTCCATAATGACAAGGCTACCATCTATTGGAGTAACAAAATCCCCACAAAGAACTACCTTCCATATTGACAAGGCTACGATCCATTGGAGTAACCAAATCTCCACAACGAACTACCTTCCATAATGACGAGGCTACCATCCATTGGAGTAACAAAATCTCAACAACGAACTACCTTCCATAATGACAAGGCTACCATCCATTTGAGTAAAGAAATATCAACAACGAACTACCTTCCCTAATGACAAGGCTACCATCCATTGGAGTAACAAAATATCAACAACGAACTACATTCCATAATGATAAGACTACTATCCATTGGAGTAATAAAATCTCAACAACGAACTACCTTCCATAATGACAAGGCTACCATCCATTGGAGTAAAACAATATCAACAACGAACTACCTTCCCTAATGACAAGGAAACCATCCATTGGAGTAAAAAAATCTCAACAACAAACTACCTTCCATAATGACAAGGCTACAATCCATTGGAGTAACCAAATCTCAACAACAAACTACCTTCCATAATGACAAGGATACCATCCATTGGAGTAACAAAATCTCAACAACGAACTACCTTCCATAATGATAAGGCTACCATCCATTGGAGTAAAAAAATCTCAACAATGAACTACCTTCCATAATGACAAGGCTACCATCCATTTGAGTAAAAAAATATCAACAACGAACTACCTTCCCTAATGACAAGGCTACCATCCATTGGAGTAACAAAATCTCAACAACAAACTACCTTCCATAATGACAAGGCTACCATCCATTGGAGTAACAAAATCTCAACAACGAACTACCTTCCATAATGACGAGGCTACCATCCATTGGAGTAAAACAATATCAACAACGAACTACCTTCCCTAATGACAAGGCAACCATCCATTGGAGTAAAAAAATCTCAACAACAAACTACCTTCCATAATGACAAGGCTACAATCCATTGGAGTAACCAAATCTCAACAACAAACTACCTTCCATAATGACAAGGATACCATCCATTGGAGTAACAAAATCTCAACAACGAACTACCTTCCATAATGATAAGGCTACCATCCATTGGAGTAAAAAAATCTCAACAATGAACTACCTTCCATAAGGACAAGGCTACCATCCATTTGAGTAAAAAAATATCAACAACGAACTACCTTCCCTAATGACAAGGCTACCATCCATTGGAGTAACAAAATCTCAACAAACAACTACCTTCCATAATGACAAGGCTACCATCTATTGGAGTAACAAAATCCCCACAAAGAACTACCTTCCATATTGACAAGGCTACGATCCATTGGAGTAACCAAATCTCCACAATGAACTACCTTCCATAATGACGAGGCTACCATCCATTGGAGTAACAAAATCTCAACAACGAGCTACCTTCCATAATTACAACGCTACCATCCATTGGAGTAACAAAATATCAACAACGAACTACATTCCATAATGATAAGACTACTATCCATTGGAGTAATAAAATCTCAACAACGAACTACCTTCCATAATGACAAGGCTACCATCCATTGGAGTAAAACAATATCAACAACGAACTACCTTCCCTAATGACAAGGCAACCATCCATTGGAGTAAAAAAATCTCAACAACAAACTACCTTCCATAATGACAAGGCTACAATCCATTGGAGTAACCAAATCTCAACAACAAACTACCTTCCATAATGACAAGGATACCATCCATTGGAGTAACAAAATCTCAACAACGAACTACCTTCCATAATGATAAGGCTACCATCCATTGGAGTAAAAAAATCTCAACAATGAACTACCTTCCATAATGACAAGGCTACCATCCATTGGAGTAAAACAATATCAACAACGAACTACCTTCCCTAATGACAAGGCAACCATCCATTGGAGTAAAAAAATCTCAACAACAAACTACCTTCCATAATGACAAGGCTACAATCCATTGGAGTAACCAAATCTCAACAACAAACTACCTTCCATAATGACAAGGATACCATCCATTGGAGTAACAAAATCTCAACAACGAACTACCTTCCATAATGATAAGGCTACCATCCATTGGAGTAAAAAAATCTCAACAATGAACTACCTTCCATAATGACAAGGCTACCATCCATTTGAGTAAAAAAATATCAACAACGAACTACCTTCCCTAATAACAAGGCTACCATCCATTGGAGTAACAAAATCTCAACAACACACTACCTTCCATAATGACAAGGCTACCATCCATTGGAGTAACAAAATCTCAACAACGAACTACCTTCCATAATGACAAGGCTACAATCCATTGGAGTAACAAAATCTCAACAACGAACTACCTTCCACAATGACAAGTCTACCATCCATTGGAGTAACAAAATCTCAACAACGAACTACCTTCCATAATGACAAGGCTACCATCCATTGGAGTAAAAAAATATCAACAACGAACTACCTTCCCTAATGACAAGGCTACCATCCATTGGAGTAACAAAATCTCAACAATGAACTACCTTCCCCTAATGACAAGGCTACCATCCATTGGAGTAAAAAAATATCAACAACGAACTACCTTGCCTAATGACAAGGCTACCATCCATTGGAGTAACAAAATCTCAACAACAAACTACCTTCCATAATGACAAGGCTACAATCTATTGGAGTAACAAAATCCCCACAAAGAACTACCTTCCATATTGACAAGGCTACGATCCATTGGAGTAACCAAATCTCCACAACGAACTACCTTCCATAATGACGAGGCTACCATCCATTGGAGTAACAAAATCTCAACAACGAACTACCTTCCATAATGACAAGGCTACCATACATTTGAGTAAAAAAATATCAACAACGAACTACCTTCCCTAATGACAAGGCTACATCCATTGGAGTAACAAAATATCAACAACGAACTACATTCCATAATGATAAGACTACTATCCATTGGAGTAATAAAATCTCAACAACGAACTACCTTCCATAATGACAAGGCTACCATCCATTGGAGTAAAAAAATCTCAACAACAAACTACCTTCCATAATGACAATGCTACAATCCATTGGAGTAACCAAATCTCAACAACAAACTACCTTCCATAATGACAAGGATACCATCCATTGGAGTAACAAAATCTCAACAACGAACAACCTTCCATAATGATAAGGCTACCATCCATTGGAGTAAAAAAATCTCAACAATGAACTACCTTCCATAATGACAAGGCTACCATCCATTTGAGTAAAAAAATATTAACAACGAACTACCTTCCCTAATGACAAGGCTACCATCTATTGGAGTAACAAAATCTCAACAACAAACTACCTTCCATAATGACAAGGCTACCATCTATTGGAGTAACAAAATCCCCACAAAGAACTACCTTCCATATTGACAAGGCTACGATCCATTGGAGTAACCAAATCTCCACAACGAACTACCTTCCATAATGACGAGGCTACCATCCATTGGAGTAACAAAATCTCAACAACGAACTACCTTCCATAATGACAAGGCTACCATCCATTTTAGTAAAAAATATCAACAACGAACTACCTTCCCTAATGACAAGGCTACCATCCATTGGAGTAACAAAATATCAACAACGAACTACATTCCATAATGATAAGACTACTATCCATTGGAGTAATAAAATCTCAACAACGAACGACCTTCCATAATAACAAGGCTACCATCCATTGGATTAAAACAATATCAACAACGAACTACCTTCCTTAATGACAAGGCAACCATCCATTGGAGTAAAAAAATCTCAACAACAAACTACCTTCCATAATGACAAGGCTACAATCCATTGGAGTAACCAAATCTCAACAACAAACTGCCTTCCATAATGACAAGGATACCATCCATTGGAGTAACAAAATCTCAACAACGAACTACCTTCCATAATGATAAGGCTACCATCCATTGGAGTAAAAAAATCTCAACAATGAACTACCTTCCATAATGACAAGGCTACCATCCATTTGAGTAAAAAAATATCAACAACGAACTACCTTCCCTAATGACAAGGCTACCATCCATTGGAGTAACAAAATCTCAACAACAAACTACCTTCCATAATGACAAGGCTACCATCCATTGGAGTAACAAAATCTCAACAACGAACTACCTTCCATAATGACGAGGCTAGCATCCATTGGAGTAACAAAATCTCAACAACGAACTACCTTCCATAATGACAAGGCTACCATCCATTGGAGTAAAAAAATATCAACAACGAACTACCTTCCCTAATGACAAGGCTACCATCCATTGGAGTAACAAAATCTCAACAATGAACTACCTTCCCCTAATGACAAGGCTACCATCCATTGGAGTAAAAAAATATCAACAACGAACTACCTTGCCTAATGACAAGGCTACCATCCATTGGAGTAACAAAATCTCAACAACAAACTACCTTCCATAATGACAAGGCTACAATCTATTGGAGTAACAAAATCCCCACAAAGAACTACCTTCCATATTGACAAGGCTACGATCCATTGGAGTAACCAAATCTCCACAACGAACTACCTTCCATAATGACGAGGCTACCATCCATTGGAGTAACAAAATCTCAACAACGAACTACCTTCCATAATGACAAGGCTACCATACATTTGAGTAAAAAATATCAACAACGAACTACCTTCCCTAATGACAAGGCTACATCCATTGGAGTAACAAAATATCAACAACGAACTACATTCCATAATGATAAGACTACTATCCATTGGAGTAATAAAATCTCAACAACGAACTACCTTCCATAATGACAAGGCTACCATCCATTGGAGTAAAAAAATCTCAACAACAAACTACCTTCCATAATGACAATGCTACAATCCATTGGAGTAACCAAATCTCAACAACAAACTACCTTCCATAATGACAAGGATACCATCCATTGGAGTAACAAAATCTCAACAACGAACAACCTTCCATAATGATAAGGCTACCATCCATTGGAGTAAAAAAATCTCAACAATGAACTACCTTCCATAATGACAAGGCTACCATCCATTTGAGTAAAAAAATATTAACAACGAACTACCTTCCCTAATGACAAGGCTACCATCTATTGGAGTAACAAAATCTCAACAACAAACTACCTTCCATAATGACAAGGCTACCATCTATTGGAGTAACAAAATCCCCACAAAGAACTACCTTCCATATTGACAAGGCTACGATCCATTGGAGTAACCAAATCTCCACAACGAACTACCTTCCATAATGACGAGGCTACCATCCATTGGAGTAACAAAATCTCAACAACGAACTACCTTCCATAATGACAAGGCTACCATCCATTTGAGTAAAAAATATCAACAACGAACTACCTTCCCTAATGACAAGGCTACCATCCATTGGAGTAACAAAATATCAACAACGAACTACATTCCATAATGATAAGACTACTATCCATTGGAGTAATAAAATCTCAACAACGAACGACCTTCCATAATAACAAGGCTACCATCCATTGGATTAAAACAATATCAACAACGAACTACCTTCCTTAATGACAAGGCAACCATCCATTGGAGTAAAAAAATCTCAACAACAAACTACCTTCCATAATGACAAGGCTACAATCCATTGGAGTAACCAAATCTCAACAACAAACTGCCTTCCATAATGACAAGGATACCATCCATTGGAGTAACAAAATCTCAACAACGAACTACCTTCCATAATGATAAGGCTACCATCCATTGGAGTAAAAAAATCTCAACAATGAACTACCTTCCATAATGACAAGGCTACCATCCATTTGAGTAAAAAAATATCAACAACGAACTACCTTCCCTAATGACAAGGCTACCATCCATTGGAGTAACAAAATCTCAACAACAAACTACCTTTCATAATGACAAGGCTACCATCCATTGGAGTAACAAAATCTCAACAACGAACTACCTTCCATAATGACGAGGCTAGCATCCATTGGAGTAAAACAATATCAACAACGAACTACCTTCCCTAATGACAAGGCAACCATCCATTGGAGTAAAAAAATCTCAACAACAAACTACCTTCTATAATGACAAGGCTACAATCCATTGGAGTAACCAAATCTCAACAACAAACTACCTTCCATAATGACAAGGATACCATCCATTGGAGTAACAAAATCTCAACAACGAACTACCTTCCATAATGATAAGGCTACAATCCATTGGAGTAAAAAAATCTCAACAATGAACTACCTTCCATAATGACAAGGCTACCATCCATTTGAGTAAAAAAATATCAACAACGAACTACCTTCCCTAATGACAAGGCTACCATCCATTGGAGTAACAAAATCTCAACAACAAACTACCTTCCATAATGACAAGGCTACCATCTATTGGAGTAACAAAATCCCCACAAAGAACTACCTTCCATATTGACAAGGCTACGATCCATTGGAGTAACCAAATCTCCACAACGAACTACCTTCCATAATGACGAGGCTACCATCCATTGGAGTAACAAAATCTCAACAACGAACTACCTTCCATAATGACAAGGCTACCATCCATTTGAGTAAAGAAATATCAACAACGAACTACCTTCCCTAATGACAAGGCTACCATCCAGTGGAGTAACAAAATATCAACAACGAACTACATTCCATAATGATAAGACTACTATCCATTGGAGTAATAAAATCTCAACAACGAACTACCTTCCATAATGACAAGGCTACCATCCATTGGAGTAAAACAATATCAACAACGAACTACCTTCCCTAATGACAAGGAAACCATCCATTGGAGTAAAAAAATCTCAACAACAAACTACCTTCCATAATGACAAGGCTACAATCCATTGGAGTAACCAAATCTCAACAACAAACTACCTTCCATAATGACAAGGATACCATCCATTGGAGTAACAAAATCTCAACAACGAACTACCTTCCATAATGATAAGGCTACCATCCATTGGAGTAAAAAAATCTCAACAATGAACTACCTTCCATAATGACAAGGCTACCATCCATTTGAGTAAAAAAATATCAACAACGAACTACCTTCCCTAATGACAAGGCTACCATCCATTGGAGTAACAAAATCTCAACAACAAACTACCTTCCATAATGACAAGGCTACCATCCATTGGAGTAACAAAATCTCAACAACGAACTACCTTCCATAATGACGAGGCTACCATCCATTGGAGTAAAACAATATCAACAACGAACTACCTTCCCTAATGACAAGGCAACCATCCATTGGAGTAAAAAAATCTCAACAACAAACTACCTTCCATAATGACAAGGCTACAATCCATTGGAGTAACCAAATCTCAACAACAAACTACCTTCCATAATGACAAGGATACCATCCATTGGAGTAACAAAATCTCAACAACGAACTACCTTCCATAATGATAAGGCTACCATCCATTGGAGTAAAAAAATCTCAACAATGAACTACCTTCCATAATGACAAGGCTACCATCCATTTGAGTAAAAAAATATCAACAACGAACTACCTTCCCTAATGACAAGGCTACCATCCATTGGAGTAACAAAATCTCAACAACAAACTACCTTCCATAATGACAAGGCTACCATCTATTGGAGTAACAAAATCCCCACAAAGAACTACCTTCCATATTGACAAGGCTACGATCCATTGGAGTAACCAAATCTCCATAATGAACTACCTTCCATAATGACGAGGCTACCATCCATTGGAGTAACAAAATCTCAACAACGAGCTACCTTCCATAGTGACAACGCTACCATCCATTTGAGTAAAAAAATATCAACAACGAACTACCTTCCCTAATGACAAGGCTACCATCCATTGGAGTAACAAAATATCAACAACGAACTACATTCCATAATGATAAGACTACTATCCATTGGAGTAATAAAATCTCAACAACGAACTACCTTCCATAATGACAAGGCTACCATCCATTGGAGTAAAACAATATCAACAACGAACTACCTTCCCTAATGACAAGGCAACCATCCATTGGAGTAAAAAAATCTCAACAACAAACTACCTTCCATAATGACAAGGCTACAATCCATTGGAGTAACCAAATCTCAACAACAAACTACCTTCCATAATGACAAGGATACCATCCATTGGAGTAACAAAATCTCAACAACGAACTACCTTCCATAATGATAAGGCTACCATCCATTGGAGTAAAAAAATCTCAACAATGAACTACCTTCCATAATGACAAGGCTACCATCCATTTGAGTAAAAAAATATCAACAACGAACTACCTTCCCTAATAACAAGGCTACCATCCATTGGAGTAACAAAATCTCAACAACACACTACCTTCCATAATGACAAGGCTACCATCCATTGGAGTAACAAAATCTCAACAACGAACTACCTTCCATAATGACAAGGCTACAATCCATTGGAGTAACAAAATCTCAACAACGAACTACCTTCCACAACGACAAGTCTACCATCCATTGGAGTAATAAAATCTCAACAACGAACTACCTTCCATAATGACAAGGCTACCATCCATTGGAGTAAAAAAATATCAACAACGAACTACCTTCCCTAATGACAAGGCTACCATTCATTGGAGTAACAAAATCTCAACAACGAACTACCTTCCCCTAATGACAAGGCTACCATCCATTGGAGTAAAAAAATATCAACAACGAACTACCTTGCCTAATGACAAGGCTACCATCCATTGGAGTAACAAAATCTCAACAACAAACTACCTTCCATAATGACAAGGCTACCATCTATTGGAGTAAGAAAATCCCCACAAAGAACTTCCTTCCATATTGACAAGGCTACGATCCATTGGAGTAACCAAATCTCCACAACGAACTACCTTCCATAATGACGAGGCTACCATCCATTGGAGTAACAAAATCTCAACAACGAATTACCTTCCATAATGACAAGGCTACAATCCATTGGAGTAACCAAATCTCAACAATGAACTACCTTCCATAATGACGAGGCTACCATCCATTGGAGTAACAAAATTTCAACAACGAACTACCTTCCATAATGACAAGGCTACCATCCATTGGAGTAACAAAATATCAACAACGAACTACATTCCATAATGATAAGACTACTATCCATTGGAGTAATAAAATCTCAACAACGAACTACCTTCCATAATGACAAGGCTACCATCCATTGGAGTAAAACAATATCAACAACGAACTACCTTCCCTAATGACAAGGCAACCATCCATTGGAGTAAAAAAATCTCAACAACAAACTACCTTCCATAATGACAAGGCTACAATCCATTGGAGTAACCAACTCTCAACAACAAACTACCTTCCATAATGACAAGGATACCATCCATTGGAGTAACAAAATCTCAACAACGAACTACCTTCCATAATGATAAGGCTACCATCCATTGGAGTAAAAAAATCTCAATAATGAACTACCTTTCATAATGACAAGGCTACCATCCATTTGAGTAAAAAAATATCAACAACGAACTACCTTCCCTAATGACAAGGCTACCATCCATTAGAGTAACAAAATCTAAACAATAAACTTCCTTCCATAATGACAAGTCTACCATCCATTGGAGTAACAAAATCTCAACAACGAACTACCTTCCATAATGACAAGGCTACCATCCATTGGAGTAAAAAAATATCAACAACGAACTACCTTCCCTAATGACAAGGCTACCATCCATTGGAGTAACAAAATCTCAACAACGAACTACCTTCCCCTAATGACAAGGCTACCATCCATTGGAGTAAAAAAATATCAACAACGAACTACCTTGCCTAATGACAAGGCTACCATCCATTGGAGTAACAAAATCTCAACAACAAACTACCTTCCATAATGACAAGGCTACCATCTATTGGAGTAAGAAAATCCCCACAAAGAACTTCCTTCCATAATGACAAGGCTACGATCCATTGGAGTAACCAAATCTCCACAACGAACTACCTTCCATAATGACGAGGCTACCATCCATTGGAGTAACAAAATCTCAACAACGAACTACCTTCCATAATGACAAGGCTACAATCCATTGGAGTAACCAAATCTCAACAATGAACTACCTTCCATAATGACGAGGCTACCATCCATTGGAGTAACAAAATTTCAACAACGAACTACCTTCCATAATGACAAGGCTACCATCCATTGGAGTAACAAAATATCAACAACGAACTACATTCCATAATGACAAGGCTACAATCCATTGGAGTAAAAAAATATCAACAACGAACTACCTTCCCTAATGACAAGGCTACCATCCATTGGAGTAACAAAATCTCAACAACGAACTACCTTCCCCTAATGACAAGGCTACCATCCATTGGAGTAAAAAAATATCAACAACAAACTACCTTGCCTAATGACAAGGCTACCATCCATTAGAGTAACAAAATCTCAACAACAAACTACCTTCCATAATGACAAGGCTACCATCTATTGGAGTAACAAAATCCCCACAAAGAACTACCTTCCATATTGACAAGGCTACGATCCATTGGAGTAACCAAATCTCCACAACGAACTACCTTCCACAATGACGAGGCTACCATCCATTGGAGTAACAAAATCTCAACAACGAACTACCTTCCATAATGACAAGGCTACCATCCATTGGAGTAAAAAAATCTCAACAACGAACTACCTTCCATAATGACAAGGCTACCATCCATCGGAGTAAAAAAATATCAACAACGAACTACCTTCCCCTAATGACAAGGCTACCATCCATTGGAGTAACAAAATCTCAACAACAAACTACCTTCCATAATGACAAGGCTACCATCCATTGGAGTAACAAACTTTCAACAATGAACTACCTTCCATAATGACAAGGCTACCATCCATTGGAGTAACAAAATATCAACAACGAACTACTTCCATAATTATAAGGCTACCATTCATTGGAGTAAAAAATTCTCAACAACGAACTACCTTCCATAATGACAAGGCTACCATCCATTGGAGTAAAAAAATCTCAACAACGAACTACCTTCCCTAATGACAAGGCTACCATCCATTGGAGTAACAAAATCTCAACAACAAAATACCTTCCATAATGATAAGGCTACCATCCATTGGAGTAACAAAATCTCAACAAAGAACTACCTTCCATATTGACAAGGCTACAATCCATTGGAGTAACAAAATCTCAACAACGAACTACCTTCCACAATGACAAGTCTACCATCCATTGGAGTAACAAAATGTCAACAACGAACTACCTTCAATAATGACAAAGCTACCATACAATGGAGTAAAAAAATCTCAACAACGAACTACCTTTCATAATGACAAGGCTACCAGCCAATGGAGTAACCAAATCTCAAAAATGAACTACCTTCCATAATAACAAGGCTACCATCCATTGGATTAACAAAATCCCAATAACGAACTACCTTCCATAATGACAAGGCTACAATCCATTGGAGTAACCAAATCTTAACAATGAACTACCTTCCATAATGACGAGGCTACCATCCATTGGAGTAACAAAATTTCAACAACGAACTACCTTCCATAATGACAAGGCTACCATCCATTGGAGTAACAAAATATCAACAATGAACTACATTCCATAATGATAAGACTACTATCCATTGGAGTAATAAAATCTCAACAACGAACTACCTTCCACAATGACAAGGCTACCATCCATTGGAGTAAAACAATATCAACAACGAACTACCTTCCCTAATGACAAGGCTAACATCCATTGGAGTAAAAAAATCTCAACAACAAACTAACTTCCATAATGACAAGGCTACAATCCATTGGAGTAACCAAATCTCAACAACGAACTACCTTCCATAATGACAAGGCTACCATCGATTGGAGTAAAAAAATCTCAACAACGAACTACCTTCCATAATGACAAGGCTACCATCCGTTGGAGTAACAAAATCTCAAAAAAGAACTACCTTCCATATTGACAAGGCTACAATCCAATGGAGTAACAAAATCTCAACAACGAACTACCTTCCACAATGACAAGTCTACCATCCATTGGAGTAACAAAATCTCAACAATGAACTACCTTCCATAATGACAAGGCTACCATCCATCAGAGTAAAAAAATATCAACAACAAACTACCTTCCATAATGACAAGGCTACCATCCATTGGAGTAACAAAATCTCAACAACGAACTACCTTCCATATTGACAATGCTACATTCCATTGGAGTAACAAAATCTCAACAACGAACTACCTTCCACAATGACAAGTCTACCATCCATTAGAGTAACAAAATCTCAACAACGAACTACCTTCAATAATGACAAAGCTACCATACAATGGAGTAAAAAAATCTCAACAACGAACTACCTTTCATAATGACAAGGCTACCATCCAATGGAGTAACAAAATCTCAAAAATGAACTACCTTCCATAATAACAAGTCTACCATCCATTGGAGTAACAAAATCCCAATAACGAACTACCTTCCATAATGACAAGGCTACAATCCATTGGAGTAACCAAATCTCAACAACGAACTAACTTCCATAATGACGAGGCTACCATCCATTAGAGTAACAAAATTTAAACAATGAAATACCTTCCATAATGATAAGGCTACCATCCATTGGAGTAACAAAATATCAACAACGAACTACCTTCCATAATTATAAGGCTACCATCCATTGGAGTAAAAAATTCTCAACAACGAACTACCTTCCATAATGACAAGGATACCATCCAATGGAGTAAACAAAAATTCAACAACGAACTACCTTCCCTAATGACAAGGCTACCATCGATTGGAGTAACAAAATCTCAACAACAAACTACCTTCCATAATGACAAGGCTACCATCCATTGGAGTAACAAAATCGCAAAAAAGAACTACCTTCCATATTGACAAGGCTACAATCCATTGGAGTAACAAAATCTCAACAACGAACTACCTTCCATAATGACAAGTCTACCATCCACTGGAGTAACAAAATCTCAACAACGAACTACCTTCCATAATGACAAGGCTACCATCCATTGGAGTAAAAAAATCTCAACAACGAACTACCTTCCATAATGACAAGGCTACCATCCATCGGATTAAAAAAATATCAACAACAAACTACCTTCCATAATGACAAGGCTACCATCCATTGGAGTAACAAAATCTCAACAACGAACTACCTTCTATATTGACAATGCTACAATCCATTGGAGTAACAAAATCTCAACAACGAACTACCTTCCACAATGACAAGTCTACCATCCATTGGAGTAACAAAATCTCAACAACGAATTACCTTCAATAATGACAAAGCTACCATACAATGGAGTAAAAAAATCTCAACAACGAACTACCTTTCATAATGACAAGGCTACCATCCAATGGAGTAACAAAATCTCAAAAGTGAAATACCTTCCATAATAACAAGGCTACCATCCATTGGAGTAACAAAATCCCAATAACGAACTACCTTCCATAATGACAAGGCTACAATCCATTGGAGTAACCAAATCTCAACAACGAACTACCTTCCATAATGACGAGGCTACCATCCATTGGAGTAACAAAATTTCAACAATGAACTACCTTCCATAATGACAAGGCTACCATCCATTGGAGTAACAAAATATCAACAATGAACTACCTTCCATAATGATAAGGCTACTATCCATTGGAGTAAAAAAATCTCAACAACGAACTACCTTCCATAATGACAAGGCTACCATCCATTGGAGTAAAAAAATATTAACAACGAACTACCTTCCCTAATGACAAGTCTACCATCCATTGGAGTAACAAAATCTCAACAACAAACTACCTTCCATAATGACAAGGCTACCATCCATTGGAGTAACAAAATCTCAACAAAGAACTACCTTCCATATTTACAAGGCTACAATCCATTACAGTAACAAAATCTCAACAATGAACAACCTTCCACAATGACAAGTCTACCATCCATTGGAGTAACAAAATCTCAATAACGAACTACCTTCCATAATGACAAGGCTACCATCCATTGGAGTAAAAAAATATCAACAACAAACTAACTTCCTTAATGACAAGGCTACCATCCATTGGAGTAACAAAATCTCAACAACAAACTACCTTCCATAATGACAAGGCTACCATCCATTGGAGTAACAAAATCTCAACAACAAACTACCTTCCATATTGACAATGCAACAATCCATTGGAGTAACAAAATCTCAACAACGAACTACCTTCCACAATGATAAGTCTACCATCCATTGGAGTAACAAAATCTCAACAACGAACTACCTTCAATAATGACAAAGCTACCATACAATGGAGTAAAAAAATCTCAACAACGAACTACCTTTCATAATGACAAGGCTACCATCCAATGGAGTAACAAAATCTCAAAAATGAATTACCTTCCATAATAACAAGTCTACCATCCATTGGAGTAACAAAATCCCAATAACGTACTACCTTCCATAATGACGAGGCTACCATCCATTAGAGTAACAAAATATCAACAACGAACTACCTTCCATAATTATAAGGCTACCATCCATTGGAGTAAAAAATTCTCAACAACGAACTACCTTCCATAATGACAAGGCTACCATCCATTGGATTATAAAAATATCAACAACGAACTACCTTCCCTAATGACAAGGCTACCATCCATTGGAGTAACAAAATCTCAACAACAAACTACCTTCCATAATGACAAGGCTAGCATCCATTGGAGTAACAAAATCTCAACAACGAACTACCTTCCATAATGACAAGGCTACAATCCATTGGAGTAACAAAATCTCAACAACGAACTACCTTCCATAATGACAAGTCTACCATCCATTGGAGTAACAAAATCTCAACAACGAACTACCTTCCATAATGACAAGGCTACCATCCATTGGAGTAAAAAAATATCAACAACGAACTACCTTCCCTAATGACAAGGCTACCATCCATTGGAGTAACAAAATCTCAACAACGAACTACCTTCCCCTAATGACAAGGCTACCATCCATTGGAGTAAAAAAATATCAACAACAAACTACCTTGCCTAATGACAAGGCTACCATCCATTAGAGTAACAAAATCTCAACAACAAACTACCTTCCATAATGACAAGGCTACCATCTATTGGAGTAACAAAATCCCCACAAAGAACTACCTTCCATATTGACAAGGCTACGATCCATTGGAGTAAAAAAATATCAACAACGAACTACCTTCCATAATTATAAGGCTACCATCCATTGGAGTAAAAAATTCTCAACAACGAACTACCTTCCATAATGACAAGGCTACCATCCATTGGAGTAAAAAAATATCAACAACGAACTACCTTCCCTAATGACAAGGCTACCATCCATTGGAGTAAAAAAATCTCAACAACAAACTACCTTCCATAATGACAAGGCTACCATCCATTGGAGTAACAAAATCTCAACAAAGAACTACATTCCATATTGACAAGGCTACAATCCATTGGAGTAACAAAATCTCAACAACGAACTACCTTCCATAATGACAAGTCTACCATCCATTAGAGTAACAAAATGTCAACAACGAACTACCTTCAATAATGACAAAGCTACCATACAATGGAGTAAAAAAATCTCAACAACGAACTACCTTTCATAATGACAAGGCTACCATCCGATGGAGTAACAAAATCTCAAAAATGAACTACCTTCCATAATAACAAGGCTACCATCCATTGGAGTAACAAAATCCCAATAACGAACTACCTTCCATAATGACAAGGCTACAATCCATTGGAGTAACCAAATCTCAACAACGAACTACCTTCCATAATGACGAGGCTACCATCCATTAGAGTAACAAAATTTCAACAATGAACTACCTTCCATAATGACAAGGCTACCATCCATTGGAGTAACAAAATATCAACAACGAACTACCTTCCATAATTATAAGGCTACCACCCATTGGAGTAAAAAATTCTCAACAACGAACTACCTTCCATAATGACAAGGCTACCATCGATTGGAGTAAAAAAATATCAACAACGAACTACCTTCCCTAATGACTAGGCTACCATCCAATGGAGTAACAAAATCTCAACAACAAACTACCTTCCATAATGACAAGGCTACCATCCATTGGAGTAACAAAATCTCAAAAAAGAACGACATTCCATATTGACAAGGCTACAATCCATTGGAGTAACAAAATCTCAACAACGAACTACCTTCCATAATGACAAGTCTACCATCCATTACAGTAACAAAATGTCAACAACGAACTACCTTCAATAATGACAAAGCTACCATACAATGGGGTAAAAAAATCTCAACAACAAACTACCTTTCATAATGACAAGGCTACCATCCAATGGAGTAACAAAATCTCGAAAATGAACTTCCTTCCATAATAACAAGGCTACCATCCATTGTAGTAACAAAATCCCAATAACGAACTACCTTCCATAATGACAAGGCTACAATCCATTGGAGTAACCAAATCTCAACAATGAACTACCTTCCATAATGACGAGGCTACCATCCATTGGAGTAACAAAATTTCAACAACGAACTACCTTCCATAATGACAAGGCTACCATCCATTGGAGTAACAAAATATCAACAACGAACTACATTCCATAATGATAAGGCTACTATCCATTGGAGTAATAAAATCTCAACAACGAACTACCTTCCATAATGACATGGCTACCATCCATTGGAGTAAAAAAATCTCAACAACAAACTACCTTCCATAATGACAAGGCTACAATCCATTGGAGTAACCAAATCTCAACAACGAACTTCCTTCCATAATGACGAGGCTACCATCCATTGGAGTAACAAAATTTCTACAACGAACTACCTTCCATAATGACAAGGCTACCATCCATTGAAGTAACAAAATATCAAAAACGAACTACCTTCCATAATGATAAGGCTACCATCCATTGGAGTAAAAAAATCTCAACAACGAACTACCTTCCATAATGACAAGGCTACAATCCATTGTAGTAAAAAAATATCAACAACGTACTACCTTCCCTAATGACAAGGCTACCATCCATTGGAGTAACAAAATCTCAATAACAAACTACCTTCCATAATGACAAGGCTACCATCTATTTGAGTAAAAAAATCTCAACAAAGAACTACCTTCCATATTGACAAGGCTACGATCCTTTGGAGTAACCAAATCTCAACAACAAACTACCTTCCATAATGACGAGGCTAACATCCATTGGAGTAACAAAATCTCAACAATGAACTACCTTCCATAATGACAAGTCTACCATCCATTGGAGTAACAAAATCTCAACAACGAACTACCTTCAATAATGACAAAGCTACCATACAATGGAGTAAAAAAATCTCAACAACGAACTACCTTTCATAATGACAAGGCTACCATCCAACGGAGTAACAAAATCTCAAAAATGAACTACCTTCCATAATAACAAGTCTACCATCCATTGGAGTAACAAAATCCCAATAACGAACTACCTTCCAAAATGACAAGGCTACAATCCGTTGGAGTAACCAAATCTCAACAACGAACTACCTTCCATAATGACGAGGCTACCATCCATTAGAGTAACAAAATTTCAACAATGAACTACCTTCCATAATGACAAGGATACCATCCATTGGAGTAACAAAATATCAACAACGAACTACCTTCCATAATGATAAGGCTACCATCCATTGGATTAAAAAATTCTCAACAACGAACTACTTTCCATAATGACAAGGATACCATCCATTGGAGTAAAAACAATTTCAACAACGAACTACCTTCCCTAATGACAAGGCTAACATCGATTGGAGTAACAAAATCTCAACAAAAAACTACCTTCCATAATGACAAGGCTACCATCCATTGGAGTAACAAAATCTCAACAAAGAACTACCTTCCATATTGACAAGGCTACAATCCATTGGAGTAACAAAATCTCAACAACGAACTACCTTCCACAATGACAAGTCTACCATCCATTGGAGTAACAAAATCTCAACAACGAACTACCTTCCATAATGACAAGGCTACCATCCATTGGAGTAAAAAAATCTCAACAACGAACTACCTTCCATAATGAAAAGGCTACCATCCATCGGAGTAAAAAATATTAAACAACAAACTAACTTCCCTAATGACAAGGCTACCATCCATTGGAGTAACAAAATCTCAACAACAAACTACCTTCCTTAATGACAAGGCTACCATCCATTGGAGTACCAAAATCTCAACAACGAACTACCTTCCATATTGACAATGCTACAATCCATTGGAGTAACAAAATCTCAACAACAAACTACCTTCCACAATGACAAGTCTACCATCCATTGGAGTAACAAAATCTCAACAACGAACTACCTTCAATAATGACAAAGCTACCATACAATGGAGTAAAAAAATCTCAACAACGAACTACCTTTCATAATGACAAGGCTACCATCCAATGGAGTAACAAAATCTCAAAAATGAACTACCTTCCATAATAACAAGTCTACCATCCATTGGAGTAACAAAATCCCAATAACGAATTACCTTCCATAATGACAAGGCTACAATCCATTGGAGTAACCAAATCTCAACAACAAACTACCTTCCATAATGACGAGGCTACCATCCATTAGAGTAACAAAATTTCAACAATGAACTACCTTCCATAATTACAAGGCTACCATCCATTGGAGTAATAAAATATCAACAACGAACTACCTTCCATAATGATAAGGCTACCATCCATTGGAGTAAAAAATTCTCAACAACGAACTACCTTCCATAATGACAAGGATATCATCCATTGGAGTAAAAAAATTTCAACAACGATTTTCCTTCCCTAATGACAAGGCTACCATCGATTGGAGTAACAAAATCTCAACAACAAACTACCTTCCATAATGACAAGGCTACCATCCATTGGAGTAACAAAATCTCAACAGAGAACTACCTTCCATATTGACAAGGCTATAATCCATTGGCGTAACCAAATCTCAACAACGAACTACCTTCCACAATGACAAGTCTACCATCCATTGGAGTAACAAAATCTAAACAATGAACTACCTTCAATAATGACAAAGATACCATACAATGGAGTAAAAAAATCTCAACAACGAACTACCTTCCATAATGACAAGGCTACCATCCATCGGAGTAAAAAAATATCAACAACAAACTAGCTTCCCTAATGACAAGGCTACCATCCATTGGAGTAACAAAATCTCAACAACAAACTACCTTCCATAATGACAAGGCTACCATCCATTGGAGTAACAAAATCTCAACATCGAACTACCTTCCATATTGACAATGCTACAATCCATTGGAGTAACAAAATCTCAACAACGAACTACCTTCCACAATGACAAGTCTACCATCCAATGGAGTAACAAAATCTCAAAAATGAACTACCTTCCATAATAACAAGGCTACCATCCATTGGAGTAACAAAATCCCAATAACGAACTACCTTCCATAATGACAAGGCTACAATCCATTGGAGTAACCAAATCTCAACAACGAACTACCTTCCATAATGACGAGGCTACCATCCATTGGAGTAACAAAATTTCAACAATGAACTACCTTCCATAATGACAAGGCTACCATCCATTGGAGTAACAAAATATCAACAATGAACTACCTTCCATAATGATAAGGCTACTATCCATTGGAGTAAAAAAATCTCAACAACGAACTACCTTCCATAATGACAAGGCTACCATCCATTGGAGTAAAAAAATATTAACAACGAACTACCTTCCCTAATGACAAGTCTACCATCCATTGGAGTAACAAAATCTCAACAACAAACTACCTTCCATAATGACAAGGCTACCATCCATTGGAGTAACAAAATCTCAACAAAGAACTACCTTCCATATTTACAAGGCTACAATCCATTACAGTAACAAAATCTCAACAATGAACAACCTTCCACAATGACAAGTCTACCATCCATTGGAGTAACAAAATCTCAATAACGAACTACCTTCCATAATGACAAGGCTACCATCCATTGGAGTAAAAAAATATCAACAACAAACTAACTTCCTTAATGACAAGGCTACCATCCATTGGAGTAACAAAATCTCAACAACAAACTACCTTCCATAATGACAAGGCTACCATCCATTGGAGTAACAAAATCTCAACAACAAACTACCTTCCATATTGACAATGCAACAATCCATTGGAGTAACAAAATCTCAACAACGAACTACCTTCCACAATGATAAGTCTACCATCCATTGGAGTAACAAAATCTCAACAACGAACTACCTTCAATAATGACAAAGCTACCATACAATGGAGTAAAAAAATCTCAACAACGAACTACCTTTCATAATGACAAGGCTACCATCCAATGGAGTAACAAAATCTCAAAAATGAATTACCTTCCATAATAACAAGTCTACCATCCATTGGAGTAACAAAATCCCAATAACGTACTACCTTCCATAATGACGAGGCTACCATCCATTAGAGTAACAAAATATCAACAACGAACTACCTTCCATAATTATAAGGCTACCATCCATTGGAGTAAAAAATTCTCAACAACGAACTACCTTCCATAATGACAAGGCTACCATCCATTGGATTATAAAAATATCAACAACGAACTACCTTCCCTAATGACAAGGCTACCATCCATTGGAGTAACAAAATCTCAACAACAAACTACCTTCCATAATGACAAGGCTAGCATCCATTGGAGTAACAAAATCTCAACAACGAACTACCTTCCATAATGACAAGGCTACAATCCATTGGAGTAACAAAATCTCAACAACGAACTACCTTCCATAATGACAAGTCTACCATCCATTGGAGTAACAAAATCTCAACAACGAACTACCTTCCATAATGACAAGGCTACCATCCATTGGAGTAAAAAAATATCAACAACGAACTACCTTCCCTAATGACAAGGCTACCATCCATTGGAGTAACAAAATCTCAACAACGAACTACCTTCCCCTAATGACAAGGCTACCATCCATTGGAGTAAAAAAATATCAACAACAAACTACCTTGCCTAATGACAAGGCTACCATCCATTAGAGTAACAAAATCTCAACAACAAACTACCTTCCATAATGACAAGGCTACCATCTATTGGAGTAACAAAATCCCCACAAAGAACTACCTTCCATATTGACAAGGCTACGATCCATTGGAGTAAAAAAATATCAACAACGAACTACCTTCCATAATTATAAGGCTACCATCCATTGGAGTAAAAAATTCTCAACAACGAACTACCTTCCATAATGACAAGGCTACCATCCATTGGAGTAAAAAAATATCAACAACGAACTACCTTCCCTAATGACAAGGCTACCATCCATTGGAGTAAAAAAATCTCAACAACAAACTACCTTCCATAATGACAAGGCTACCATCCATTGGAGTAACAAAATCTCAACAAAGAACTACATTCCATATTGACAAGGCTACAATCCATTGGAGTAACAAAATCTCAACAACGAACTACCTTCCATAATGACAAGTCTACCATCCATTAGAGTAACAAAATGTCAACAACGAACTACCTTCAATAATGACAAAGCTACCATACAATGGAGTAAAAAAATCTCAACAACGAACTACCTTTCATAATGACAAGGCTACCATCCGATGGAGTAACAAAATCTCAAAAATGAACTACCTTCCATAATAACAAGGCTACCATCCATTGGAGTAACAAAATCCCAATAACGAACTACCTTCCATAATGACAAGGCTACAATCCATTGGAGTAACCAAATCTCAACAACGAACTACCTTCCATAATGACGAGGCTACCATCCATTAGAGTAACAAAATTTCAACAATGAACTACCTTCCATAATGACAAGGCTACCATCCATTGGAGTAACAAAATATCAACAACGAACTACCTTCCATAATTATAAGGCTACCATCCATTGGAGTAAAAAATTCTCAACAACGAACTACCTTCCATAATGACAAGGCTACCATCGATTGGAGTAAAAAAATATCAACAACGAACTACCTTCCCTAATGACTAGGCTACCATCCAATGGAGTAACAAAATCTCAACAACAAACTACCTTCCATAATGACAAGGCTACCATCCATTGGAGTAACAAAATCTCAAAAAAGAACGACATTCCATATTGACAAGGCTACAATCCATTGGAGTAACAAAATCTCAACAACGAACTACCTTCCATAATGACAAGTCTACCATCCATTACAGTAACAAAATGTCAACAACGAACTACCTTCAATAATGACAAAGCTACCATACAATGGGGTAAAAAAATCTCAACAACAAACTACCTTTCATAATGACAAGGCTACCATCCAATGGAGTAACAAAATCTCGAAAATGAACTTCCTTCCATAATAACAAGGCTACCATCCATTGTAGTAACAAAATCCCAATAACGAACTACCTTCCATAATGACAAGGCTACAATCCATTGGAGTAACCAAATCTCAACAATGAACTACCTTCCATAATGACGAGGCTACCATCCATTGGAGTAACAAAATTTCAACAACGAACTACCTTCCATAATGACAAGGCTACCATCCATTGGAGTAACAAAATATCAACAACGAACTACATTCCATAATGATAAGGCTACTATCCATTGGAGTAATAAAATCTCAACAACGAACTACCTTCCATAATGACATGGCTACCATCCATTGGAGTAAAAAAATCTCAACAACAAACTACCTTCCATAATGACAAGGCTACAATCCATTGGAGTAACCAAATCTCAACAACGAACTTCCTTCCATAATGACGAGGCTACCATCCATTGGAGTAACAAAATTTCTACAACGAACTACCTTCCATAATGACAAGGCTACCATCCATTGAAGTAACAAAATATCAAAAACGAACTACCTTCCATAATGATAAGGCTACCATCCATTGGAGTAAAAAAATCTCAACAACGAACTACCTTCCATAATGACAAGGCTACAATCCATTGTAGTAAAAAAATATCAACAACGTACTACCTTCCCTAATGACAAGGCTACCATCCATTGGAGTAACAAAATCTCAATAACAAACTACCTTCCATAATGACAAGGCTACCATCTATTTGAGTAAAAAAATCTCAACAAAGAACTACCTTCCATATTGACAAGGCTACGATCCTTTGGAGTAACCAAATCTCAACAACAAACTACCTTCCATAATGACGAGGCTAACATCCATTGGAGTAACAAAATCTCAACAATGAACTACCTTCCATAATGACAAGTCTACCATCCATTGGAGTAACAAAATCTCAACAACGAACTACCTTCAATAATGACAAAGCTACCATACAATGGAGTAAAAAAATCTCAACAACGAACTACCTTTCATAATGACAAGGCTACCATCCAACGGAGTAACAAAATCTCAAAAATGAACTACCTTCCATAATAACAAGTCTACCATCCATTGGAGTAACAAAATCCCAATAACGAACTACCTTCCAAAATGACAAGGCTACAATCCGTTGGAGTAACCAAATCTCAACAACGAACTACCTTCCATAATGACGAGGCTACCATCCATTAGAGTAACAAAATTTCAACAATGAACTACCTTCCATAATGACAAGGATACCATCCATTGGAGTAACAAAATATCAACAACGAACTACCTTCCATAATGATAAGGCTACCATCCATTGGATTAAAAAATTCTCAACAACGAACTACTTTCCATAATGACAAGGATACCATCCATTGGAGTAAAAACAATTTCAACAACGAACTACCTTCCCTAATGACAAGGCTAACATCGATTGGAGTAACAAAATCTCAACAAAAAACTACCTTCCATAATGACAAGGCTACCATCCATTGGAGTAACAAAATCTCAACAAAGAACTACCTTCCATATTGACAAGGCTACAATCCATTGGAGTAACAAAATCTCAACAACGAACTACCTTCCACAATGACAAGTCTACCATCCATTGGAGTAACAAAATCTCAACAACGAACTACCTTCCATAATGACAAGGCTACCATCCATTGGAGTAAAAAAATCTCAACAACGAACTACCTTCCATAATGAAAAGGCTACCATCCATCGGAGTAAAAAATATTAAACAACAAACTAACTTCCCTAATGACAAGGCTACCATCCATTGGAGTAACAAAATCTCAACAACAAACTACCTTCCTTAATGACAAGGCTACCATCCATTGGAGTACCAAAATCTCAACAACGAACTACCTTCCATATTGACAATGCTACAATCCATTGGAGTAACAAAATCTCAACAACAAACTACCTTCCACAATGACAAGTCTACCATCCATTGGAGTAACAAAATCTCAACAACGAACTACCTTCAATAATGACAAAGCTACCATACAATGGAGTAAAAAAATCTCAACAACGAACTACCTTTCATAATGACAAGGCTACCATCCAATGGAGTAACAAAATCTCAAAAATGAACTACCTTCCATAATAACAAGTCTACCATCCATTGGAGTAACAAAATCCCAATAACGAATTACCTTCCATAATGACAAGGCTACAATCCATTGGAGTAACCAAATCTCAACAACAAACTACCTTCCATAATGACGAGGCTACCATCCATTAGAGTAACAAAATTTCAACAATGAACTACCTTCCATAATTACAAGGCTACCATCCATTGGAGTAATAAAATATCAACAACGAACTACCTTCCATAATGATAAGGCTACCATCCATTGGAGTAAAAAATTCTCAACAACGAACTACCTTCCATAATGACAAGGATATCATCCATTGGAGTAAAAAAATTTCAACAACGATTTTCCTTCCCTAATGACAAGGCTACCATCGATTGGAGTAACAAAATCTCAACAACAAACTACCTTCCATAATGACAAGGCTACCATCCATTGGAGTAACAAAATCTCAACAGAGAACTACCTTCCATATTGACAAGGCTACAATCCATTGGCGTAACCAAATCTCAACAACGAACTACCTTCCACAATGACAAGTCTACCATCCATTGGAGTAACAAAATCTAAACAATGAACTACCTTCAATAATGACAAAGATACCATACAATGGAGTAAAAAAATCTCAACAACGAACTACCTTCCATAATGACAAGGCTACCATCCATCGGAGTAAAAAAATATCAACAACAAACTAGCTTCCCTAATGACAAGGCTACCATCCATTGGAGTAACAAAATCTCAACAACAAACTACCTTCCATAATGACAAGGCTACCATCCATTAGAGTAACAAAATCTCAACATCGAACTACCTTCCATATTGACAATGCTACAATCCATTGGAGTAACAAAATCTCAACAACGAACTACCTTCCACAATGACAAGTCTACCATCCAATGGAGTAACAAAATCTCAAAAATGAACTACCTTCCATAATAACAAGTCTACCATCCATTGGAGTGACAAAATCCCAATAACGAACTACCTTCCATAATGACAAGGCTACAATCTGTTGGAGTAACCAAATCTCAACAACGAACTACCTTCCATAATGACGAGGCTACCATCCATTAGAGTAACAAAATTTCAACAATGAACTACCTTCCATAATGACAAGGCTGCCATCCATTGGAGTAACAAAATATCAACAACGGACTACCTTCCATAATGATAAGGCTACCAAACATTGGAGTAAAAAAATCTCAACAACGAACTACCTTCCCTAATGACAAGGCTACCATCGATTGGAGTAACTAAATCTCAACAACAAACTACCTTCCATAATGGCAAGGCTACCAGCCATTGGAGTAACAAAATATCAACAAAGAACTACCTTCCATATTGACAAGGCTACAATCCATTGGAGTAACAAAATCTCAACAACGAACTACCTTCCACAATGACAAGTCTACCATCCATTGGAGTAACCAAATCTCAACAACGAACTACCTTCCATAATGACGAGGCTACCATCCATTGGAGTAACAAAATTTCAACAACGAACTACCTTCCATAATGACAAGGCTACCATCCATTGAAGTAACTTAATATCAAAAACGAACTACCTTCCATAATGATAAGGCTACCATCCATTGGAGTAAAAAAATCTCAACAACGAACTACCTTCCATAATGACAAGGCTACCATCCATTGTAGTAAAAAAATATCAACAACGTACTACCTTCCCTAATGACAAGGCTACCATCCATTGGAGTAAAAAAATCTCAATAACAAACTACCTTCCATAATGACAAGCTACCATCTATTGGAGTAACAAAATCTCAACAAAGAACTACCTTCCAATTGACAAGGCTACGATCCTTTGGAGTAACCAAATCTCAACAACGAACTACCTTCCATAATGACGAGGCTACCATCCATTGGAGTAACAAAATCTCAACAACGAACTACCTTCCATAATGACAAGGCTACCATCCATTGGAGTAAAAAAATCTCAACAACGAACTACCTTCCATAATGACAAGGCTAACATCCATCGGAGTAAAAAAATATCAACAACAAACTACCTTCCCTAATGACAAGGCTACCATCCATTGGAGTAACAAAATCTCAACAACAAACTACCTTCCATAATGACAAGGCTACCATCCATTGGGGTAACAAAATCTCAACAACGAACTACCTTCCATATTGACAATGCTACAATCCATTGGAGTAACAAAATCTCAACAACAAACTATCTTCCACAATGACAAGTCTACCATCCATTGGAGTAACAAAATCTCAACAACGAACTACCTTCAATAATGACAAAGCTACCATACAATGGAGTAAAAAAATCTCAACAACGAACTACCTTTCATAATGACAAGGCTACCATCCAATGGAGTAACAAAATCTCAAAAATGAACTACCTTCCATAATAACAAGTCTACCATCCATTGGAGTAACAAAATCCCAATAACGAACTACCTTCCATAATGACAAGGCTACAATCCGTTGGAGTAACCAAATCTCAACAACGAACTACCTTCCATAATGACGAGGCTACCATCCATTAAAGTAACAAAATTTCAACAGTGAACTACCTTCCATAATGACAAGGCTACCATCCATTGGAGTAACAAAATATCAACAACGGACTACCTTCCATAATGATAAGGCTACCATCCATTGGAGTAAAAAATTCTCAACAACGAACTACCTTCCCTAATGACAAGGCTACCATCGATTGGAGTAACAAAATCTCAACAACAAACTACCTTCCATAATGGCAAGGCTAACATCCATTGGAGTAACAAAATCTCAACAAAGAACTACCTTCCATATTGACAAGGCTACAATCCATTGGAGTAACAAAATCTCAACAACGAACTACCTTCCACAATGACAAGTCTACCATCCATTGGAGTAACCAAATCTCAACAACGAACTACCTTCCATAATGACGAGGCTACCATCCATTGGAGTAACAAAATTTCAACAACGAACTACCTTCCATAATGACAAGGCTACCATCCATTGAAGTAACTTAATATCAAAAACGAACTACCTTCCATAATGATAAGGCTACCATCCATTGGAGTAAAAAAATCTCAACAACGAACTACCTTCCATAATGACAAGGCTACCATCCATTGTAGTAAAAAATATCAACAACGAACTACCTTCCATAATGACAAGTCTACCATCCATTGTAGTAAAAAATATCAACAACGAACTACCTTCCATAATGACGAGGCTACCATCCATTGGAGTAACAAAATTTCAACAACGAACTACCTTCCCTAATGACAAGGCTACCATCCATTGGAGTAACAAAATCTCAATAACAAACTACCTTCCATAATGACAAGCTACCATCTATTGGAGTAACAAAATCTCAACAAAGAACTACCTTCCAATTGACAAGGCTACGATCCTTTGGAGTAACCAAATCTCAACAACGAACTACCTTCCATAATGACGAGGCTACCATCCATTGGAGTAACAAAATCTCAACAACGAACTACCTTCCATAATGACAAGGCTACCATCCATTGGAGTAAAAAAATCTCAACAACGAACTACCTTCCATAATGACAAGGCTACCATCCATCGGAGTAAAAAAATATCAACAACAAACTACCTTCCCTAATGACAAGGCTACCATCCATTGGAGTAACAAAATCTCAACAACATACTACCTTCCATAATGATAAGGCTACCATCCATTGGGGTAACAAAATCTCAACAACAAACTACCTTCCATATTGACAATGCTACAATCCATTGGAGTAACAAAATCTCAACAACAAACTATCTTCCACAATGACAAGTCTACCATCCATTGGAGTAACAAAATCTCAACAACGAACTACCTTCAATAATGACAAAGCTACCATACAATGGAGTAAAAAAATCTCAACAACGAACTACCTTTCATAATGACAAGGCTACCATCCAATGGAGTAACAAAATCTCAAAAATGAACTACCTTCCAAAATAACAAGTCTACCATCCATTGGAGTAACAAAATCCCAATAACGAACTACCTTCCATAATGACAAGGCTACAATCCGTTGGAGTAACCAAATCTCAACAACGAACTACCTTCCATAATGACGAGGCTACCATCCATTAAAGTAACAAAATTTCAACAATGAACTACCTTCCATAATGACAAGGCTACCATCCATTGGAGTAACAAAATATCAACAACAAACTACCTTCCATAATGATAAGGCTACCATCCATTGGAGTAAAAAATTCTCAACAGCGAACTACCTTCCATAATTACAAGGATACCATCCATTGGAGTAAAAACATTTTCAACAACGAACTACCTTCCCTAATGACAAGGCTACCATCGATTGGAGTAACAAAATCTCAACAAAAAACTACCTTCCATAATGACAAGGCTACCATCCATTGGAGTAACAAAATCTCAACAAAGAACTACCTTCCATATTTACAAGGCTACGATCCTTTGGAGTAACCAAATCTCAACAACGAACTACCTTCCATAATGACGAGGCTACCATCCATTGGAGTAACAAAATCTCAACAACGAACTACCTTCCATAATGACAAGGCTACCATCCATTGGAGTAATAAAATCTCAACAATGAACTACCTTCCATAATGACAAGGCTACCATCCATCGGAGTAAAAAAATATCAACAACAAACTACCTTCCCTAATGACAAGGCTACCATCCATTGGAGTAACAAAATCTCAACAACAAACTACCTTCCATAATGACAAGGTTACCATCCATTGGAGTAACAAAATCTCAACAACGAACTACCTTCCATATTGACAATGCTACAATCCATTGGAGTAACAAAATCTCAACAACAAACTACCTTCCACATTGACAAGTCTACCATCCATTGGAGTAACAAAATCTTAACAACGAACTACCTTCAATAATGACAAAGCTACCATACAATGGAGTAAAAAAATCTCAACAACGAACTACCTTTCATAATGACAAGGCTACCATCCAATGGAGTAACAAAATCTCAAAAATGAACTACCTTCCATAATAACAAGTCTACCATCCATTGGAGTAACAAATCCCAATAACGAACTACCTTCCATAATGACAAGGATACAATCCGTTGGAGTAACCAAATCTCAACAACGAACTACCTTCCATAATGACGAGGCTACCATCCATTAGAGTAACAAAATTTCAACAATGAACTACCTTCCATAATGACAAGGCTACCATCCATTGGAGTAACAAAATATCAACAACGAACAACCTTCCATAATGATAAGGCTACCATCCATTGGAGTAAAAAATTGTCAACAACGAACTACCTTCCATAATGACAAGGATACCATCCATTGGAGTAAAAACAATTTCAACAACGAACTACCTTCCCTAATGAGAAGGCTACCATCGATTGGAGTAACAAAATCTCAACAACAAACTACCTTCCATAATGACAAGGCTACCATCCATTGGAGTAACAAAATCTCAACAAAGAACTACCTTCCATATTGACAAGGCTACAATCCATTGGAGTAACAAAATCTCAACAACGAACTACCTTCCACAATGACAAGTCTACCATCCATTGGAGTAACAAAATATCAACAACGAACTACCTTCCGTAATGACAAGGCTACCATCCATTGGAGTAAAAAAATCTCAACAACGAACTACCTTCCATAATGACAAGGCTACCATCCATCGGAGTAAAAAAATATTAACAACAAACTACCTTCCCTAATGACAAGGCTACCATCCATTGGAGTAACAAAATCTCAACAACAAACTACCTTCCATAATGACAAGGCTACAATCCATTGGAGTACCAAAATCACAACAACGAACTACCTTCCATATTGACAATGCTACAATCCATTGGAGTAACAAAATCTCAACAACAAACTACCTTCCATAATGACAAGTATACCATCCATTGGAGTAACAAAATCTCAATAACGAACTACCTTCAATAATGACAAAGCTACCATACAATGGAGTAAAAAAATCTCAACAACGAACTACCTTTCATAATGACAAGGCTACCATCCAATGGAGTAACAAAATCTCAAAAATGAACTACCTTCCATAATAACAAGTCTACCATCCATTGGAGTAACAAAATCCCAATAACAAACTACTTTCCATAATACCAAGGCTACAATCCATTGGAGTAACCAAATCTCAACAACGAACTACCTTCCATAATGACGAGGCTACCATCCATTAGAGTAACAAAATTTCAACAATGAACTACGTTCCATAATTACAAGGCTACCATCCATTGGAGTAAAAAATTCTCAACAACGAACTACCTTCCATAATGACAAGGATACCATCCATTGGAGTAAAAAAATTTCAACAACGAACTACCTTCCCTAATGACAAGGCTACCATCGATTGGAGTAACAAAATCTCAACAACAAACTACCTTCCATAATGACAAGGCTACCATCCATTGGAGTAACAAAATCTCAACAAAGAACTACCTTCCATGTTGACAAGGCTACAATCCATTGGAGTAACAAAATCTCAACAACGAACTACCTGCCACAATGACAAGTCTACCATCCATTGGAGTAACAAAATCTCAACAACGAACTACCTTCAATAATGACAAAGCTACCATACAATGAGTAAAAAAATCTCAACAACGAACTACCTTTCATAATGACAAGGCTACCATCCAATGGAGTAACAAAATCTCAAAAGTGAACTACCTTCCATAATAACAAGGCTACCATCCATTGGAGTAACAAAATCCCAATAACGAACTACCTTCCATAATGACAAGGCTACAATCCATTGGAGTAACCAAATCTCAACAACGAACTACCTTCCATAATGACGATGCTAACATCCATTGGAGTAACAAAATCCCAATAACAAACCACCTTCCATAATGACAAGGCTACAATCCATTGGAGTAACCAAATCTCAACAACGAACTACCTTCCACAATGACAAGGCTACCATCCATTGGAGTAACAAAATATCAACAATGAACTACCTTCCATAATGATAAGGCTATTATCCATTGGAGTAAAAAAATCTCAACAACGAACTACCTTCCATAATGACAAGGCTACCATCCATTGGAGTAAAAAAATATCAACAACGAACTACCTTCCCTAATGACAAGGCTACCATCCATTGGAGTAACAAAATCTCAACAACAAACTACCTTCCATAATGACAAGGCTACCATCCATTGGAGTAACAAAATCTCAACAAAGAACTACCTTCCATATTGACAAGGCTACAATCCATTGGAGTAACAAAATCTCAACAACGAACTACCTTCCATAATGACAAGTCTACCATCCATTGGAGTAACAAAATATCAACAACGAACTACCTTCCGTAATGACAAGGCTACCATCCATTGGAGTAAAAAAATCTCAACAACGAACTACCTTCCATAATGACAAGGCTACCATCCATCGGAGTAAAAAAATATTAACAACAAACTACCTTCCCTAATGACAAGGCTACCATCCATTGGAGTAACAAAATCTCAACAACAAACTACCTTCCATAATGACAAGGCTACAATCCATTGGAGTACCAAAATCTCAACAACGAACTACCTTCCATATTGACAATGCTACAATCCATTGGAGTAACAAAATCTCAACAACAAACTACCTTCCACAATGACAAGTATACCATCCATTGGAGTAACAAAATCTCAATAACGAACTACCTTCAATAATGACAAAGCTACCATACAATGGAGTAAAAAAATCTCAACAACGAACTACCTTTCATAATGACAAGGCTACCATCCAATGGAGTAACAAAATCTCAAAAATGAACTACCTTCCATAATAACAAGTCTACCATCCATTGGAGTAACAAAATCCCAATAACAAACTACTTTCCATAATACCAAGGCTACAATCCATTGGAGTAACCAAATCTCAACAACGAACTACCTTCCATAATGACGAGGCTACCATCCATTAGAGTAACAAAATTTCAACAATGAACTACGTTCCATAATTACAAGGCTACCATCCATTGGAGTAAAAAATTCTCAACAACGAACTACCTTCCATAATGACAAGGATACCATCCATTGGAGTAAAAAAATTTCAACAACGAACTACCTTCCCTAATGACAAGGCTACCATCGATTGGAGTAACAAAATCTCAACAACAAACTACCTTCCATAATGACAAGGCTACCATCCATTGGAGTAACAAAATCTCAACAAAGAACTACCTTCCATGTTGACAAGGCTACAATCCATTGGAGTAACAAAATCTCAACAACGAACTACCTGCCACAATGACAAGTCTACCATCCATTGGAGTAACAAAATCTCAACAACGAACTACCTTCAATAATGACAAAGCTACCATACAATGAGTAAAAAAATCTCAACAACGAACTACCTTTCATAATGACAAGGCTACCATCCAATGGAGTAACAAAATCTCAAAAGTGAACTACCTTCCATAATAACAAGGCTACCATCCATTGGAGTAACAAAATCCCAATAACGAACTACCTTCCATAATGACAAGGCTACAATCCATTGGAGTAACCAAATCTCAACAACGAACTACCTTCCATAATGACGATGCTAACATCCATTGGAGTAACAAAATCCCAATAACAAACCACCTTCCATAATGACAAGGCTACAATCCATTGGAGTAACCAAATCTCAACAACGAACTACCTTCCACAATGACAAGGCTACCATCCATTGGAGTAACAAAATATCAACAATGAACTACCTTCCATAATGATAAGGCTATTATCCATTGGAGTAAAAAAATCTCAACAACGAACTACCTTCCATAATGACAAGGCTACCATCCATTGGAGTAAAAAAATATCAACAACGAACTACCTTCCCTAATGACAAGGCTACCATCCATTGGAGTAACAAAATCTCAACAACAAACTACCTTCCATAATGACAAGTCTACCATCCATTGGAGTAACAAAATCTCAACAAAGAACTACCTTCCATATTTACAAGGCTACAATCCATTGGAGTAACAAAATCTCAACAACGAACTACCTTCCACAATGACAAGTCTACCATCCATTGGAGTAACAAAATCTCCACAACGAACTACCTTCAATAATGACAAAGCTACCATACAATGGAGTAAAAAAATCTCTACAACGAACTACCTTTCATAATTACAAGGCTACCATCCAATGGAGTAACAAAATCTCAAAAATGAACTACCTTCCATAATAACAAGGCTACCATCCATTGGAGTAACAAAATCCCAATAACAAACTACCTTCCATAATGACAAGGCTACAATCCGTTGGAGTAACCAAATCTCAACAACGAACTACCTTCAATAATGACGAGGCTACCATCCATTACAGTAACAAAATTTCAACAACGAACTACCTTCCATAATGACAAGGCTACCATCCATTGGAGTAACAAAATATCAACAAAGAACTACCTTCCATAATGATAAGGCTACCATCCATTGGAGTAAAAAAATCTCAACAACGAACTACCTTCCATAATGATAAGGCTACCATCCAGTGGAGTAAAAAATTCTCAACAACGAACTACCTTCCATAATGACAAAGCTACCATCCGTTGGAGTAAAAAAATATCAACAACAAACTACCTTCCCGAATGACAAGGCTACCATCCATTGGAGTAAAAAAATCTCAACAACGAACTACCTTTCATAATGACAAGGCTACCATCCAATGGAGTAACAAAATCTCAAAAATGAACTACCTTTCATAATGACAAGGCTACCATCCAATGGAGTAACAAAATCTCAACAACGAACTACCTTCAATAATAACAAGGCTACCATCCATTGGAGTAACAAAATCCCAAAAATAAACTACCTTTCATAATGACAAGGCTACCATCCAATGGAGTAACAAAATCTCAAAAACGAACTACCTTCCATAATGACGAGGCTACCATCCATTGGAGTAACAAAATTTCAACAACGAACTACCTTCCATAATGATAAGGCTATTATCCATTGGAGTAAAAAAACCTCAACAACGAACTATCTTTCATAATGACAAGGCTACCATCCATTGGAGTAAAAAAATATCAACGACGAACTACCTTCCCTAATGACAAGGCTACCATCCATTGGAGTAATAAAATCTCAACAACAAACTACCTTCCATAATGACAAGGCTACCATCCATTGGAGTAACAAAATATCAACAACGAACTACCTTCCATAATGATAAGGCTATTATCCATTGGAGTAAAAAAATCTCAACAACGAACTACCTTCCATAATGACAAGGCTACCATCCATTGGAGTAAAAAAATCTCAACAACGAACTACCTTCCATAATGACAAGGCTACCATCCATCGGAGTAAAAAAATATTAACAACAAACTACCTTCCCTAATGACAAGGCTACCATCCATTGGAGTAACAAAATCTCAACAACAAACGACCTTCCATAATGACAAGGCTACAATCCATTGGAGTACCAAAATCTCAACAACGAACTACCTTCCATATTGACAATGCTACAATCCATTAGAGTAACAAAATCTCAACAACGAACTACCTTCAATAATGAGAAAGCTACCATACAATGGAGTAAAAAAATATCAACAACGAACTACCTTTCATAATGAAGAGGCTACCATCCAATGGAATAACAAAATCTCAAAAATGAACTACCTTCCATAATAACAAGGCTACCATCCATTGGAGTAACAAAATCCCAATAACGAACTACCTTCCATAATGACAAGGCTACAATCCATTGGAGTAACCAAATCTCAACAACGAACTACCTTCCATAATGCCGAGGCTACAATCCATTAGAGTAACAAAATTTCAACAACGAACTACCTTCCATAATGACAAGGCTACCATCCATTGGAGTAACAAAATATCAACAATGAACTACCTTCCATAATGATAAGGCTACCATCCAGTGGAGTAAAAAATTCTCAACAACGAACTACCTTCCATAATGACAAGGCTACCATCCATTGGAGTACCAAAATCTCAAGAACGAACAACCTTCCATATTGACAATGCTACAATCCATTGGAGTAACAAAATCTCAACAACAAACTACCTTCCACAATGACAAGTCTACCATCCATTGGAGTAACAACTTCTCAACAACGAACTACCTTTCATATTTACAAGGCTACAATCCATTGGAGTAACAAAATCTCAACAACGAACTACCTTCCACAATGACAAGTCTACCATCCATTGGAGTAACAAAATCTCAACAACGAACTACCTTCAATAATGACAAAGCTACCATACAATGGAGTAAAAAAATCTCAACAACGAACTACCTTTCATAATGACAAGGCTACCATCCAATGGAGTAACAAAATCTCAAAAATGAACTACCTTCCATAATAACAAGGCTACCATCCATTGGAATAACAAAATCCCAATAACAAACTACCTTCCATAATGACAAGGCTACAATCCATTGGAGTAACCAAATCTCAACAACGAACTACCTTCAATAATGACGAGGCTACCATCCATTACAGTAACAAAATTTCAACAACGAACTACCTTCCATAATGACAAGGCTACCATCCATTTGAGTAACAAAATATCAACAACGAATTACCTTCCATAATGACAAGGCTACCATCCATTGGAGTAAAAAAATCTCAACAACGAACTACCTTCCATAATGATAAGGCTACCATCCAGTGGAATAAAAAATTCTCAACAACGAACTACCTTCCATAATGACAAGGCTACCATCCATTGGAGTAAAAAAATATCAACAACGAACTACCTTCCCGAATGACAAGGCTACCATCCCTTGGAGTAACAAAATCTCAACAACGAACTACCTTCCATAATGACAAGGCTACCATCCATTGGAGTAACAAAATCTTAACAAAGAACTACCTTCCATATTGACAAGGCTACAATCCATTGGATTAACAAAATCTCAACAACGAAATACCTTCCATAATGAGAAGTCTACCATCCATTGGAGTAAAAAAATCTCAACAACGAACTACCTTTCATAATGACAAGGCTACCATCCAATGGAGTAACAAAATCTCAAAAATGAACTACCTTTCATAATGACAAGGCTACCATCCAATGGAGTAACAAAATCTCAACAACGAACTACCTTCAATAATAACAAGGCTACCATCCATTGGAGTAACAAAATCCCAATAACAAACTACCTTCCATAATGACAAGGCTACAATCCATTGGATTAACAAAATCTCAACAACGAAATACCTTCCATAATGAGAAGTCTACCATCCATTGGAGTAAAAAAATCTCAACAACGAACTACCTTTCATAATGACAAGGCTACCATCCAATGGAGTAACAAAATCTCAAAAATGAACTACCTTTCATAATGACAAGGCTACCATCCAATGGAGTAACAAAATCTCAACAACGAACTACCTTCAATAATAACAAGGCTACCATCCATTGGAGTAACAAAATCCCAATAACAAACTACCTTCCATAATGACAAGGCTACCATCCAATGGAGTAACAAAATCTCAACAACGAACTACCTTCCCTAATGACAAGGCTACCATCGATTGGAGTAACAAAATCTCAACAACAAACTACCTTCCATAATGACAAGGCTACCATCCATTGGAGTAACAAAATCTCAACAAAGAACTACCTTCCATATTGACAAGGCTACAATCCATTGGAGTAACAAAATCTCAACAACGAACTACCTTCCACAATGACAAGTCTACCATCCATTGGAGTAACAAAATGTCAACAACGAACTACCTTCAATAATGACAAAGCTACCATACAATGGAGTAAAAAAATCTCAACAACGAACTACCTTTCATAATGACAAGGCTACCATCCAATGGAGTAACAAAATCTCAAAAGTGAACTACCTTCCATAATAACAAGGCTACCATCCATTAGAGTAACAAAATCCCAATAACGAACTACCTTCCATAATGACAAGGCTACAATCCATTGGAGTAACCAAATCTCAACAACGAACTACCTTCCATAATGACGAGGCTACCATCCATTACAGTAACAAAATTTCAACAACGAACTACCTTCCATAATGACAAGGCTACCATCCATTGGAGTAAAAAAATATCAACAACGAACTACCTTCCATAATGATAAGGCTACCATCCATTGGAGTAAAAAATTCTCAACAACGAACTACCTTCTATAATGACAAGGATACCATCCATTGGAGTAAAAAAAATTTCAACAACGAACTACCTTCCCTAATGACAAGGCTACCAACGATTGGAGTAACAAAATCTCAACAACAAACTACCTTCCATAATAACAAGGCTACAATCCATTGGAGTAACAAAATCCCAATAACGAACTACCTTCCATAATGACAAGGCTACAATCAATTGGAGTAACCAAATCTCAACAAAGAACTACCTTCCATTACACTAACAAAATTTCAACAACGAACTACCTTCCATAATGACAAGTCTACCATCCATTGGAGTAACAAAATCACAACAACGAACTACCTTCAATAATGACAAAACTACCATACAATGGAGTAAAAAAATCTCAACAACGAACTACCTTTCATAATGACAAGGCTACCATCCAATGGAGTAACAAATTCTCAAAAATGAACTACCTTCCATAATAACAAGGCTACCATCCATTGGAGTAACAAAATCCCAATAACAAACTACCTTCCATAATGACAAGGCTACAATCCATTGGAGTAACCAAATCTCAACAACGTACTACCTTCCATAATGACGAGGCTACCATCCATTGGAGTAACAAAATTTCAACAACGAACTACCTTCCATAATGACAAGGCTACCATCCATTGGAGTAACAAAATATCAACAACGAACTACCTTCCATAATGATAAGGCTATTATCCATTAGAGTAAAAAAATCTCAACAACAAACTACCTTCCATAATGATAAGGCTACCATCCAGTGGAATAAAAAATTCTCAACAACGAACTACCTTCCATAATGACAAGGCTACCATCCATTGGAGTAAAAAAATATCAACAACGAACTACCTTCCCGAATGACAAGGCTACCATCCATTGGAGTAACAAAATCTCAACAACGAACTACCTTCCATAATGAAAAGGCTACCATCCATTGGAGAAACAAAATCTCAACAAAGAACTACCTTCCATATTGACAAGGCTACAATCCATTGGATTAACAAAATCTCAACAACAAAATACCTTCCATAATGAGAAGTCTACCATCCATTGGAGTAAAAAAATCTCAACAACGAACTACCTTTCATAATGACAAGGCTACCATCCAATGGAGTAACAAAATCTCAAAAATGAACTACCTTTCATAATGACAAGGCTACCATCCAATGGAGTAACAAAATCTCAACAACGAACTACCTTCAATAATAACAAGGCTACCATCCATTGGAGTAACAAAATCCCAATAACAAACTACCTTCCATAATGACAAGGCTACAATCCATTGGAGTAACAAAATTTCAACAACGAACTACCTTCCATAATGACGAGGCTACCATCCATTGGAGTAACAAAATTTCAACAACGAACTACCTTCCATAATGATAAGGCTATTATCCATTGGAGTAAAAAAATCTCAACAACGAACTATCTTCCATAATGACAAGGCTACCATCCATTGGAGTAAAAAAATATCAACAACGAACTACCTTCCCTAATGACAAGGCTACCATCCATTGGAGTAATAAAATCTCAACAACAAACTACCTTCCATAATGACAAGGCTACCATCCATTGGAGTAACAAAATCTCAACAACGAACTACCTTCCATATTTACGAGGCTACAATCCATTGGAGTAACAAAATCTCAACAACGAACTGCCTTCCACAATGACAAGTCTACCATCCATTGGAGTAACAAAATCTCAACAACGAACTACCTTCAATAATGAGAAACCTACCATACAATGGAGTAACAAAATCCCAACAAAGAACTACCTTCCATATTTACGAGGCTACCATCCAATGGAGTAACAAAATCTCAAAAATGAACTACCTTCCATAATAACAAGGCTACCATCCATTGGAGTAACAAAATCCCAATAACGAACTACCTTCCATAATGACAAGGCTACAATCCATTGGAGTAACCAAATCTCAACAACGAACTACCTTCCATAATGACGAGGCTACCATCCATTAGAGTAACAAAATTTCAACAACAAACTACCTTCCATAATGACAAGGCTACCATCCATTGTAGTAACAAAATATCAACAACGAACTACCTTCCATAATGATAAGGCTACCATCCATTGGAGTAAAAAATTCTCAACAACGAACTACCTTCCATAATGACAAGGATACCATCCATTGGAGTAAAAAAATTTCAACAACGAACTACCCTTCCCTAATGACAAGGCTACCATCGATTGGAGTAACAAAATCTCAACAACAAACTACCTTGCATAATGACAAGGCTACCATCCATTGGAGTAACAAAATCTCAACAAAGAACTACCTTCCATATTGACAAGGCTACAATCCATTGGAGTAACAAAATCTCAACAACGAACTACCTTCCACAATGACAAGTCTACCATCCATTGGAGTAACAAAATGTCAACAACGAACTACCTTCAATAATGACAAAGCTACCATACAATGGAGTAAAAAAATCTCAACAACGAACTACCTTTCATAATGACAAGGCTACCATCCAATGGAGTAACAAAATCTCAAAAGTGAACTACCTTCCATAATAACAAGGCTACCATCCATTAGAGTAACAAAATCCCAATAACGAACTACCTTCCATAATGACAAGGCTACAATCCATTGGAGTAACCAAATCTCAACAACGAACTACCTTCCATAATGACGAGGCTACCATCCATTACAGTAACAAAATTTCAACAACGAACTACCTTCCATAATGACAAGGCTACCATCCATTGGAGTAAAAAAATATCAACAACGAACTACCTTCCATAATGATAAGGCTACCATCCATTGGAGTAAAAAATTCTCAACAACGAACTACCTTCTATAATGACAAGGATACCATCCATTGGAGTAAAAAAAATATCAACAACGAACTACCTTCCCTAATGACAAGGCTACCAACGATTGGAGTAACAAAATCTCAACAACAAACTACCTTCCATAATAACAAGGCTACAATCCATTGGAGTAACAAAATCCCAATAACGAACTACCTTCCATAATGACAAGGCTACAATCAATTGGAGTAACCAAATCTCAACAAAGAACTACCTTCCATTACACTAACAAAATTTCAACAACGAACTACCTTCCATAATGACAAGTCTACCATCCATTGGAGTAACAAAATCACAACAACGAACTACCTTCAATAATGACAAAACTACCATACAATGGAGTAAAAAAATCTCAACAACGAACTACCTTTCATAATGACAAGGCTACCATCCAATGGAGTAACAAATTCTCAAAAATGAACTACCTTCCATAATAACAAGGCTACCATCCATTGGAGTAACAAAATCCCAATAACAAACTACCTTCCATAATGACAAGGCTACAATCCATTGGAGTAACCAAATCTCAACAACGTACTACCTTCCATAATGACGAGGCTACCATCCATTGGAGTAACAAAATTTCAACAACGAACTACCTTCCATAATGACAAGGCTACCATCCATTGTAGTAACAAAATATCAACAACGAACTACCTTCCATAATGATAAGGCTACCATCCATTGGAGTAAAAAATTCTCAACAACGAACTACCTTCCATAATGACAAGGATACCATCCATTGGAGTAAAAAAATTTCAACAACGAACTACCCTTCCCTAATGACAAGGCTACCATCGATTGGAGTAACAAAATCTCAACAACAAACTACCTTCCATAATGACAAGGCTACCATCCATTGGAGTAACAAAATCTCAACAAAGAACTACCTTCCATATTGACAAGGCTACAATCCATTGGAGTAACAAAATCTCAACAACGAACTACCTTCCACAATGACAAGTCTACCATCCATTGGAGTAACAAAATGTCAACAACGAACTACCTTCAATAATGACAAAGCTACCATACAATGGAGTAAAAAAATCTCAACAACGAACTACCTTTCATAATGACAAGGCTACCATCCAATGGAGTAACAAAATCTCAAAAGTGAACTACCTTCCATAATAACAAGGCTACCATCCATTAGAGTAACAAAATCCCAATAACGAACTACCTTCCATAATGACAAGGCTACAATCCATTGGAGTAACCAAATCTCAACAACGAACTACCTTCCATAATGACGAGGCTACCATCCATTACAGTAACAAAATTTCAACAACGAACTACCTTCCATAATGACAAGGCTACCATCCATTGGAGTAAAAAAATATCAACAACGAACTACCTTCCATAATGATAAGGCTACCATCCATTGGAGTAAAAAATTCTCAACAACGAACTACCTTCTATAATGACAAGGATACCATCCATTGGAGTAAAAAAAATTTCAACAACGAACTACCTTCCCTAATGACAAGGCTACCAACGATTGGAGTAACAAAATCTCAACAACAAACTACCTTCCATAATAACAAGGCTACAATCCATTGGAGTAACAAAATCCCAATAACGAACTACCTTCCATAATGACAAGGCTACAATCAATTGGAGTAACCAAATCTCAACAAAGAACTACCTTCCATTACACTAACAAAATTTCAACAACGAACTACCTTCCATAATGACAAGTCTACCATCCATTGGAGTAACAAAATCACAACAACGAACTACCTTCAATAATGACAAAACTACCATACAATGGAGTAAAAAAATCTCAACAACGAACTACCTTTCATAATGACAAGGCTACCATCCAATGGAGTAACAAATTCTCAAAAATGAACTACCTTCCATAATAACAAGGCTACCATCCATTGGAGTAACAAAATCCCAATAACAAACTACCTTCCATAATGACAAGGCTACAATCCATTGGAGTAACCAAATCTCAACAACGTACTACCTTCCATAATGACGAGGCTACCATCCATTGGAGTAACAAAATTTCAACAACGAACTACCTTCCATAATGACAAGGCTACCATCCATTGGAGTAACAAAATATCAACAACGAACTACCTTCCATAATGATAAGGCTATTATCCATTAGAGTAAAAAAATCTCAACAACAAACTACCTTCCATAATGATAAGGCTACCATCCAGTGGAATAAAAAATTCTCAACAACGAACTACCTTCCATAATGACAAGGCTACCATCCATTGGAGTAAAAAAATATCAACAACGAACTACCTTCCCGAATGACAAGGCTACCATCCATTGGAGTAACAAAATCTCAACAACGAACTACCTTCCATAATGAAAAGGCTACCATCCATTGGAGAAACAAAATCTCAACAAAGAACTACCTTCCATATTGACAAGGCTACAATCCATTGGATTAACAAAATCTCAACAACAAAATACCTTCCATAATGAGAAGTCTACCATCCATTGGAGTAAAAAAATCTCAACAACGAACTACCTTTCATAATGACAAGGCTACCATCCAATGGAGTAACAAAATCTCAAAAATGAACTACCTTTCATAATGACAAGACTACCATCCAATGGAGTAACAAAATCTCAACAACGAACTACCTTCAATAATAACAAGGCTACCATCCATTGGAGTAACAAAATCCCAATAACAAACTACCTTCCATAATGACAAGGCTACAATCCATTGGAGTAACAAAATTTCAACAACGAACTACCTTCCATAATGACGAGGCTACCATCCATTGGAGTAACAAAATTTCAACAACGAACTACCTTCCATAATGATAAGGCTATTATCCATTGGAGTAAAAAAATCTCAACAACGAACTATCTTCCATAATGACAAGGCTACCATCCATTGGAGTAAAAAAATATCAACAACGAACTACCTTCCCTAATGACAAGGCTACCATCCATTGGAGTAATAAAATCTCAACAACAAACTACCTTCCATAATGACAAGGCTACCATCCATTGGAGTAACAAAATCTCAACAACGAACTACCTTCCATATTTACGAGGCTACAATCCATTGGAGTAACAAAATCTCAACAACGAACTGCCTTCCACAATGACAAGTCTACCATCCATTGGAGTAACAAAATCTCAACAACGAACTACCTTCAATAATGAGAAACCTACCATACAATGGAGTAACAAAATCCCAACAAAGAACTACCTTCCATATTTACGAGGCTACCATCCAATGGAGTAACAAAATCTCAAAAATGAACTACCTTCCATAATAACAAGGCTACCATCCATTGGAGTAACAAAATCCCAATAACGAACTACCTTCCATAATGACAAGGCTACAATCCATTGGAGTAACCAAATCTCAACAACGAACTACCTTCCATAATGACGAGGCTACCATCCATTAGAGTAACAAAATTTCAACAACAAACTACCTTCCATAATGACAAGGCTACCATCCATTGTAGTAACAAAATATCAACAACGAACTACCTTCCATAATGATAAGGCTACCATCCATTGGAGTAAAAAATTCTCAACAACGAACTACCTTCCATAATGACAAGGATACCATCCATTGGAGTAAAAAAATTTCAACAACGAACTACCCTTCCCTAATGACAAGGCTACCATCGATTGGAGTAACAAAATCTCAACAACAAACTACCTTGCATAATGACAAGGCTACCATCCATTGGAGTAACAAAATCTCAACAAAGAACTACCTTCCATATTGACAAGGCTACAATCCATTGGAGTAACAAAATCTCAACAACGAACTACCTTCCACAATGACAAGTCTACCATCCATTGGAGTAACAAAATGTCAACAACGAACTACCTTCAATAATGACAAAGCTACCATACAATGGAGTAAAAAAATCTCAACAACGAACTACCTTTCATAATGACAAGGCTACCATCCAATGGAGTAACAAAATCTCAAAAGTGAACTACCTTCCATAATAACAAGGCTACCATCCATTAGAGTAACAAAATCCCAATAACGAACTACCTTCCATAATGACAAGGCTACAATCCATTGGAGTAACCAAATCTCAACAACGAACTACCTTCCATAATGACGAGGCTACCATCCATTACAGTAACAAAATTTCAACAACGAACTACCTTCCATAATGACAAGGCTACCATCCATTGGAGTAAAAAAATATCAACAACGAACTACCTTCCATAATGATAAGGCTACCATCCATTGGAGTAAAAAATTCTCAACAACGAACTACCTTCTATAATGACAAGGATACCATCCATTGGAGTAAAAAAAATATCAACAACGAACTACCTTCCCTAATGACAAGGCTACCAACGATTGGAGTAACAAAATCTCAACAACAAACTACCTTCCATAATAACAAGGCTACAATCCATTGGAGTAACAAAATCCCAATAACGAACTACCTTCCATAATGACAAGGCTACAATCAATTGGAGTAACCAAATCTCAACAAAGAACTACCTTCCATTACACTAACAAAATTTCAACAACGAACTACCTTCCATAATGACAAGTCTACCATCCATTGGAGTAACAAAATCACAACAACGAACTACCTTCAATAATGACAAAACTACCATACAATGGAGTAAAAAAATCTCAACAACGAACTACCTTTCATAATGACAAGGCTACCATCCAATGGAGTAACAAATTCTCAAAAATGAACTACCTTCCATAATAACAAGGCTACCATCCATTGGAGTAACAAAATCCCAATAACAAACTACCTTCCATAATGACAAGGCTACAATCCATTGGAGTAACCAAATCTCAACAACGTACTACCTTCCATAATGACGAGGCTACCATCCATTGGAGTAACAAAATTTCAACAACGAACTACCTTCCATAATGACAAGGCTACCATCCATTGTAGTAACAAAATATCAACAACGAACTACCTTCCATAATGATAAGGCTACCATCCATTGGAGTAAAAAATTCTCAACAACGAACTACCTTCCATAATGACAAGGATACCATCCATTGGAGTAAAAAAATTTCAACAACGAACTACCCTTCCCTAATGACAAGGCTACCATCGATTGGAGTAACAAAATCTCAACAACAAACTACCTTCCATAATGACAAGGCTACCATCCATTGGAGTAACAAAATCTCAACAAAGAACTACCTTCCATATTGACAAGGCTACAATCCATTGGAGTAACAAAATCTCAACAACGAACTACCTTCCACAATGACAAGTCTACCATCCATTGGAGTAACAAAATGTCAACAACGAACTACCTTCAATAATGACAAAGCTACCATACAATGGAGTAAAAAAATCTCAACAACGAACTACCTTTCATAATGACAAGGCTACCATCCAATGGAGTAACAAAATCTCAAAAGTGAACTACCTTCCATAATAACAAGGCTACCATCCATTAGAGTAACAAAATCCCAATAACGAACTACCTTCCATAATGACAAGGCTACAATCCATTGGAGTAACCAAATATCAACAACGAACTACCTTCCATAATGACGAGGCTACCATCCATTACAGTAACAAAATTTCAACAACGAACTACCTTCCATAATGACAAGGCTACCATCCATTGGAGTAAAAAAATATCAACAACGAACTACCTTCCATAATGATAAGGCTACCATCCATTGGAGTAAAAAATTCTCAACAACGAACTACCTTCTATAATGACAAGGATACCATCCATTGGAGTAAAAAAAATTTCAACAACGAACTACCTTCCCTAATGACAAGGCTACCAACGATTGGAGTAACAAAATCTCAACAACAAACTACCTTCCATAATAACAAGGCTACAATCCATTGGAGTAACAAAATCCCAATAACGAACTACCTTCCATAATGACAAGGCTACCATCCATTGGAGTAATAAAATCTCAACAAAGAACTACCTTCCATATTGACGAGGCTACCATCCATTACACTAACAAAATTTCAACAACGAACTACCTTCCATAATGACAAGTCTACCATCCATTGGAGTAACAAAATCACAACAACGAACTACCTTCAATAATGACAAAACTACCATACAATGGAGTAAAAAAATCTCAACAACGAACTACCTTTCATAATGACAAGGCTACCATCCAATGGAGTAACAAATTCTCAAAAATGAACTACCTTCCATAATAACAAGGCTACCATCCATTGGAGTAACAAAATCCCAATAACAAACTACCTTCCATAATGACAAGGCTACAATCCATTGGAGTAACCAAATCTCAACAACGTACTACCTTCCATAATGACGAGGCTACCATCCATTGGAGTAACAAAATTTCAACAACGAACTACCTTCCATAATGACAAGGCTACCATCCATTGGAGTAACAAAATATCAACAACGAACTACCTTCCATAATGATAAGGCTATTATCCATTAGAGTAAAAAAATCTCAACAACGAACTACCTTCCCTAATGACAAGGCTACCATCCATTGGAGTAATAAAATATCAACAACAAACTACCTTCCATAATGACAAGGCTACCATCCATTGGAGTAATAAAATCTCAACAAAGAACTACCTTCCATATTTACGAGGCTATAATCCATTGGAGTAACAAAATCTCAAAAATGAACTACCTTCCATAATAACAAGGCAACCATCCATTGGAGTAACAAAATCCCAATAACGAACTACCTTCCATAATGACAAGGATACAATCCATTGGAGTAACCAAATCTCAACAACGAACTACCTTCCAAAATGACGAGGCTACCATCCACTAGAGTAACAAAATTTCAACAACGAACTACCTTCCATAATGACAAGGCTACCATCCATTGGAGTAAAAAAATATCAACAACGAACTACCTTCCATAATGATAAGGCTACCATCCATTGGAGTAAAAAATTCTCAACAACGAACTACCTTCCATAATGACAAGGATACCATCCATTGGAGTAAAAAAATTTCAACAACGAACTACCTTCCCTAATGACAAGGCTACCATCGATTGGAGTAACAAAATCTCAACAACAAACTACCTTCCATAATAACAAGGGTACCATCCATTGGAGTAACGAAATCCCAATAACAAACTACCTTCCATAATGACAAGGCTACAATCCATTGGAGTAACCAAATCTCAACAACGTACTACCTTCCATAATGACGAGGCTACCATCCATTGGAGTAACAAAATTTCAACAACGAACTACCTTCCATAATGACAAGGCTACAATCCATTGGAGTAACAAAATATCAACAACGAACTACCTTCCATAATGATAAGGCTATTATCCATTAGAGTAAAAAAATCTCAACAACGAACTACCTTCCCTAATGACAAGGCTACCATCCATTGGAGTAATAAAATCTCAACAACAAACTACCTTCCATAATGACAAGGCTACCATCCATTGGAGTAATAAAATCTCAACAACGAACTACCTTCCATAATGACGAGTCTACAATCCATTGGAGTAACAAAATCTCAACAACGAACTACCTTCAATAATGACAAAGCTACCATACAATGGAGTAAAAAAATCTCAACAACGAACTACCTTTCATAATGACAAGGCTACCATCCAATGGAGTAACAAAATCTCAAAAATGAACTACCTTCCATAATAACAAGGCTACCATCCATTGGAATAACAAAATCCCAATAACGAACTACCTTCCATAATGACAAGGCTACCATCCATTGGAGTAACCAAATCTCTACAACGAACTACCTTCAATAATGACGAGGCTACCATCCATTACAGTAAAAAAATTTCAACAACGAACTACCTTCCATAATGACAAGGCTACCATCCATTTGAGTAACAAAATATCAACAACGAATTACCTTCCATAATGACAAGGCTACCATCCATTGGAGTAAAAAAATCTCAACAACGAACTACCTTCCATAATGATAAGGCTACCATCCAGTGGAATAAAAAATTCTCAACAACGAACTACCTTCCATAATGACAACGCTACCATCCATTGGAGTAAAAAAATATCAACAACGAACTACCTTCCCGAATGACAAGGCTAACATCCATTGGAGTAACAAAATCTCAACAACGAACTACCTTCCATAATGACAAGGCTACCATCCATTGGAGTAACAAAATCTCAACAAAGAACTACCTTCCATATTGACAAGGCTACAATCCATTGGATTAACAAACTCTCAACAACGAAATACCTTACATAATGAGAAGTCTACCATCCATTGGAGTAAAAAAATCTCAACAACGAACTACCTTTCATAATGACAAGGCTACCATCCAATGGAGTAACAAAATCTCAAAAATGAACTACCTTTCATAATGACAAGGCTACCATCCAATGGAGTAACAAAATCTCAACAACGAACTACCTTCAATAATAACAAGGCTACCATCCATTGGAGTAACAAAATCCCAATAACAAACTACCTTCCATAATGACAAGGCTACAATCCATTGGAGTAACAAAATTTCAACAACGAACTACCTTCCATAATGACGAGGCTACCATCCATTGGAGTAACAAAATTTCAACAACGAACTACCTTCCATAATGATAAGGCTATTATCCATTGGAGTAAAAAAATCTCAACAACGAACTATCTTCCATAATGACAAGGCTACCATCCATTGGAGTTAAAAAATATCAACAACGAACTACCTTCCCTAATGACAAGGCTACCATCCATTGGAGTAATAAAATCTCAACAACAAACTACCTTCCATAATGACAAGGCTACCATCCATTGGAGTAACAAAATCTCAACAACGAACTACCTTCCATATTTACGAGGCTACAATCCATTGGAGTAACAAAATCTCAACAACGAACTGCCTTCCACAATGACAAGTCTACCATCCATTGGAGTAACAAAATCTCAACAACGAACTACCTTCAATAATGAGAAAGCTACCATACAATGGAGTAACAAAATCTCAACAAAGAACTACCTTCCATATTTACGAGGCTACCATCCAATGGAGTAACAAAATCTCAAAAATGAACTACCTTCCATAATAACAAGGCTACCATCCATTGGAGTAACAAAATCCCAATAACGAACTACCTTCCATAATGACAAGGCTACAATCCATTGGAGTAACCAAATCTCAACAACAAACTACCTTCCATAATGACGAGGCTACCATCCATTAGAGTAACAAAATTTCAACAACGAACTACCTTGCATAATGACAAGGCTACCATCCATTGTAGTAACAAAATATCAACAACGAACTACCTTCCATTATGATAAGGCTACCATCCATTGGAGTAAAAAATTCTCAACAACGAACTACCTTCCATAATGACAAGGATACCATCCATTGGAGTAAAACAATTTCAACAACGAACTACCCTTCCCTAATGACAAGGCTACCATCGATTGGAGTAACAAAATCTCAACAACAAACTACCTTGCATAATGACAAGGCTACCATCCATTGGAGTAACAAAATCTCAACAAAGAACTACCTTCCATATTGACAAGGCTACAATCCATTGGAGTAACAAAATCTCAACAACGAACTACCTTCAATAATGACAAAGCTACCATACAATGGAGTAAAAAAATCTCAACAACGAACTACCTTTCATAATGACAAGGCTACCATCCAATGGAGTAACAAAATCTCAAAAGTGAACTACCTTCCATAATAACAAGGCTACCATCCATTAGAGTAACAAAATCCCAATAACGAACTACCTTCCATAATGACAAGGCTACAATCCATTGGAGTAACCAAATCTCAACAACGAACTACCTTCCATAATGACGAGGCTACCATCCATTACAGTAACAAAATTTCAACAACGAACTACCTTCCATAATGACAAGGCTACCATCCATTGGAGTAAAAAAATATCAACAACGAACTACCTTCCATAATGATAAGGCTACCATCCATTGGAGTAAAAAATTCTCAACAACGAACTACCTTCTATAATGACAAGGATACCATCCATTGGAGTAAAAAAAATATCAACAACGAACTACCTTCCCTAATGACAAGGCTACCATCGATTGGAGTAACAAAATCTCAACAACAAACTACCTTCCATAATAACAAGGCTACCATCCATTGGAGTAACAAAATCCCAATAACGAACTACCTTCCATAATGACAAGGCTACAATCAATTGGAGTAACCAAATCTCAACAAAGAACTACCTTCCATATTGACGAGGCTACCATCCATTACACTAACAAAATTTCAACAACGAACTACCTTCCATAATGACAAGTCTACCATCCATTGGAGTAACAAAATCACAACAACGAACTACCTTCAATAATGACAAAACTACCATACAATGGAGTAAAAAAATCTCAACAACGAACTACCTTTCATAATGACAAGGCTACCATCCAATGGAGTAACAAATTCTCAAAAATGAACTACCTTCCATAATAACAAGGCTACCATCCATTGGAGTAACAAAATCCCAATAACAAACTACCTTCCATAATGACAAGGCTACAATCCATTGGAGTAACCAAATCTCAACAACGTACTACCTTCCATAATGACGAGGCTACCATCCATTGGAGTAACAAAATTTCAACAACGAACTACCTTCCATAATGACAAGGCTACCATCCATTGGAGTAACAAAATATCAACAACGAACTACCTTCCATAATGATAAGGCTATTATCCATTAGAGTAAAAAAATCTCAACAACGAACTACCTTCCCTAATGACAAGGCTACCATCCATTGGAGTAATAAAATCTCAACAACAAACTACCTTCCATAATGACAAGGCTACCATCCATTGGAGTAATAAAATCTCAACAAAGAACTACCTATCATATTTACGAGGCTACAATCCATTGGAGTAACAAAATCTCAAAAATGAACTACCTTCCATAATAACAAGGCTACCATCCATTGGAGTAACAAAATCCCAATAACGAACTACCTTCCATAATGACAAGGCTACAATCCATTGGAGTAACCAAATCTCAACAACGAACTACCTTCCAAAATGACGAGGCTACCATCCATTAGAGTAACAAAATTTCAACAACGAACTACCTTCCATAATGACAAGGCTACCATCCATTGGAGTAAAAAAATATCAACAACGAACTACCTTCCATAATGATAAGGCTACCATCCATTGGAGTAAAAAATTCTCAACAACAAACTACCTTCCATAATGACAAGGATACCATCCATTGGAGTAAAAAAATTTCAACAACGAACTACCTTCCCTAATGACAAGGCTACCATCGATTGGAGTAACAAAATCTCAACAACAAACTACCTTCCATAATAACAAGGCTACCATCCATTGGAGTAACGAAATCCCAATAACGAACTACCTTCCATAATGACAAGGCTACAATCCATTGGAGTAACCAAATCTCAACAACGAACTACCTTCCATAATGACGAGGCTACCATCCATTACAGTAACAAAATTTCAACAACGAACTACCTTCCATAATGACAAGGCTACCATCCATTGGAGTAACAAAATATCAACAACGAACTACCTTCCATAATGATAAGGCTACCATCCATTGGAGTAAAAAAATCTCAACAACGAACTACCTTCCATAATGATAAGGTTACAATCCAGTGGAGTAAAAAATTCTCAACAACAAACTACCTTCCATAATGACAAGGCTACCATCCATTGGAGTAAAAAAATATCAACAACGAACTACCTTCCCGAATGACAAGGCTACCATCCATTGGAGTAACAAAATCTCAACAACGAACTACCTTCCATAATGACAAGGCTACCATCCATTGGAGTAACAAAATCTCAACAAAGAACTACCTTCCATATTGATAAGGCTACAATCCATTGGATTAACAAAATCTCAACAACGAACTACCTTCCATAATGACAAGTCTACCATCCATTGAAGTAACAAAATCTCAACAATGAACTACCTTTAATAATGACAAAGCTACCATACAATGGAGTAAAAAAATCTCAACAACGAACTACCTTTCATAATGACAGGGCTACCATCCAATGGAGTAACAAAATCTCAAAAGTGAACTACCTTCCATAATAACAAGGCTACCATCCATTGGAGTAACAAAATCCCAATAACGAACTACCTTCCATAATGACAAGGCTACAATCCATTGGAGTAACCAAATCTCAACAACGAACTACCTTCCATAATGACGAGGCTACCATCAATTAGAGTAACAAAATTTCAACAACGAACTACCTTCCATAATGACAAGGCTACCATCCATTAGAGTAAAAAAATATCAACAACGAACTACCTTCCATAATGATAAGGCTACCATCCATTGGAGTAAATAATTCTCAACAACGAACTACCTTCCATAATGACAAGGATACCATCCATTGGAGTAAAAAATTATCAACAACGAACTACCTTCCATAATGATATAAGGCTACCATCCATTGGAGTAAAAAATTCTCAACAACGAACTACCTTCCATAATGACAAGGATACCATCCATTGGAGTAAAAAAATTTCAACAACGAACTACCTTCCCTAATGACAAGGCTACCATCGATTGGAGTAACAAAATCTCAACAACAAACTACCTTCCATAATAACAAGGCTACCATCCATTGGAGTAACAAATTCCCAATTACGAACTACCTTCCATAATGACAAGGCTACAATCCATTGGAGTAACCAAATCTCAACAAAGAACTACCTTCCATAATGACGAGGCTACCATCCATTACAGTAACAAAATTTCAACAACGAACTACCTTCCATAATGACAAGGCTACCATCCATTGGAGTAACAAAATATCAACAACGAACTACCTTCCATAATGATAATGCTACCATCCATTGGAGTAAAAAAATCTCAACAACGAACTACCTTCCATAATGATAAGGCTACCATCCAATGGAGTAAAAAATTCTCAACAACGAACTACCTTCCATAATGACAAGGCTACCATCCATTGGAATAAAAAAATATCAACAACGAACTACCTTCCCGAATGACAAGGCTACCATCCATTGGAGTAACAATATCTCAACAACGAACTACCTTCCATAATGACAAGGCTACCATCCATTGGAGTAACAAAATTTCAACAAAGAACTACCTTCCATATTTACAAGGCTACAATCCATTGGATTAACAAAATCTCAACAACGAACTACCTTCCATAATGACAAGTCTACCATCCATTGGAGTAACAAAATCTCAACAACGAACTACCTTCAATAATGACAAAGCTACCATACAATGGAGTAAAAAAATCTCAACAACGAACTACCTTTCATAATGACAAGGCTACCATCCAATGGAGTAACAAAATCTCAAAAATGAAGTACCTTCCCTAATGACAAGGCTACCATCCATTGGAGTAACAAAATCTCAACAACAAACTACCTTCCATAATGACAAGGCTACCATCCATTGGAGTAACAAAATCTCAACAAAGAACTACCTTCCATATTTACGAGGCTACAATCCATTGGAGTAACAAAATCTCAACAACGAACTACCTTCCATATTTACGAGGCTACAATCCATTGGAGTAACAAAATCTCAACAACGAACTACCTTCCACAATGACAAGTCTACCATCCATTGGAGTAACAAAATCTCAACAACGAACTACCTTCAATAATGAGAAAGCTACCATACAATGGAGTAAAAAAATCTCAACAACGAACTACCTTTCATAATGACAAGGCTACCATCCAATGGAGTAACAAAATCTCAAAAATGAACTACCTTCCATAATAACAAGGCTACCATCCATTGGAGTAACAAAATCCCAATAGCAAAGTACCTTCCATAATGACAAGGCTACAATCCATTGGAGTAACCAAATCTCAACAACGAACTACCTTCCATAATGACGAGGCTACCATCCATTAGAGTAACAAAATTTTAACAACGAACTACCTTCCATAATGACAAGGATACCATCCATTGTAGTAACAAAATATCAACAACGAACTACCTTCCATAATGATAAGGCTACCATCCATTGGAGTAAAAAATTCTCAACAACGAACTACCTTCCATAATGACAAGGATACCATCCATTGGAGTAAAAAAATTTCAACAACGAAATACCTTCCCTAATGACAAGGCTACCATCGATTGGGGTAACAAAATCTCAACAACAAACTACCTTCCATAATGACAAGGCTACCATCCATTGGAGTAACAAAATCTCAACAAAGAACTACCTTCCATATTGACAAGGCTACAATCCATTGGAGGAACAAAATCTCAACAACGAACTACCTTCCACAATGACAAGTCTACCATCCATTGGAGTAACAAAATGTCAACAGCGAACTACCTTCAATAATGACAAAGCTACCATACAATGGAATAAAAAAATCTTAACAACGAACTACCTTTCATAATGACAAGGCTACCATCCAATGGAGTAACAAAATCTCAAAAGTGAACTACCTTCCATAATAACAAGGCTACCATCCATTGGAGTAACAAAATCCCAATAACGAACTACCTTCCATAATGACAAGGCTACAATCCATTGGAGTAACCAAATCTCAACAACGAACTACCTTCCATAATTACGAGGCTACCATCCATTAGAGTAACAAAATTTCAACAACGAACTACCTTCCATAATGACAAGGCTACCATCCATTGGAGTAAAAAAATATCAACAACGAACTACCTTCCATAATGATAAGGCCACCATCCATTGGAGTAAAAAATTCTCAACAACGAACTACCTTCCATAATGACAAGGATACCATCCATTAGAGTAAAAAAATATCAACAACGAACTACCTTCCATAATGAGAAGGCTACCATCCATTGGAGTAAAAAATTCTCAACAACGAACTACCTTCCATAATGACAAGGATACCATCCATTGGAGTAACAAAATCTCAACAATGAACTACCTTCCATATTGACAAGGCTACAATCCATTGGAGTAACAAAATCTCAACAACGAACTACCTTCCACAATGACAAGTCTACCATCCATTGGAGTAACAAAATGTCAACAACGAACTACCTTCAATAATGACAAAGCTACCATACAATGGAATAAAAAAATCTCAACAACGAACTACCTTTCATAATGACAAGGCTACCATCCAATGGAGTAACAAAATCTCAAAAGTGAACTACCTTCCATAATAACAAGGCTACCATCCATTGGAGTAACAAAATCCCAATAACGAACTACCTTCCATAATGACAAGGCTACAATCCATTGGAGTAACCAAATCTCAACAACGAACTACCTTCCATAATGACGAGGCTACCATCCATTAGAGTAACAAAATTTCAACAACGAACTACCTTCCATAATGACAAGGCTACCATCCATTGGAGTAAAAAAATATCAACAACGAACTACCTTCCATAATGATAAGGCTACCATCCATTGGAGTAAAAAATTCTCAACAACGAACTACCTTCCATAATGACAAGGATACCATCCATTAGAGTAAAAAAATATCAACAACGAACTACCTTCCATAATGACAAGGCTACAATTCATTGGAGTAACCAAATCTCAACAACGAACTACCTTCCATAATGACGAGGCTACCATCCATTAGAGTAAAAAAATCTCAACAACGAACTACCTTTCATAATGACAAGGCTACCATCCAATGGAGTAACAAAATCTCAAAAATGAACTACCTTCCATAATAACAAGGCTACCATCCATTGGAGTAACAAAATCCCAATAGCAAAGTACCTTCCATAATGACAAGGCTACAATCCATTGGAGTAACCAAATCTCAACAACGAACTACCTTCCATAATGACGAGGCTACCATCCATTAGAGTAACAAAATTTCAACAACGAACTACCTTCCATAATGACAAGGATACCATCCATTGTAGTAACAAAATATCAACAACGAACTACCTTCCATAATGATAAGGCTACCATCCATTGGAGTAAAAAATTCTCAACAACGAACTACCTTCCATAATGACAAGGATACCATCCATTGGAGTAAAAAAATTTCAACAACGAAATACCTTCCCTAATGACAAGGCTACCATCGATTGGGGTAACAAAATCTCAACAACAAACTACCTTCCATAATGACAAGGCTACCATCCATTGGAGTAACAAAATCTCAACAAAGAACTACCTTCCATATTGACAAGGCTACAATCCATTGGAGGAACAAAATCTCAACAACGAACTACCTTCCACAATGACAAGTCTACCATCCATTGGAGTAACAAAATGTCAACAGCGAACTACCTTCAATAATGACAAAGCTACCATACAATGGAATAAAAAAATCTTAACAACGAACTACCTTTCATAATGACAAGGCTACCATCCAATGGAGTAACAAAATCTCAAAAGTGAACTACCTTCCATAATAACAAGGCTACCATCCATTGGAGTAACAAAATCCCAATAACGAACAACCTTCCATAATGACAAGGCTACAATCCATTGGAGTAACCAAATCTCAACAACGAACTACCTTCCATAATTACGAGGCTACCATCCATTAGAGTAACAAAATTTCAACAACGAACTACCTTCCATAATGACAAGGCTACCATCCATTGGAGTAAAAAAATATCAACAACGAACTACCTTCCATAATGATAAGGCCACCATCCATTGGAGTAAAAAATTCTCAACAACGAACTACCTTCCATAATGACAAGGATACCATCCATTAGAGTAAAAAAATATCAACAACGAACTACCTTCCATAATGAGAAGGCTACCATCCATTGGAGTAAAAAATTCTCAACAACGAACTACCTTCCATAATGACAAGGATACCATCCATTGGAGTAACAAAATCTCAACAATGAACTACCTTCCATATTGACAAGGCTACAATCCATTGGAGTAACAAAATCTCAACAACGAACTACCTTCCACAATGACAAGTCTACCATCCATTGGAGTAACAAAATGTCAACAACGAACTACCTTCAATAATGACAAAGCTACCATACAATGGAATAAAAAAATCTCAACAACGAACTACCTTTCATAATGACAAGGCTACCATCCAATGGAGTAACAAAATCTCAAAAGTGAACTACCTTCCATAATAACAAGGCTACCATCCATTGGAGTAACAAAATCCCAATAACGAACTACCTTCCATAATGACAAGGCTACAATCCATTGGAGTAACCAAATCTCAACAACGAACTACCTTCCATAATTACGAGGCTACCATCCATTAGAGTAACAAAATTTCAACAACGAACTACCTTCCATAATGACAAGGCTACCATCCATTGGAGTAAAAAAATATCAACAACGAACTACCTTCCATAATGATAAGGCCACCATCCATTGGAGTAAAAAATTCTCAACAACGAACTACCTTCCATAATGACAAGGATACCATCCATTAGAGTAAAAAAATATCAACAACGAACTACCTTCCATAATGAGAAGGCTACCATCCATTGGAGTAAAAAATTCTCAACAACGAACTACCTTCCATAATGACAAGGATACCATCCATTGGAGTAACAAAATCTCAACAATGAACTACCTTCCATATTGACAAGGCTACAATCCATTGGAGTAACAAAATCTCAACAACGAACTACCTTCCACAATGACAAGTCTACCATCCATTGGAGTAACAAAATGTCAACAACGAACTACCTTCAATAATGACAAAGCTACCATACAATGGAATAAAAAAATCTCAACAACGAACTACCTTTCATAATGACAAGGCTACCATCCAATGGAGTAACAAAATCTCAAAAGTGAACTACCTTCCATAATAACAAGGCTACCATCCATTGGAGTAACAAAATCCCAATAACGAACTACCTTCCATAATGACAAGGCTACAATCCATTGGAGTAACCAAATCTCAACAACGAACTACCTTCCATAATGACGAGGCTACCATCCATTACAGTAACAAAATTTCAACAACGAACTACCTTCCATAATGACAAGGCTACCATCCATTGGAGTAACAAAATATCAACCACGAACTACCTTCCATAATGATAAGGCTACCATCCATTGGAGTAAAAAAATCTCAACAACGAACTACCTTCCATAATGATAAGGCTACCATCCAGTGGAGTAAAAAATTCTCAACAACGAACTACCTTCCATAATGACAAGGCTACCATCCATTGGAGTAAAAAAATATCCACAACGAACTACCTTCCCGAATGACAAGGCTACCATCCATTGGAGTAACAATATCTCAACAACGAACTACCTTCCATAATGACAAGGCTACCATCCATTGGAGTAACAAAATCTCAACAACGAACTACCTTCAATAATGACAAAGCTACAATCCATTGGATTAACAAAATCTCAACAACGAACTACCTTTCATAATGACAAGGCTACCATCCAATGGAGTAACAAAATCTCAAAAATGAACTACCTTCCATAATAACAAGGCTACCATCCAATGGAGTAACAAAATCCCAATAACAAACTACCTTCCATAATGACAAGGCTACAATCCATTGGAGTAACCAAATCTCAACAACGAACTACCTTCCATAATGACGAGGCTACCATCCATTGGAGTAACAAAATTTCAACAACGAACTACCTTCCATAATGATAAGGCTATTATCCATTGGAGTAAAAAAATCTCAACAACGAACTACCTTCCATAATGACAAGGCTACCATCCATTGGAGTAAAAAAATATCAACAACGAACTACCTTCCCTAATGACAAGGCTACCATCCATTGGAGTAATAAAATCTCAACAACAAACTACCTTCCATAATGACAAGGCTACCATCCATTGGAGTAACAAAATCTCAACATAGAACTACCTTCCATATTTACGAGGCTACAATCCATTGGAGTAACAAAATCTCAACAACGAACTACCTTCCACAATGACAAGTCTACCATCCATTGGAGTAACAAAATCTCAACAAAGAACTACCTTCAATAATGAGAAAGCTGCCATACAATGGAGTAACCAAATCTCAACAACGAACTACCTTCCATAATGACGAGGCTACCATCCATTAGAGTAACAAAATTTCAACAACGAACTACCTTCCATAATGACAAGGCTACCATCCATTGAAGTAAAAAATTCTCAACAACGAACTACCTTCCATAATGACAAGGATACCATCCATTGGAGTAAAAAAATTTCAACATCGAACTACCTTCCCTAATGACAAGGCTACCATCAATTGGAGTAACAAAATCTCAACAACAAACTACCTTCCATAATAACAAGGCTACCATCCATTGGAGTAACGAAATCCCAATAACGAACTACCTTCCATAATGACAAGGCTACAATCGATTGGAGTAACCAAATCTCACCAACGAACTACCTTCCATAATGACGATGCTACCATCCATTACAGTAACAAAATTTCAACAACGAACTACCTTCCATAATGACAAGGCTACCATCCATTGGAGTAACAAAATATCAACAACGAACTACCTTCCATAATGATAAGGCTACCATCCATTGGAGTAAAAAAATATCAACAACGAACTACCTTCCATAATGATAAGGCTACCATCCATTGGAGTAAAAAATTCTCAACAACGAACTACCTTCCATAATGACAAGGATACTATCCATTAGAGTAAAAAAATATCAACAACGAACTACCTTCCATAATGATAAGGCTACCATCCATTGGAGTAAAAAATTCTCAACAATGAACTACCTTCCATAATGACAAGGATACCATCCATTGGAGTAAAAAAATTTCAACAACGAACTACCTTCCCTAATGACAAGGCTACCATCGATTGGAGTAACAAAATCTTAAAAACAAACTACTTTCAATAATAACAAGGCTACCATCCATTGGAGTAACAAAATCCCAATTATGAACTACCTTCCATAATGACAAGGCTACAATCCATTGGAGTAACCAAATCTTAACAACGAACTACCTTCCATAATGACGAGGCTACCATCCATTACAGTAACAAAATTTCAACAACGAACTACCTTCCATAATGACAAGGCTACCATCCATTGGAGTAACAAAATATCAACCACGAACTACCTTCCATAATGATAAGGCTACCATCCATTGGAGTAACAAAATCTCAACAACGAACTACCTTCCATAATGACAAGGATACCATCCATTGGAGTAAAAAAATTTCAACAACGAAATACCTTCCCTAATGACAAGGCTACCATCGATTGGGGTAACAAAATCTCAACAACAAACTACCTTCCATAATGACAAGGCTACCATCCATTGGAGTAACAAAATCTCAACAAAGAACTACCTTCCATATTGACAAGGCTACAATCCATTGGAGTAACAAAATCTCAACAACGAACTACCTTCCACAATGACAAGTCTACCATCCATTGGAGTAACAAAATGTCAACAGCGAACTACCTTCAATAATGACAAAGCTACCATACAATGAAATAAAAAAATCTCAACAACGAACTACCTTTCATAATGACAAGGCTACCATCCAATGGAGTAACAAAATCTCAAAAGTGAACTACCTTCCATAATAACAAGGCTACCATCCATTGGAGTAACAAAATCCCAATAACGAACTACCTTCCATAATGACAAGGCTACAATCCATTGGAGTAACCAAATCTCAACAACGAACTACCTTCCATAATTACGAGGCTACCATCCATTAGAGTAACAAAATTTCAACAACGAACTACCTTCCATAATGACAAGGCTACCATCCATTGGAGTAAAAAAATATCAACAACGAACTACCTTCCATAATGATAAGGCCACCATCCATTGGAGTAAAAAATTCTCAACAACGAACTACCTTCCATAATGACAAGGATACCATCCATTAGAGTAAAAAAATATCAACAACGAACTACCTTCCATAATGAGAAGGCTACCATCCATTGGAGTAAAAAATTCTCAACAACGAACTACCTTCCATAATGACAAGGATACCATCCATTGGAGTAACAAAATCTCAACAATGAACTACCTTCCATATTGACAAGGCTACAATCCATTGGAGTAACAAAATCTCAACAACGAACTACCTTCCACAATGACAAGTCTACCATCCATTGGAGTAACAAAATGTCAACAACGAACTACCTTCAATAATGACAAAGCTACCATACAATGGAATAAAAAAATCTCAACAACGAACTACCTTTCATAATGACAAGGCTACCATCCAATGGAGTAACAAAATCTCAAAAGTGAACTACCTTCCATAATAACAAGGCTACCATCCATTGGAGTAACAAAATCCCAATAACGAACTACCTTCCATAATGACAAGGCTACAATCCATTGGAGTAACCAAATCTCAACAACGAACTACCTTCCATAATGACGAGGCTACCATCCATTAGAGTAACAAAATTTCAACAACGAACTACCTTCCATAATGACAAGGCTACCATCCATTGGAGTAAAAAAATATCAACAACGAACTACCTTCCATAATGATAAGGCTACCATCCATTGGAGTAAAAAATTCTCAACAACGAACTACCTTCCATAATGACAAGGATACCATCCATTAGAGTAAAAAAATATCAACAACGAACTACCTTCCATAATGACAAGGCTACAATTCATTGGAGTAACCAAATCTCAACAACGAACTACCTTCCATAATGACGAGGCTACCATCCATTAGAGTAACAAAATTTCATCAACGAACTACCTTCCATAATGACAAGGCTACCATCGATTGGAGTAACAAAATCTTAACAACAAACTACCTTCAATAATAACAAGGCTACCATCCATTGGAGTAACAAAATCCCAATTACGAACTACCTTCCATAATGACAAGGCTACAATCCATTGGAGTAACCAAATCTCAACAACGAACTACCTTCCATAATGACGAGGCTACCATCCATTACAGTAACAAAATTTCAACAACGAACTACCTTCCATAATGACAAGGCTACCATCCATTGGAGTAACAAAATATCAACCACGAACTACCTTCCATAATGATAAGGCTACCATCCATTGGAGTAAAAAAATCTCAACAACGAACTACCTTCCATAATGATAAGGCTACCATCCAGTGGAGTAAAAAATTCTCAACAACGAACTACCTTCCATAATGACAAGGCTACCATCCATTGGAGTAAAAAAATATCCACAACGAACTACCTTCCCGAATGACAAGGCTACCATCCATTGGAGTAACAATATCTCAACAACGAACTACCTTCCATAATGACAAGGCTACCATCCATTGGAGTAACAAAATCTCAACAACGAACTACCTTCAATAATGACAAAGCTACAATCCATTGGATTAACAAAATCTCAACAACGAACTACCTTTCATAATGACAAGGCTACCATCCAATGGAGTAACAAAATCTCAAAAATGAACTACCTTCCATAATAACAAGGCTACCATCCAATGGAGTAACAAAATCCCAATAACAAACTACCTTCCATAATGACAAGGCTACAATCCATTGGAGTAACCAAATCTCAACAACGAACTACCTTCCATAATGACGAGGCTACCATCCATTGGAGTAACAAAATTTCAACAACGAACTACCTTCCATAATGATAAGGCTATTATCCATTGGAGTAAAAAAATCTCAACAACGAACTACCTTCCATAATGACAAGGCTACCATCCATTGGAGTAAAAAAATATCAACAACGAACTACCTTCCCTAATGACAAGGCTACCATCCATTGGAGTAATAAAATCTCAACAACAAACTACCTTCCATAATGACAAGGCTACCATCCATTGGAGTAACAAAATCTCAACATAGAACTACCTTCCATATTTACGAGGCTACAATCCATTGGAGTAACAAAATCTCAACAACGAACTACCTTCCACAATGACAAGTCTACCATCCATTGGAGTAACAAAATCTCAACAAAGAACTACCTTCAATAATGAGAAAGCTGCCATACAATGGAGTAACCAAATCTCAACAACGAACTACCTTCCATAATGACGAGGCTACCATCCATTAGAGTAACAAAATTTCAACAACGAACTACCTTCCATAATGACAAGGCTACCATCCATTGAAGTAAAAAATTCTCAACAACGAACTACCTTCCATAATGACAAGGATACCATCCATTGGAGTAAAAAAATTTCAACATCGAACTACCTTCCCTAATGACAAGGCTACCATCAATTGGAGTAACAAAATCTCAACAACAAACTACCTTCCATAATAACAAGGCTACCATCCATTGGAGTAACGAAATCCCAATAACGAACTACCTTCCATAATGACAAGGCTACAATCGATTGGAGTAACCAAATCTCACCAACGAACTACCTTCCATAATGACGATGCTACCATCCATTACAGTAACAAAATTTCAACAACGAACTACCTTCCATAATGACAAGGCTACCATCCATTGGAGTAACAAAATATCAACAACGAACTACCTTCCATAATGATAAGGCTACCATCCATTGGAGTAAAAAAATATCAACAACGAACTACCTTCCATAATGATAAGGCTACCATCCATTGGAGTAAAAAATTCTCAACAACGAACTACCTTCCATAATGACAAGGATACTATCCATTAGAGTAAAAAAATATCAACAACGAACTACCTTCCATAATGATAAGGCTACCATCCATTGGAGTAAAAAATTCTCAACAATGAACTACCTTCCATAATGACAAGGATACCATCCATTGGAGTAAAAAAATTTCAACAACGAACTACCTTCCCTAATGACAAGGCTACCATCGATTGGAGTAACAAAATCTTAAAAACAAACTACTTTCAATAATAACAAGGCTACCATCCATTGGAGTAACAAAATCCCAATTATGAACTACCTTCCATAATGACAAGGCTACAATCCATTGGAGTAACCAAATCTTAACAACGAACTACCTTCCATAATGACGAGGCTACCATCCATTACAGTAACAAAATTTCAACAACGAACTACCTTCCATAATGACAAGGCTACCATCCATTGGAGTAACAAAATATCAACCACGAACTACCTTCCATAATGATAAGGCTACCATCCATTGGAGTAAAAAAATCTCAACAACGAACTACCTTCCATAATGACAAGGATACCATCCATTGGAGTAAAAAAATTTCAACAACGAAATACCTTCCCTAATGACAAGGCTACCATCGATTGGGGTAACAAAATCTCAACAACAAACTACCTTCCATAATGACAAGGCTACCATCCATTGGAGTAACAAAATCTCAACAAAGAACTACCTTCCATATTGACAAGGCTACAATCCATTGGAGTAACAAAATCTCAACAACGAACTACCTTCCACAATGACAAGTCTACCATCCATTGGAGTAACAAAATGTCAACAGCGAACTACCTTCAATAATGACAAAGCTACCATACAATGAAATAAAAAAATCTCAACAACGAACTACCTTTCATAATGACAAGGCTACCATCCAATGGAGTAACAAAATCTCAAAAGTGAACTACCTTCCATAATAACAAGGCTACCATCCATTGGAGTAACAAAATCCCAATAACAAACAACCTTCCATAATGACAAGGCTACAATCCATTGGAGTAACCAAATCTCAACAACGAACTACCTTCCATAATGACGAGGCTACCATCCATTAGAGTAACAAAATTTCAACAACGAACTACCTTCCATAATGACAAGGCTACCATCCATTGGAGTAAAAAAATATCAACAACGAACTACCTTCCATAATGATAAGGCCACCATCCATTGGAGTAAAAAATTCTCAACAACGAACTACCTTCCATAATGACAAGGATACCATCCATTAGAGTAAAAAAATATCAACAACGAACTACCTTCCATAATGAGAAGGCTACCATCCATTGGAGTAAAAAATTCTCAACAACGAACTACCTTCCATAATGACAGGGATACCATCCATTGGAGTAACAAAATCTCAACAATGAACTACCTTCCATATTGACAAGGCTACAATCCATTGGAGTAACAAAATCTCAACAACGAACTACCTTCCACAATGACAAGTCTACCATCCATTGGAGTAACAAAATGTCAACAACGAACTACCTTTAATAATGACAAAGCTACCATACAATGGAATAAAAAAATCTCAACAACGAACTACCTTTCATAATGACAAGGCTACCATCCAATGGAGTAACAAAATCTCAAAAGTGAACTACCTTCCATAATAACAAGGCTACCATCCATTGGAGTAACAAAATCCCAATAACGAACTACCTTCCATAATGACAAGGCTACAATCCATTGGAGTAACCAAATCTCAACAACGAACTACCTTCCATAATGACGAGGCTACCATCCATTAGAGTAACAAAATTTCAACAACGAACTACCTTCCATAATGACAAGGCTACCATCCATTGGAGTAAAAAAATATCAACAACGAACTACCTTCCATAATGATAAGGCTACCATCCATTGGAGTAAAAAATTCTCAACAACGAACTACCTTCCATAATGACAAGGATACCATCCATTAGAGTAAAAAAATATCAACAACGAACTACCTTCCATAATGACAAGGCTACAATCCATTGGAGTAACCAAATCTCAACAACGAACTACCTTCCATAATGACGAGGCGACCATCCATTAGAGTAACAAAATTTCAACAACGAACTACCTTCCATAATGACAAGGCTACCATCCATTGGAGTAACAAAATCTTAACAACAAACTACCTTCAATAATAACAAGGCTACCATCCATTGGAGTAACAAAATCCCAATTACGAACTACCTTCCATAATGACAAGGCTACAATCCATTGGAGTAACCAAATCTCAACAACGAACTACCTTCCATAATGACGAGGCTACCATCCATTACAGTAACAAAATTTCAACAATGAACTACCTTCCATAATGACAAGGCTACCATCCATTGGAGTAACAAAATATCAACCACGAACTACCTTCCATAATGATAAGGCTACCATCCATTGGAGTAAAAAAATCTCAACAACGAACTACCTTCCATAATGATAAGGCTACCATCCAGTGGAGTAAAAAATTCTCAACAACGAACTACCTTCCATAATGACAAGGCTACCATCCATTGGAGTAAAAAAATATCCACAACGAACTACCTTCCCGAATGACAAGGCTACCATCCATTGGAGTAACAATATCTCAACAACGAACTACCTTCCATAATGACAAGGCTACCATCCATTGGAGTAACAAAATCTCAACAAAGAACTACCTTCCATATTGACAAGGCTACAATCCATTGGATTAACAAAATCTCAACAACGAACTACCTTTCATAATGACAAGGCTACCATCCAATGGAGTAACAAAATCTCAAAAATGAACTACCTTCCATAATAACAAGGCTACCATCCAATGGAGTAACAAAATCCCAATAACAAACTACCTTCCATAATGACAAGGCTACAATCCATTGGAGTAACCAAATCTCAACAACGAACTACCTTCCATAATGACGAGGCTACCATCCATTGGAGTAACAAAATTTCAACAACGAACTACCTTCCATAATGATAAGGCTATTATCCATTGGAGTAAAAAAATCTCAACAACGAACTACCTTCCATAATGACAAGGCTACCATCCATTGGAGTAAAAAAATATCAACAACGAACTACCTTCCCTAATGACAAGGCTACCATCCATTGGAGTAATAAAATCTCAACAACAAACTACCTTCCATAATGACAAGGCTACCATCCATTGGAGTAACAAAATCTCAACATAGAACTACCTTCCATATTTACGAGGCTACAATCCATTGGAGTAACAAAATCTCAACAACGAACTACCTTCCACAATGACAAGTCTACCATCCATTGGAGTAACAAAATCTCAACAAAGAACTACCTTCAATAATGAGAAAGCTGCCATACAATGGAGTAAACAAATCTCAACAACGAACTACCTTCCATAATGACGAGGCTACCATCCATTAGAGTAACAAAATTTCAACAACGAACTACCTTCCATAATGACAAGGCTACCATCCATTGGAGTAAAAAATTCTCAACAACGAACTACCTTCCATAATGACAAGGATACCATCCATTGGAGTAAAAAAATTTCAACAACGAACTACCTTCCCTAATGACAAGGCTACCATCGATTGGAGTAACAAAATCTCAACAACAAACTACCTTCCATAATAACAAGGCTACCATCCATTGGAGTAACGAAATCCCAATAACGAACTACCTTCCATAATGACAAGGCTACAATCGATTGGAGTAACCAAATCTCAACAACGAACTACCTTCCATAATGACGAGGCTACCATCCATTACAGTAACAAAATTTCAACAACGAAGTACCTTCCATAATGACAAGGCTACCATCCATTGGAGTAACAAAATATCAACAACGAACTACCTTCCATAATGATAAGGCTACCATCCATTGGAGTAAAAAAATATCAACAACGAACTACCTTCCATAATGATAAGGCTACCATCCATTGGAGTAAAAAATTCTCAACAACGAACTACCTTCCATAATGACAAGGATACTATCCATTAGAGTAAAAAAATATCAACAACGAACTACCTTCCATAATGATAAGGCTACCATCCATTGGAGTAAAAAATTCTCAACAATGAACTACCTTCCATAATGACAAGGATACCATCCATTGGAGTAAAAAAATTTCAACAACGAACTACCTTCCCTAATGACAAGGCTACCATCGATTGGAGTAACAAAATCTTAAAAACAAACTACTTTCAATAATAACAAGGCTACCATCCATTGGAGTAACAAAATCCCAATTATGAACTACCTTCCATAATGACAAGGCTACAATCCATTGGAGTAACCAAATCTCAACAACGAACTACCTTCCATAATGACGAGGCTACCATCCATTACAGTAACAAAATTTCAACAACGAACTACCTTCCATAATGACAAGGCTACCATCCATTGGAGTAACAAAATATCAACCACGAACTACCTTCCATAATGATAAGGCTACCATCCATTGGAGTAAAAAAATCTCAACAACAAACTACCTTCCATAATGACAAGGATACCATCCATTGGAGTAAAAAAATTTCAACAACGAAATACCTTCCCTAATGACAAGGCTACCATCGATTGGGGTAACAAAATCTCAACAACAAACTACCTTCCATAATGACAAGGCTACCATCCATTGGAGTAACAAAATCTCAACAAAGAACTACCTTCCATATTGACAAGGCTACAATCCATTGGAGTAACAAAATCTCAACAACGAACTACCTTACACAATGACAAGTCTACCATCCATTGGAGTAACAAAATGTCAACAGCGAACTACCTTCAATAATGACAAAGCTACCATACAATGGAATAAAAAAATCTCAACAACGAACTACCTTTCATAATGACAAGGCTACCATCCAATGGAGTAACAAAATCTCAAAAGTGAACTACCTTCCATAATAACAAGGCTACCATCCATTGGAGTAACAAAATCCCAATAACGAACAACCTTCCATAATGACAAGGCTACAATCCATTGGAGTAACCAAATCTCAACAACGAACTACCTTCCATAATGACGAGGCTACCATCCATTAGAGTAACAAAATTTCAACAACGAACTACCTTCCATAATGACAAGGCTACCATCCATTGGAGTAAAAAAATATCAACAACGAACTACCTTCCATAATGATAAGGCCACCATCCATTGGAGTAAAAAATTCTCAACAACGAACTACCTTCCATAATGACAAGGATACCATCCATTAGAGTAAAAAAATATCAACAATGAACTACCTTCCATAATGAGAAGGCTACCATCCATTGGAGTAAAAAATTCTCAACAACGAACTACCTTCCATAATGACAGGGATACCATCCATTGGAGTAACAAAATCTCAACAATGAACTACCTTCCATATTGACAAGGCTACAATCCATTGGAGTAACAAAATCTCAACAACGAACTACCTTCCACAATGACAAGTCTACCATCCATTGGAGTAACAAAATGTCAACAACGAACTACCTTTAATAATGACAAAGCTACCATACAATGGAATAAAAAAATCTCAACAACGAACTACCTTTCATAATGACAAGGCTACCATCCAATGGAGTAACAAAATCTCAAAAGTGAACTACCTTCCATAATAACAAGGCTACCATCCATTGGAGTAACAAAATCCCAATAACGAACTACCTTCCATAATGACAAGGCTAAAATCCATTGGAGTAACCAAATCTCAACAACGAACTACCTTCCATAATGACGAGGCTACCATCCATTAGAGTAACAAAATTTCAACAACGAACTACCTTCCATAATGACAAGGCTACCATCCATTGGAGTAAAAAAATATCAACAACGAACTACCTTCCATAATGATAAGGCTACCATCCATTGGAGTAAAAAATTCTCAACAACGAACTACCTTCCATAATGACAAGGATACCATCCATTAGAGTAAAAAAATATCAACAACGAACTACCTTCCATAATGACAAGGCTACAATTCATTGGAGTAACCAAATCTCAACAACGAACTACCTTCCATAATGACAAGGCTACCATCCATTAGAGTAACAAAATTTCAACAACGAACTACCTTCCATAATGACAAGGCTACCATCCATTGGAGTAACAAAATCTTAACAACAAACTACCTTCAATAATAACAAGGCTACCATCCATTGGAGTAACAAAATCCCAATTACGAACTACCTTCCATAATGACAAGGCTACAATCCATTGGAGTAACCAAATCTCAACAACGAACTACCTTCCATAATGACGAGGCTACCATCCATTACAGTAACAAAATTTCAACAACGAACTACCTTCCATAATGACAAGGCTACCATCCATTGGAGTAACAAAATATCAACCACGAACTACCTTCCATAATGATAAGGCTACCATCCATTGGAGTAAAAAAATCTCAACAACGAACTACCTTCCATAATGATAAGGCTACCATCCAGTGGAGTAAAAAATTCTCAACAACGAACTACCTTCCATAATGACAAGGCTACCATCCATTGGAGTAAAAAAATATCCACAACGAACTACCTTCCCGAATGACAAGGCTACCATCCATTGGAGTAACAATATCTCAACAACGAACTACCTTCCATAATGACAAGGCTACCATCCATTGGAGTAACAAAATCTCAACAAAGAACTACCTTCCATATTGACAAGGCTACAATCCATTGGATTAACAAAATCTCAACAACGAACTACCTTTCATAATTACAAGGCTACCATCCAATGGAGTAACAAAATCTCAAAAATGAACTACCTTCCATAATAACAAGGCTACCATCCAATGGAGTAACAAAATCCCAATAACAAACTACCTTCCATAATGACAAGGCTACAATCCATTGGAGTAACCAAATCTCAACAACGAACTACCTTCCATAATGACGAGGCTACCATCCATTGGAGTAACAAAATTTCAACAACGAACTACCTTCCATAATGATAAGGCTATTATCCATTGGAGTAAAAAAATCTCAACAACGAACTACCTTCCATAATGACAAGGCTACCATCCATTGGAGTAAAAAAATATCAACAACGAACTACCTTCCCTAATGACAAGGCTACCATCCATTGGAGTAATAAAATCTCAACAACAAACTACCTTCCATAATGACAAGGCTACCATCCATTGGAGTAACAAAATCTCAACATAGAACTACCTTCCATATTTACGAGGCTACAATCCATTGGAGTAACAAAATCTCAACAACGAACTACCTTCCACAATGACAAGTCTACCATCCATTGGAGTAACAAAATCTCAACAAAGAACTACCTTCAATAATGAGAAAGCTGCCATACAATGGAGTAAACAAATCTCAACAACGAACTACCTTCCATAATGACGAGGCTACCATCCATTAGAGTAACAAAATTTCAACAACGAACTACCTTCCATAATGACAAGGCTACCATCCATTGGAGTAAAAAATTCTCAACAACGAACTACCTTCCATAATGACAAGGATACCATCCATTGGAGTAAAAAAATTTCAACAACGAACTACCTTCCCTAATGACAAGGCTACCATCGATTGGAGTAACAAAATCTCAACAACAAACTACCTTCCATAATAACAAGGCTACCATCCATTGGAGTAACGAAATCCCAATAACGAACTACCTTCCATAATGACAAGGCTACAATCGATTGGAGTAACCAAATCTCACCAACGAACTACCTTCCATAATGACGAGGCTACCATCCATTACAGTAACAAAATTTCAACAACGAAGTACCTTCCATAATGACAAGGCTACCATCCATTGGAGTAACAAAATATCAACAACGAACTACCTTCCATAATGATAAGGCTACCATCCATTGGAGTAAAAAAATATCAACAACGAACTACCTTCCATAATGATAAGGCTACCATCCATTGGAGTAAAAAATTCTCAACAACGAACTACCTTCCATAATGACAAGGATACTATCCATTAGAGTAAAAAAATATCAACAAACAAACTACCTTCCATAATGATAAGGCTACCATCCATTGGAGTAAAAAATTCTCAACAATGAACTACCTTCCATAATGACAAGGATACCATCCATTGGAGTAAAAAAATTTCAACAACGAACTACCTTCCCTAATGACAAGGCTACCATTGATTGGAGTAACAAAATCTTAAAAACAAACTACCTTCAATAATAACAAGGCTACCATCCATTGGAGTAACAAAATCCCAATTATGAACTACCTTCCATAATGACAAGGCTACAATCCATTGGAGTAACCAAATCTCAACAACAAACTACCTTCCATAATGACGAGGCTACCATCCATTACAGTAACAAAATTTCAACAACGAACTACCTTCCATAATGACAAGGCTACCATCCATTGGAGTAACAAAATATCAACCACGAACTACCTTCCATAATGATAAGGCAACCATCCATTGGAGTAAAAAAATCTCAACAACGAACTACCTTCCATAATGATAAGGCTACCATCCAGTGGAGTAAAAAATTCTCAACAACGAACTACCTTCCATAATGACAAGGCTACCATCCATTGGAGTAAAAAAATATCCAAAACAAACTACCTTCCCGAATGACAAGGCTACCATCCATTGGAGTAACAATATCTCAACAACGAACTACCTTCTATAATGACAAGGCTACCATCCTTTAGAGTAACAAAATCTCAACAAAGAACTACCTTCCATATTGACAAGGCTACAATCCATTGGATTAACAAAATCTCAACAACGAACTACCTTTCATAATGACAAGGCTACCATCCAATGGAGTAACAGAATCCCAATAACAAACTACCTTCCATAATGACAAGGCTACAATCCATTGGAGTAACCAAATCTCAACAACGAACTACCTTCCATAATGACGAGGCTACCATCCATTGGAGTAACAAAATTTCAACAACGAACTACCTTCCATAATGATAAGGCTATTATCCATTGGAGTAAAAAAATCTCAACAACGAACTACCTTCCATAATGACAAGGCTACCATCCATTGGAGTAAAAAAATATCAACAACGAACTACCTTCCCTAATGACAAGGCTACCATCCATTGGAGTAATAAAATCTCAACAACAAACTACCTTCCATAATGACAAGGCTACCATCCATTGGAGTAACAAAATCTCAACATAGAACTACCTTCCATATTTACGAGGCTACAATCCATTGGAGTAACAAAATCTCAACAACGAATTACCTTCCACAATGACAAGTCTACCATCCATTGGAGTAACAAAATCTCAACAAAGAACTACCTTCAATAATGAGAAAGGAGCCATACAATGGAGTAACCAAATCTCAACAACAAACTACCTTCCATAATGACGAGGCTACCATCCATTAGAGTAACAAAATTTCAACAACGAACTACCTTCCATAATGACAAGGCTACCATCCATTGGAGTAAAAAATTCTCAACAACGAACTACCTTCCATAATGACAAGGATACCATCCATTGGAGTAAAAAAATTTCAACAACGAACTACCTTCCCTAATGACAAGGCTACCATCGATTGGAGTAACAAAATCTCAACAACAAACTACCTTCCATAATAACAAGGCTACCATCCATTGGAGTAACGAAATCCCAATAACGAACTACCTTCCATAATGACAAGGCTACAATCCATTGGAGTAACCAAATCTCACAAACGAACTACCTTCCATAATGACGAGGCTACCATCCATTACAGTAACAAAATTTCAACAACGAACTACCTTCCATAATGACAAGGCTACCATCCATTGGAGTAACAAAATATCAACAATAAACTACCTTCCATAATGATAAGGCTACCATCCATTGGAGTAAAAAAATCTCAACAACGAACTAACTTCCATAATGATAAGGTTACCATCCAGTGGAGTAAAAAATTCTCAACAACGAACTACCTTCCATAATGACAAGGCTACCATCCATTGGAGTAAAAAAATATCAACAACGAACTACCTTCCCGAATGACAAGGCTACCATCCATTGGAGTAACAAAATCTCAACAACGAACTACCTTCCATAATGACAAGGCTACCATCCATTGGAGTAACAAAATCTCAACAAAGAACTACCTTCCATATTGATAAGGCTACAATCCATTGGATTAACAAAATCTCAACAGCGAACTACCTTTCATAATGACAAGTCTACCATCCATTGGAGTAACAAAATCTCAACAACGAACTACCTTCAATAATGACAAAGCTACCATACAATGGAGTAAAAAAATCTCAACAACGAACTACCTTTCATAATGACAAGGCTACCATCCAATGGAGTAACAAAATCTCAAAAATGAACTACCTTCCCTAATGACAAGGCTACCATCCATTGGAGTAACAAAATCTCAACAACAAACTACCTTCCATAATGACAAGGCTACCATCCATTGGAGTAACAAAATCTCAACAAAGAACTACCTTCCATATTTATGAGGCTACAATCCATTGGAGTAACAAAATCTCAACAACGAACTACCTTCCATAATGACAAGTCTACCATAAATTGGAGTAACAAAATCTCAACAACGAACTACCATCAATAATGAGAAAGCTACCATACAATGGAGTAAAAAAATCTCAAAAACGAACTACCTTTCATAATGACAAGGCTACCATCCAAAGGAGTAACAAAATCTCAAAAATGAACTACCTCCCATAATAACAAGGCTACCATCCATTGGAGTAACAAAATCCAAATAACGAAGTACCTTCCATAATGACAAGGCTACAATCCATTGGAGTAACCAAATCTCAACAACGAACTACCTTCCATAATGACGTGGCTACCATCCATTAGAGTAACAAAATTTCAACAACGAACTACCTTCCATAATGACGAGGATACCATCAATTGTAGTAACAAAATATCAACAACGAACTACCTTCCATAATGATAAGGCTACCATCCATTGGAGTAAAAAATTCTCAACAACGAACTACCTTCCATAATGACAAGGATACCATCCATTGGAGTAAAAAAATTTCAACAACGAAATACCTTCCCTAATGACAAGGCTACCATCGATTGGAGTAACAAAATCTCAACAACAAACTACCTTCCATAATGACAAGGCTACCATCCATTGGAGTAACAAAATCTCAACAAAGAACTACCTTCCATATTGACAAGGCTACAATCCATTGGAGTAACAAAATCTCAACAACGAACTACCTTCCACAATGACAAGTCTACCATCCATTGGAGTAACAAAATGTCAACAACGAACTACCTTCAATAACGACAAAGCTACCATACAATGGAATAAAAAAATCTCAACAACGAACTACCTTTCATAATGACAAGGCTACCATCCAATGGAGTAACAAAATCTCAAAAGTGAACCAGCTTCCATAATAACAAGGCTACCATCCATTGGAGTAACAAAATCGCAATAACGAACTACCTTCCATAATGACAAGGATACAATCCATTGGAGTAACCAAATCTCAACAACGAACTACCTTCCATAATGACGAGGCTACAATCCATTAGAGTAACAAAATTTCAACAACGAACTACCTTCCATAATAACAAGGCTACCATCCATTGGAGTAAAAAAATATCAACAACGAACTACCTTCCATAATGATAAGGCTACCATCCATTGGAGTAAAAAAATATCAACAACGAACTACCTTCCATAATGACAAGGCTACCATCCATTGGAGTAAAAAATTCTCAACAACGAACTACCTTCCATAATGACAAGGATACCATCCATTGGAGTAAAAAAATATCAACAACGAACTACCTTCCATAATGACAAGGATACCATCCATTGGAGTAAAAAAATATCAACAACGAACTACCTTCCATAATGATAAGGCTACCATCCATTGGAGTAAAAAATTCTCAACAACAAACTACCTTCCATAATGACAAGGATACCATCCATTGGAGTAAAAAAAATTTTACAACGAACTACCTTCCCTAATGACAAGGCTACCATCGATTGGAGTAACAAAATCTCAACAACAAACTACCTTCCATAATAACAAGGCTACCATCCATTGGAGTAACAAAATCCCAATTACGAACTACCTTCCATAATGACAAGGCTACCATCCATTGGAGTAACAAAATATCAACAACAAACTACCTTCCATAATGATAAGGCTACCATCCATTGGAGTAAAAAAATCTCAACAACAAACTACCTTCCAAGATGATAAGGTTACCATCCAGTGGAGTAAAAAATTCTCAACAACGAACTACCTTCCATAATGACAAGGCTACCATCCATTGGAGTAAAAAAATATCCACAACGAACTACCTTCCCGAATGACAAGGCTACCATCCATTGGAGTAACAATATCTCAACAACGAACTACCTTCCATAATGACAAGGCTACCATCCATTGGAGTAACAAAATCTCAACAAAGAACTACCTTCCATATTGACAAGGCTACAATCCATTGGATTAACAAAATCTCAACAAGGAACTACCTTCCATAATGACAAGTCTACCATCCATTGGAGTAACAAAATCTCAACAACGAACTACCTTCAATAATGACAAAGCTACCATATAATGGAGTAAAAAAATCTCAACAACGAACTACCTTTCATAATGACAAGGCTACCATCCAATGGAGTAACAAAATCTCAAAAACGAACTACCTTCCATAATAACAAGGCTACCATCCAATGGAGTAACCAAATCCCAATAACAAACTACCTTCCATAATGACAAGGCTACAATCCATTGGAGTAACCAAATCTCAACAACGAACTACCTTCCATAATGACGAGGCTACCATCCATTGGAGTAACAAAATCTCAACAACGAACTACCTTCCACAATGACAAGGCTATTATCCATTGGAGTAAAAAAATCTCAACAACGAACTACCTTCCATAATGACAAGGCTACCATCCAATGGAGTAAAAAAATATCAACAACGAACTACCTTCCCTAATGACAAGGCTACCATCCATTGGAGTAATAAAATCTCAACAACAAACTACCTTCCATAATGACAAGGCTACCATCCATTGGAGTAACAAAATCTCAACATAGAACTACCTTCCATATTTACGAGGCTACAATCCATTGGAGTAACAAAATCTCAACAACGAACTACCTTCCACAATGACAAGTCTACCATCCATTGGAGTAACAAAATCTCAACAATGAACTACCTTCAATAATGAGAAAGCTACCATACAATGGAGTAAAAAAATCTCAACAACGAACTACCTTTCATAATGACAAGGCTACCATCCAATGGAGTAACAAAATCTCAAAAATTAACTACCTTCCATAATAAAAAGGCTACCATCCATTGGAGTAACAAAATCCCAATAACGAACTACCTTCCATAATGACAAGGCTACAATCCATTGGAGTAACCAAATCTCAACAACGAACTACCTTCCATAATGACGAGGCTACCATCCATTAGAGTATAAAAATTTCATCAACGAACTACCTTCCATAATGACAAGGCTACCATCCATTGGAGTAAAAAAATATCAACAACGAACTACCTTCCATAATGATAAGGCTACCATCCATTGGAGTAAAAAATTCTCAACAACAAACTACCTTCCATAATGACAAGGATACCATCCATTGGAATAAAAAAATTTCAACAACGAACTACCTTCCCTAATGACAAGGCTACCATCGATTGGAGTAACAAAATCTCAACAATAAACTACCTTCCATAAAAACAAGGCTACCATCCATTGGAGTAACAAAATCCCAATAACGAACTACCTTCCATAATGACAAGGCTACAATCCATTGGAGTAACCAAATCTCAACAACGAACTACCTTCCATAATAACGAGGCTACCATCCATTACAGTAACAAAATTTCAACAACGAACTACCTTCCATAATAACAAGGCTACCATCCATTGGAGTAACAAAATATCAACAACGAACTACCTTCCATAATGATAAGGCTACCATCCATTGGAGTAAAAAAATCTCAACAACGAACTACCTTCCATAATGATAAGGCTACCATCCAGTGGAGTAAAAAATTCTCAACAACGAGCTACCTTCCTTAATGACAAGGCTACCATCCATTGGAGTAAAAAAATATCAACAACGAACTACCTTCCCGAATGACAAGGCTACCATCCATTGGAGTAACAAAATCTCAACAACAAACTACCTTCCATAATGACAAGGCTACCATCCATTGGAGTAACAAAATCTCAACAAAGAACTACCTTCCATATTGACAAGGCTAAAATCCATTGGATTAACAAAATCTCAACAACGAACTACCTTCCATAATGACAAGTCTACCATCCATTTGAGTAACAAAATCTCAACAACGAACTACCTTCAATAATGACAAAGCTACCATACAATGGAGTAAAAAAATCTCAACAACGAACTACCTTTCATAATGACAAGGCTACCATCCAATGGAGTAACAAAATCTCAAAAATGAACTACCTTCCATAATAACAAGGCTACCATCCATTGGAGTAACAAAATCCCAATAACAAACTACCTTCCATAATGACAAGGCTACAATCCATTGGAGTAACCAAATCTCAACAACGAACTACCTTCCATAATGACGAGGCTACCATCCATTGGAGTAACAAAATTTCAACAACGAACTACCTTCCATAATGACAAGGTTACCATCCATTGGAGTAAAAAAATCTCAACAACGAACTACCTTCCCTAATGACAAGGCTACCATCCATTGGAGTAATAAAATCTCAACAACAAACTACCTTCCATAATGACAAGGCTACCATCCATTGGAGTAACAAAATCTCAACAAAGAACTACCTTCCATATTTACGAGGCTACAATCCATTGGAGTAACAAAATCTCAACAACGAACTACCTTCCACAATGACAAGTCTACCATCCATTGGAGTAACAAAATCTCAACAACGAACTACCTTCAATAATGAGAAAGCTACCATACAATGGAGTAAAAAAATCTCAACAACGAACTACCTTTCATAATGACAAGGCTACCATCCAATGGAGTAACAAAATCTCAAAAATGAACTACCTTCCATAATAACAAGGCTACATTCCATTGGAGTAACAAAATCCCAATAAGAAACTACCTTCCATAATGACAAGGCTACAATCCATTTGAGTAACCAAATCTCAACAACGAACTACCTTCCATAATGACGAGGCTACCATCCATTAGAGTAACAAAATTTCAACAACGAACTACCTTCCATAATGACAAGGCTACCATCCATTGGAGTAAAAAAATATCAACAACGAACTACCTTCCATAATGATAAGGCTACTATCCATTGGAGTAAAAAATTCTCAACAACGAACTACCTTCCATAATGATAAGGCTACCATCCAGTGGAGTAAAAAATTCTAAACAACGAACTACATTCCATAATGACAAGGCTACCATCCATGGGAGTAAAAAAATATCAACAACGAACTACCTTCCCGAATGACAAGGCTACCATCCATTGGAGTAACAAAATCTCAACAACGAACTACCTTCCATAATGACAAGGCTACCATCCATTGGAGTAACTAAATCTCAACAAAGAACTACCTTCCATATTGACAAGGCTAAAATCCATTGGATTAACAAAATCTCAACAACGAACTACCTTCAATAATGACAAAGCTACCATACAATGGAGTAAAAAAATCTCAACAACGAACTACCTTTCATAATGACAAGGCTACCATCCATTGGAGTAACAAAATCTCAACAAAGAACTACCTTCCATATTTACGAGGCTACAATCCATTGGAGTAACAAAATCTCAACAACGAACTACCTTCCACAATGACAAGTCTACCATCAATTGGAGTTACAAAATCTCAACAACGAACTACCTTCAATAATGAGAAAGCTACCATACAATGGAGTAAAAAAATCTCAACAACGAACTACCTTTCATAATGACAAGGCTACCATCCAATGCAGTAACAAAATCTAAAAAATGAACTACCTTCCATAATAACAAGGCTACCATCCATTGGAGTAACAAAATCCCAATAACGAACTACCTTCCATAATGACAAAGCTACCATACATTGGTGTAAACAAATGTCAACAACGAACTACCTTTCATCATGACAAGCCTACCATCCAATGGAGTAACTAAATCTCAAAAATGAACTACCTTCTATAATAACAAGGCTACCATCCATTGGAGTAACAAAATCTCAACAACAAACTACGTTCCATAATGACAAGGCTACCATCCATTGGATTAACAAAATCTCAACAACAAACTACCTTCCATATTGACAAGGCTATAATCCATTGGAGTAAAAAAATCACAACAACGAACTACCTTCCATAATGACAAGGCTACCATCCATTGGAGTAAAAAAATATCAACAACGAACTACCTTCCATAATGACAAGGCCACCATCCATTGGAGTTACAAAATTTCAACAACAAACTACCTTCCATAATGACAAGGCTGCCATCAATTGGAGTAACAAAATCTAAACAATGAACTACCTTCCATAATGAGAAGGCTATCATCCATTGGAGAAACAAAATTTCAACAATGAACTACCTTCCGTAATGACAAGTCTACAATCCATTGGAGTAACAAAATCTCAAAAATGAACTACCTTCAATATTGACAAGGCTATCATCCATTGGAGAAACAAAATCTCAACAATGAACTACCTTCCGTAATGACAAGGCTACAATACATTAGAGTAACAAAATCTCAACAACGAACTACCTTTCCTAATAAAAAGGCTACCATCCATAAGAGTAACAAAATACCAATAACGAACTACCTTCCATAATGACAAGGCTACCATCCATTGGAATAACCAAATCTCAACAACGAACTACCTTCCATAATGGCGAGGCTACCATCCATTGGAGTAACAAAATTTCAACAACGAACTACCTTCCATAATTACAAGACTACCATCCATTGGAGTAACAAAATCTCAACAATGAACTACCTTCCATAATGACAAGGCTACCATCCATTGGAGTAACAAAATCTCAAAAATGAACTACCTTCCATAATGACAAGGCTATCATCCATTGGAGAAACAAACACTCAATAATGAACTACCTTCCGTAATGACACGGATACCATCAATTAGAGTTACAAAATCTCAACAACTAACTACCTTTCATAATGACAAGGCTACCATCCAATGGAGTAACAAAATCTCAAAAATGAACTACCTTCCCTAATGACAAGGCTACCATCCATTGGAGTAACAAAATCTCAACAACAAACTACCTTCCATAATGACAAGGCTACCATCCATTGGAGTAACAAAATCTCAACAAAGAACTACCTTCCATATTTACGAGGCTACAATCCATTGGAGTAACAAAATCTCAACAACGAACTACCTTCCATAATGACAAGTCTACCATCCATTGGAGTAACAAAATCTCAACAACGAACTACCTTCAATAATGAGAAAGCTACCATACAATGGAGTAAAAAAATCTCAACAACGAACTACCTTTCATAATGACAAGGCTACCATCCAATGGAGTAACAAAATCTCAAAAATGAACTACCTCCCATAATAACAAGGCTACCATCCATTGGAGTAACAAAATCCAAATAACGAAGTACCTTCCATAATGACAAGGCTACAATCCATTGGAGTAACCAAATCTCAACAACGAACTACCTTCCATAATGACGAGGCTACCATCCATTAGAGTAACAAAATTTCAACAACGAACTACCTTCCATAATGACGAGGATACCATCCATTGTAGTAACAAAATATCAACAACGAACTACCTTCCATATTGATAAGGCTACCATCCATTGGAGTAAAAAATTCTCAACAACGAACTACCTTCCATAATGACAAGGATACCATCCATTGGAGTAAAAAAATTTCAACAACGAAATACCTTCCCTAATGACAAGGCTACCATCGATTGGAGTAACAAAATCTCAACAACAAACTACCTTCCATAATGACAAGGCTACCATCCATTGGAGTAAAAAAATTTCAACAACAAACTACCTTCCCTAATGACAAGGCTACCATCGATTGGAGTAACAAAATCTCAACAACAAACTACCTTCCATAATAACAAGGCTACCATCCGTTGGAGTAACAAAATCCCAATTACGAACTACCTTCCATAATGACAAGGCTACAATCCATTGGAGTAACCAAATCTCAACAACAAACTACCTTCCATAATGACGAGGCTACCATCCATTACAGTAACAAAATTTCAACAACGAACTACCTTCCATAATTACAAGGCTACCATCCATTGGAGTAACAAAATTTCAACAACGAACTACCTTCCATAATGATAAGGCTACCATCCATTGGAGTAAAAAAATCTCAACAACGAACTACTTTCCATAATGATAAGGCTACCATCCAGTGGAGTAAAAAATTCTCAACAACGAACTACCTTCCATAATGACAAGGCTACCATCCATTGGAGTAAAAAAATATCCACAACGACCTACCTTCCCGAATGACAAGGCTACCATCCATTGGAGTAACAATATCTCAACAACGAACTACCTTCCATAATGACAAGGCTACCATCCATTGGAGTAACAAAATCTCAACAAAGAACTACCTTCCATATTGACAAGGGTACAATCCATTGGATTAACAAAATCTCAACAAGGAACTACCTTCCATAATGACAAGTCTACCATCCATTGGAGTAACAAAATCTCAACAACGAACTACCTTCAATAATGACAAAGCTACCATATAATGGAGTAAAAAAATCTCAACAACGAACTACCTTTCATAATGACAAGGCTACCATCCAATGGAGTAACAAAATCTCAAAAACGAACTACCTTCCATAATAACAAGGCTACCATCCAATGGAGTAACCAAATCCCAATAACAAACTACCTTCCATAATGACAAGGCTACAATCCATTGGAGTAACCAAATCTCAACAACGAACTACCTTCTATAATGACGAGGCTACCATCCATTGGAGTAACAAAATCTCAACAACGAACTACCTTCCACAATGACAAGGCTATTATCCATTGGAGTAAAAAAATCTCAACAACGAACTACCTTCCATAATGACAAGGCTACCATCCAATGGAGTAAAAAAATATCAACAACGAACTACCTTCCCTAATGACAAGGCTACCATCCATTGGAGTAATAAAATCTCAACAACAAACTACCTTCCATAATGACAAGGCTACCATCCATTGGAGTAACAAAATCTCAACATAGAACTACCTTCCATATTTACGAGGCTACAATCCATTGGAGAAACAAAATCTCAACAACGAACTACCTTCCACAATGACAAGTCTACCATCCATTGGAGTAACAAAATCTCAACAACGAACTACCTTCAATAATGAGAAAGCTACCATACAATGGAGTAAAAAAATCTCAACAACGAACTACCTTTCATAATGACAAGGCTACCATCCAATGGAGTAACAAAATCTCAAAAATGAACTACCTTCCATAATAAAAAGGCTACCATCCATTGGAGTAACAAAATCCCAATAACGAACTACCTTCCATAATGACAAGGCTACAATCCATTGGAGTAACCAAATCTCAACAACGAACTACCTTCCATAATGACGAGGCTACCATCCATTAGAGTAACAAAATTTCATCAACGAACTACCTTCCATAATGACAAGACTACCATCCATTGGAGTAAAAAAATATCAACAACGAACTACCTTCCATAATGATAAGGCTACCATCCATTGGAGTAAAAAATTCTCAACAACGAACTACCTTCCATAATGACAAGGATACCATCCATTGGAATAAAAAAATTTCAACAACGAACTACCTTCCCTAATGACAAGGCTACCATCGATTGGAGTAACAAAATCTCAACAATAAACTACCTTCCATAAAAACAAGGCTACCATCCATTGGAGTAACAAAATCCCAATAACGAACTACCTTCCATAATGACAAGGCTACAATCCATTGGAGTAACCAAATGTCAACAACGAACTACCTTCCATAATAACGAGGCTACCATCCATTACAGTAACAAAATTTCAACAACGAACTACCTTCCATAATAACAAGGCTACCATCCATTGGAGTAACAAAATATCAACAACGAACTACCTTCCATAATGATAAGGCTACCATCCATTGGAGTAAAAAAATCTCAACAACGAACTACCTTCCATAATGATAAGGCTACCATCCAGTGGAGTAAAAAATTCTCAACAACGAGCTACCTTCCTTAATGACAAGGCTACCATCCATTGGAGTAAAAAAATATCAACAACGAACTACCTTCCCGAATGACAAGGCTACCATCCATTGGAGTAACAAAATCTCAACAACAAACTACCTTCCATAATGACAAGGCTACCATCCATTGGAGTAACAAAATCTCAACAAAGAACTACCTTCCATATTGACAAGGCTAAAATCCATTGGATTAACAAAATCTCAACAACGAACTACCTTCCATAATGACAAGTCTACCATCCATTTGAGTAACAAAATCTCAACAACGAACTACCTTCAATAATGACAAAGCTACCATACAATGGAGTAAAAAAATCTCAATAACGAACAACCTTTCATAATGACAAGGCTACCATCCAATGGAGTAACAAAATCTCAAAAATGAACTACCTTCCATTAGAACAAGGCTACCATCCATTGGAGTAACAAAATCCCAATAACAAACTACCTTCCATAATGACAAGGCTACAATCCATTGGAGTAACCAAATCTCAACAACGAACTACCTTCCATAATGACGAGGCTACCATCCATTGGAGTAACAAAATTTCAACAACGAACTACCTTCCATAATGACAAGGTTACCATCCATTGGAGTAAAAAAATCTCAACAACGAACTACCTTCCCTAATGACAAGGCTACCATCCATTGGAGTAATAAAATCTCAACAACAAACTACCTTCCATAATGACAAGGCTACCATCCATTGGAGTAACAAAATCTCAACAAAGAACTACCTTCCATATTTACGAGGCTACAATCCATTGGAGTAACAAAATCTCAACAACGAACTACCTTCCACAATGACAAGTCTACCATCCATTGGAGTAACAAAATCTCAACAACGAACTACCTTCAATAATGAGAAAGCTACCATACAATGGAGTAAAAAAATCTCAACAACGAACTACCTTTCATAATGACAAGGCTACCATCCAATGGAGTAACAAAATCTAAAAAATGAATTACCTTCCATAATAACAAGGCTACATTCCATTGGAGTAAGAAAATCCCAATAAGAAACTACCTTCCATAATGACAAGGCTACAATCCATTGGAGTAACCAAATCTCAACAACGAACTACCTTCCATAATGACGAGGCTACCATCCATTAGAGTAACAAAATTTCAACAACGAACTACCTTCCATAATGACAAGGCTACCATCCATTGGAGTAAAAAAATATCAACAACGAACTACCTTCCATAATGATAAGGCTACCATCCATTGGAGTAAAAAATTCTCAACAACGAACTACCTTCCATAATGATAAGGCTACCATCCAGTGGAGTAAAAAATTCTAAACAACGAACTACATTCCATAATGACAAGGCTAACATCCATGGGAGTAAAAAAATATCAACAACGAACTACCTTCCCGAATGACAAGGCTACCATCCATTGGAGTAACAAAATCTCAACAACGAACTACCTTCCATAATGACAAGGCTACCATCCATTGGAGTAACAAAATCTCAACAAAGAACTACCTTCCATATTGACAAGGCTAAAATCCATTGGATTAACAAAATCTCAACAACGAACTACCTTCAATAATGACAAAGCTACCATACAATGGAGTAAAAAAATCTCAACAACGAACTACCTTTCATAATGACAAGGCTACCATCCAATCGAGTAACAAAATCTCAACAAAGAACTACCTTCCATATTTACGAGGCTACAATCCATTGGAGTAACAAAATCTCAACAACGAACTACCTTCCACAATGACAAGTCTACCATCAATTGGAGTTACAAAATCTCAACAACGAACTACCTTCAATAATGAGAAAGCTACCATACAATGGAGTAAAAAAATCTCAACAATGAACTACCTTTCATAATGACAAGGCTACCATCAAATGGAGTAACAAAATCTAAAAAATGAACTACCTTACATAATAACAAGGCTACCATCCATTGGAGTAACAAAATCCCAATAACGAACTACCTTCCATAATGACAAAGCTACCATACATTGGTGTAAACAAATGTCAACAACGAACTACCTTTCATCATGACAAGCCTACCATCCAATGGAGTAACAAAATCTCAAAAATGAACTACCTTCCATAATAACAAGGCTACCATCCATTGGAGTAACAAAATCTCAACAACAAACTACGTTCCATAATGACAAGGCTACCATCCATTGGATTAACAAAATCTCAACAACAAACTACCTTCCATATTGACAAGGCTATAATCCATTGGAGTAAAAAAATCACAACAACGAACTACCTTCCATAATGACAAGGCTACCATCCATTGGAGTAAAAAAATATCAACAACGAACTACCTTCCATAATGACAAGGCCACCATCCATTGGAGTTACAAAATTTCAACAACAAACTACCTTCCATAATGACAAGGCTGCCATCAATTGGAGTAACAAAATCTAAACAATGAACTACCTTCCATAATGAGAAGGCTATCATCCATTGGAGAAACAAAATTTCAACAATGAACTACCTTCCGTAATGACAAGTCTACAATCCATTGGAGTAACGAAATCTAAAAAATGAACTACCTTCAATATTGACAAGGCTATCATCCATTGGAGAAACAAAATCTCAACAATGAACTACCTTCCGTAATGACAAGGCTACAATACATTGGAGTAACAAAATCTCAACAACGAACTACCTTTCCTAATAAAAAGGCTACCATCCATAAGAGTAACAAAATACCAATAACGAACTACCTTCCATAATGACAAGGCTACCATCCATTGGAATAACCAAATCTCAACAATGAACTACCTTCCATAATGGCGAGGCTACCATCCATTGGAGTAACAAAATTTCAACAACGAACTACCTTCCATAATTACAAGACTACCATCCATTGGAGTAACAAAATCTCAACAATGAACTACCTTCCATAATGACAAGGCTACCATCCATTGGAGTAACAAAATCTCAAAAATGAACTACCTTCCATAATGACAAGGCTATCATCCATTGGAGAAACAAACACTCAATAATGAACTACCTTCCATAATGACACGGATACCATCAATTAGAGTTACAAAATCTCAACAACAAATTACCTTCCCCAATGACAAGGCTACCATCCATTAAAATAAGAAAATCTCAACAACGAACTAGCTTCCATAATGACAAGGCTACCATCATTTGGAGTAACAAAATCTCAACAACAAACTACCTTCCATAATGATAAGACTACCATCCATTGGAGTAAAAAAATTTCAACAACGAACTACCTTCCATAATGACAAGGCTACCATCCATTGGAGTAACAAAATATCAACAACGAACTACCTTCCATAATGACAAGGCTACCATCCATTGGAGTAACAAAATCTCAACAACGAACTACCTTCCATAATGACAAGGCTACCATCCATTGGAGTAAGAAAATGTCAACAACGAACTACCTTCCATAATGACAAGGCTACCATCCATTGGAGTAACAAAATCTCAACAACAAACTACCTTCCATAATGACAAGGCTACCATCCATTGGAGTAAAAAAATCTCAACAGCGAACTACATTCCATATTGAGAAGGCTACAATCCATTGGAGTAACAAAATCTCAACAACGAACTACCTTCCACAATGAAAAGTCTACCATCCATTGGAGTATCAAAATCTCAACAACGAACTACCTTCCATAATGACAAAGCTACCATACAATGGAGTAAAAAAATCTCAACAACGAACTACCTTTCATAATGACAGGGCTACCATCCAATGGAGTAACAAAATCTCAAAAATGAACTACCTTCCATAATAACAAGGCTACCATCCATTAGAGTAACAAAATCCCAATAAGGAACTACCTTCCATAATGACAAGGCTACAATCCATTGGAGTAACCAAATCTCAACAACGAACTACCTTCTACAATGACAAGGCGACCATCCATTAAAGTAACAAAATCTCAACAACGAACTACCTTCCATAATGACAAGGCTACCATCCATTGGACTAACAAAATATGAACAACAAACTACCTTCCACAATGACAAGTCTACCATCCATTGGACTAACAAAATCTTAACAACGAACTACCTTCCATAATGACAAAGCTACCATGCATTGGAGTAAACAAATGTCAACAACGAACTACCTTTCATCATGACAAGCCTACCATCCAATGGAGTAACAAAATCTCAAAAATGAACTACCTTCCATAATAACAAGGCTACCATCCATTGGAGTAACAAAATCTCAACAACAAACTAAGTTCCATAATGACAAGGCTACCATCCATTGGATTAACAAAATCTCAACAAAAAACTACCTTCCATATTGACAAGGCTATAATCCATTGGAGTAAAAAAATCTCAACAACGAACTACCTTCCATAATGACAAGGCTACCATCCATTGGAGTAAAAAAATATCAACAACGAACTACCTTCCATAATGACAAGGCCACCATCCATTGGAGTTACTAAATATCAACAACAAACTACCTTCCATAATGACAAGGCTTCCATCAATTGGAGTAACAAAATCTAAACAATGAACTACCTTCCATAATGAGAAGGCTATCATCCATTGGAGAAACAAAATCTCAACAATGAACTACCTTCCGTAATGACAAGTCTACAATCCATTGGAGTAACAAAATCTCAAAAATGAACTACCTTCAATATTGACAAGGCTATCATCCATTGGAGAAACAAAATCTCAACAATGAACTACCTTCCGTAATGACAAGGCTACAATACATTGGAGTAACAAAATCTCAACAACGAACTACCTTTCCTAATAAAAAGGCTACCATCCATAAGAGTAACAAAATACCAATAACGAACTACCTTCTATAATGACAAGGCTACCATCCATTGGAATAACCAAATCTCAACAACGAACTACCTTCCATAATGGCGAGGCTACCATCCATTGGAGTAACAAAATTTCAACAACGAACTACCTTCCATAATTACAAGACTACCATCCATTGGAGTAACAAAATCTCAACAATGAACTACCTTCCATAATGACAAGGCTACCATCCATTGGAGTAACAAAATCTCAAAAATGAACTACCTTCCATAATGACAAGGCTATCATCCATTGGAGAAACAAACACTCAATAATGAACTACCTTCCGTAATGACACGGATACCATCAATTAGAGTTACAAAATCTCAACAACAAACTACCTTCCCCAATGACAAGGCTACCATCCATTAAAATAAGAAAATCTCAACAACGAACTACCTTCCATAATGACAAGGCTACCATCATTTGGAGTAACAAAATCTCAACAACGAACTACCTTCCATAATGATAAGACTACCATCCATTGGAGTAAAAAAATTTCAACAACGAACTACCTTCCATAATGACAAGGCTACCATCCATTGGAGTAACAAAATATCAACAACGAACTACCTTCCAGAATGACAAGGCTACCATCCATTGGAGTAACAAAATCTCAACAACGAACTACCTTCCATAATGACAAGGCTACCATCCATTGGAGTAAAAAAATGTCAACAACGAACTACCTTCCATAATGACAAGGCTACCATCCATTGGAGTAACAAAATCTCAACAACAAACTACCTTCCATAATGACAAGGCTACCATCCATTGGAGTAAAAAAATCTCAACAGCGAACTACATTCCATATTGAGAAGGCTACAATCCATTGGAGTAACAAAATCTCAACAACGAACTACCTTCCACAATGAAAAGTCTACCATCCATTGGAGTATCAAAATCTCAACAACGAACTACCTTGCATAATGACAAAGCTACCATACAATGGAGTAAAAAAATCTCAACAACGAACTACCTTTCATAATGACAGGGCTACCATCCAATGGAGTAACAAAATCTCAAAAATGAACTACCTTCCATAATAACAAGGCTACCATCCATTGGAGTAACAAAATCCCAATAAGGAACTACCTTCCAAAATGACAAGGCTACAATCCATTGGAGTAACCAAATCTCAACAACGAACTACCTTCTACAATGACAAGGCGACCATCCATTAAAGTAACAAAATCTCAACAACGAACTACCTTCCATAATGACAAGGCTACCATCCATTGGAGTAACAAAATATGAACAACAAACTACCTTCCACAATGACAAGTCTACCATCCATTGGAGTAACAAAATCTTAGCAACGAACTACCTTCCATAATGACAAAGCTACCATACATTGGAGTAAACAAATGTCAACAACGAACTACCTTTCATCATGACAAGCCTACCATCCAATGGAGTAACAAAATCTCAAAAATGAACTACCTTCCATAATAACAAGGCTACCATCCATTGGAGTAACAAAATCTCAACAACAAACTACGTTCCATAATGACAAGGCTACCATCCATTGGATTAACAAAATCTCAACAACAAACTTCCTTCCATATTGACAAGGCTATAATCCATTGGAGTAAAAAAATCTCAACAACGAACTACCTTCCATAATGACAAGGCTACCATCCATTGGAGTAAAAAAATATGAACAACGAACTACCTTCCATAATGGCAAGGCCACCATCCATTGGAGTTACAAAATTTCAACAACAAACTACCTTCCATAATGACAAGGCTTCCATCAATTGGAGTAACAAAATCTAAACAATGAACTACCTTCCATAATGAGAAGGCTATCATTCATTGGAGAAACAAAATCTCAACAATGAACTACCTTCCGTAATGACAAGTCTACAATCCATTGGAGTAACAAAATCTCAAAAATGAACTACCTTCAATATTGACAACTCTATCATCCATTGGAGAAACAAAATCTCAACAATGAACTACCTTCCGTAATGACAAGGCTACAATACATTGGAGTAACAAAATCTCAACAACGAACTACCTTTCCTAATAAAAAGGCTACCATCCATAAGAGTAACAAAATACCAATAACGAACTACCTTCTATAATGACAAGGCTACCATCCATTGGAATAACCAAATCTCAACAACGAACTACCTTCCATAATGGCGAGGCTACCATCCATTGGAGTAACAAAATTTCAACAACGAACTACCTTCCATAATTACAAGACTACCATCCATTGGAGTAACAAAATCTCAACAATGAACTACCTTCCATAATGACAAGGCTACCATCCATTGGAGTAACAAAATCTCAAAAATGAACTACCTTCCATAATGACAAGGCTATCATCCATTGGAGAAACAAACACTCAATAATGAACTACCTTCCGTAATGACACGGATACCATCAATTAGAGTTACAAAATCTCAACAACAAACTACCTTCCCCAATGACAAGGCTACCATCCATTAAAATAAGAAAATCTCAACAACAAACTACCTTCCATAATGACAAGGCTACCATCATTTGGAGTAACAAAATCTCAACAACGAACTACCTTCCATAATGATAAGACTACCATCCATTGGAGTAAAAAAATTTCAACAACGAACTACCTTCCATAATGATAAGGCTACCATCCATTGGAGTAATAAAATATCAACAACGAACTACCTTCCATAATGACAAGGCTACCATCCATTGGAGTAACAAAATCTCAACAACGAACTACCTTCCATAATGACAAGGCTACCATCCATTGGAGTAAAAAAATGTCAACAACGAACTACCTTCCATAATGACAAGGCTACCATCCATTGGAGTAACAAAATCTCAACAACAAACTACCTTCCATAATGACAAGGCTACCATCCATTGGAGTAAAAAAATCTCAACAGCGAACTACATTCCATATTGAGAAGGCTACAATCCATTGGAGTAACAAAATCTCAACAACGAACTACCTTCCATAATGAAAAGTCTACCATCCATTGGAGTATCAAAATCTCAACAACAAACTACCTTCCATAATGACAAAGCTACCATACAATGGAGTAAAAAAATCTCAACAACGAACTACCTTTCATAATGACAGGGCTACCATCCAATGGAGTAACAAAATCTCAAAAATGAACTACCTTCCATAATAACAAGGCTACCATCCATTGGAGTAACAAAATCCCAATAAGGAACTACCTTCCATAATGACAAGGCTACAATCCATTGGAGTAACCAAATCTCAACAACGAACTACCTTCTACAATGACAAGGCGACCATCCATTAAAGTAACAAAATCTCAACAACGAACTACCTTCCATAATGACAAGGCTACCATCCATTGGAGTAACAAAATATGAACAACAAACTACCTTCCACAATGACAAGTCTACCATCCATTGGAGTAACAAAATCTTAACAAGGAACTACCTTCCATAATGAAAAAGCTACCATACATTGGAGTAAACAAATGTCAACAACGAACTACCTTTCATCATGACAAGCCTACCATCCAATGGAGTAACAAAATCTCAAAAATGAACTACCTTCCATAATAACAAGGCTACCATCCATTGGAGTAACAAAATCTCAACAACAAACTACGTTCCATAATGACAAGGCTACCATCCATTGGATTAACAAAATCTGAACAACAAACTACCTTCCATATTTACAAGGCTATAATCCATTGGAGTAAAAAAATCTCAACAACGAACTACCTTCCATAATGACAAGGCTACCATCCATTGGAGTAAAAAAATATCAACAACGAACTACCTTCCATAATGACAAGGCCACCATCCATTGGAGTTATAAAATTTCAACAACAAACTACCTTCCATAATGACAAGGCTTCCATCAATTGGAGTAACAAAATCTAAACAATGAACTACCTTCCATAATGAGAAGGCTATCATCCATTGGAGAAACAAAATCTCAACAATGAACTACCTTCCGTAATGACAAGTCTACAATCCATTGGAGTAACAAAATCTCAAAAATGAACTACCTTCAATATTGACAAGGCTATCATCCATTGGAGAAACAAAATCTCAACAATGAACTACCTTCCGTAATGACAAGGCTACAATACATTGGAGTAACAAAATCTCAACAACGAACTACCTTTCCTAATAAAAAGGCTACCATCCATAAGAGTAACAAAATACCAATAACGAACTACCTTCCATAATGACAAGGCTACCATCCATTGGAATAACCAAATCTCAACAACGAACTACCTTCCATAATGGCGAGGCTACCATCCATTGGAGTAACAAAATTTCAACAACGAACTACCTTCCATAATTACAAGACTACCATCCATTGGAGAAACAAAATCTCAACAATGAACTACCTTCCATAATGACAAGGCTACCATCCATTGGAGTAACAAAATCTCAAAAATGAACTACCTTCAATATTGACAAGGCTATCATCCATTGGAGAAACAAAATCTCAACAATGAACTACCTTCCGTAATGACAAGGCTACAATACATTGGAGTAACAAAATCTCAAAAACGAACTACCTTTCCTAATAAAAAGGCTACCATCCATAAGAGTAACAAAATACCAATAACGAACTACCTTCTATAATGACAAGGCTACCATCCATTGGAATAACAAAATCTCAACAACGAACTACCTTCCATAATGGCGAGGCTACCATCCATTGGAGTAACAAAATTTCAACAACGAACTACCTTCCATAATTACAAGACTACCATCCATTGGAGTAACAAAATCTCAACAATGAACTACCTTCCATAATGACAAGGCTACCATCCATTGGAGTAACAAAATCTCAAAAATGAACTACCTTCCATAATGACAAGGCTATCATCTATTGGAGAAACAAACACTCAATAATGAACTACCTTCCGTAATGACACGGATACCATCAATTAGAGTTACAAAATCTCAACAACAACTACTTTCCACAATGACAAGGCTACCATCCATTAAAATAAGAAAATCTCAACAACGAACTACCTTCCATAATTACAAGGCTACCATCCATTGGAGTAACAAAATCTCAACAATGAACTACCTTCCATAATGATAAGACTACCATCCATTGGAGTAAAAAAATGTCAACAACGAACTACCTTCCATAATGACAAGGCTACCATCCATTGGAGTAACAAAATATCAACAACGAACTACCTTCCATAATGACAAGGCTAGCATCCATTAGAGTAACAAAATCTCAACAACGAACTACCTTCCATAATGACAAGGCTAACATCCATTGGAGTAAAAAAATGTCAACAACGAACTACCTTCCATAATGACAAGGCTACCATCCATTGGAGTAACAAAATCTCAACAACGAACTACCTTCCATAATGACAAGGCTACCATCCATTGGAGTAAAAAAATCTCAACAACGAACTACATTCCATATTGAGAAGGCTACAATCCATTGGAGTAACAAAATCTCAACAACAAACTACCTTCCACAATGAAAAGTCTACCATCCATTGGAGTATCAAAATCTCAACAACGAACTACCTTCCATAATGACAAAGCTACCATACAATGGAGTAAAAAAATCTCAACAACGAACTACCTTTCGTAATGACAGGGCTACCATCCAATGGAGTAACAAAATCTCAAAAATGAACTACCTTCCATAATAACAAGGCTACCATCCATTGGAGTAACAAAATCCCAATAAGGAACTACCTTCCATAATGACAAGGCTACAATCCATTGGAGTAACCAAATCTCAACAACGAACTACCTTCCACAACGACAAGGCGACCATCCATTAAAGTAACAAAATCTCAACAACGAACTACCTTCCATAATGACAAGGCTACCATCCATTGGAGTAACAAAATATGAACAACAAACTACCTTCCACAATGACAAGTCTACCATCCATTGGAGTAACAAAATCTTAACAACGAACTACCTTCCATAATGACAAAGCTACCATACATTGGAGTAAACAAATGTCAACAACGAACGACCTTTCATCATGACAAGCCTACCATCTAATGGAGTAACAAAATCTCAAAAATGAACTACCTTCCATAATAACAAGGCTACCATCCATTGGAGTAACAAAATCTCAACAACAAACTACGTTCCATAATGACAAGGCTACCATCCATTGGATTAACAAAATCTCAACAACAAACTACCTTCCATATTGACAAGGCTATAATCCATTGGAGTAAAAAAATCTCAACAACGAACTACCTTCCATAATGACAAGGCTACCATCCATTGGAGTAAAAAAATATCAACAACGAACTACCTTCCATAATGACAAGGCCACCATCCATTGGAGTTACAAAATTTCAACAACAAACTACCTTCCATAATGACAAGGCTTCCATCAATTGGAGTAACAAAATCTAAACAATGAACTACCTTCCATAATGAGAAGGCTATCATCCATTGGAGAAACAAAATCTCAACAATGAACTACCTTCCGTAATGACAAGTCTACAATCCATTGGAGTAACAAAATCTCAAAAATGAACTACCTTCAATATTGACAAGGATATCATCCATTGGAGAAACAAAATCTCAACAATGAACTACCTTCCGTAATGACAAGGCTATAATACATTGGAGTAACAAAATCTCAACAACGAACTACCTTTCCTAATAAAAAGGCTACCATCCATAAGAGTAACAAAATACCAATAACGAACTACCTTCCATAATGACAAGGCTACCATCCATTGGAATAACCAAATCTCAACAACGAACTACCTTCCATAATGGCGAGGCTACCATCCATTGGAGTAACAAAATTTCAACAACGAACTACCTTCCATAATTACAAGACTACCATCCATTGGAGTAACAAAATCTCAACAATGAACTACCTTCCATAATGACAAGGCTACCATCCATTGGAGTAACAAAATCTCAAAAATGAACTACCTTCCATAATGACAAGGCTATCATCCATTGGAGAAACAAACACTCAATAATGAACTACCTTCCGTAATGACACGGATACCATCAATTAGAGTTACAAAATCTCAACAACAAACTACCTTCCCCAATGACAAGGCTACCATCCATTAAAATAAGAAAATCTCAACAACGAACTACCTTCCATAATGACAAGGCTACCATCATTTGGAGTAACAAAATCTCAACAACGAACTACCTTCCATAATGATAAGACTACCATCCATTGGAGTAAAAAAATTTCAACAACGAACTACCTTCCATAATGACAAGGCTACCATCCATTGGAGTAAAAAAATGTCAACAACGAACTACCTTCCATAATGACAAGGCTACCATCCATTGGAGTAACAAAATCTCAACAACAAACTACCTTCCATAATGACAAGGCTACCATCCATTGGAGTAAAAAAATCTCAACAGCGAACTACATTCCATATTGAGAAGGCTACAATCCATTGGAGTAACAAAATCTCAACAACGAACTACCTTCCACAATGAAAAGTCTACCATCCATTGGAGTATCAAAATCTCAATAACAAACTACCTTCCATAATGACAAAGCTACCATACAATGGAGTAAAAAAATCTCAACAACGAACTACCTTTCATAATGACAGGGCTACCATCCAATGGAGTAACAAAATCTCAAAAATGAACTACCTTCCATAATAACAAGGCTACCATCCATTGGAGTAACAAAATCCCAATAAGGAACTACCTTCCATAATGACAAGGCTACAATCCATTGGAGTAACCAAATCTCAACAACGAACTACCTTCTACAATGACAAGGCGACCATCCATTAAAGTAACAAAATATCAACAACGAACTACCTTCCATAATGACAAGGCTAGCATCCATTAGAGTAACAAAATCTCAACAACGAACTACCTTCCATAATGACAAGGCTAACATCCATTGGAGTAAAAAAATGTCAACAACGAACTACCTTCCATAATGACAAGGCTACCATCCATTGGAGTAACAAAATCTCAACAACGAACTACCTTCCATAATGACAAGGCTACCATCCATTGGAGTAAAAAAATCTCAACAACGAACTACATTCCATATTGAGAAGGCTACAATCCATTGGAGTAACAAAATCTCAACAACAAACTACCTTCCACAATGAAAAGTCTACCATCCATTGGAGTATCAAAATCTCAACAACGAACTACCTTCCATAATGACAAAGCTACCATACAATGGAGTAAAAAAATCTCAACAACGAACTACCTTTCGTAATGACAGGGCTACCATCCAATGGAGTAACAAAATCTCAAAAATGAACTACCTTCCATAATAACAAGGCTACCATCCATTGGAGTAACAAAATCCCAATAAGGAACTACCTTCCATAATGACAAGGCTACAATCCATTGGAGTAACCAAATCTCAACAACGAACTACCTTCCACAACGACAAGGCGACCATCCATTAAAGTAACAAAATCTCAACAACGAACTACCTTCCATAATGACAAGGCTACCATCCATTGGAGTAACAAAATATGAACAACAAACTACCTTCCACAATGACAAGTCTACCATCCATTGGAGTAACAAAATCTTAACAACGAACTACCTTCCATAATGACAAAGCTACCATACATTGGAGTAAACAAATGTCAACAACGAACGACCTTTCATCATGACAAGCCTACCATCTAATGGAGTAACAAAATCTCAAAAATGAACTACCTTCCATAATAACAAGGCTACCATCCATTGGAGTAACAAAATCTCAACAATAAACTACGTTCCATAATGACAAGGCTACCATCCATTGGATTAACAAAATCTCAACAACAAACTACCTTCCATATTGACAAGGCTATAATCCATTGGAGTAAAAAAATCTCAACAACGAACTACCTTCCATAATGACAAGGCTACCATCCATTGGAGTAAAAAAATATCAACAACGAACTACCTTCCATAATGACAAGGCCACCATCCATTGGAGTTACAAAATTTCAACAACAAACTACCTTCCATAATGACAAGGCTTCCATCAATTGGAGTAACAAAATCTAAACAATGAACTACCTTCCATAATGAGAAGGCTATCATCCATTGGAGAAACAAAATCTCAACAATGAACTACCTTCCGTAATGACAAGTCTACAATCCATTGGAGTAACAAAATCTCAAAAATGAACTACCTTCAATATTGACAAGGATATCATCCATTGGAGAAACAAAATCTCAACAATGAACTACCTTCCGTAATGACAAGGCTATAATACATTGGAGTAACAAAATCTCAACAACGAACTACCTTTCCTAATAAAAAGGCTACCATCCATAAGAGTAACAAAATACCAATAACGAACTACCTTCCATAATGACAAGGCTACCATCCATTGGAATAACCAAATCTCAACAACGAACTACCTTCCATAATGGCGAGGCTACCATCCATTGGAGTAACAAAATTTCAACAACGAACTACCTTCCATAATTACAAGACTACCATCCATTGGAGTAACAAAATCTCAACAATGAACTACCTTCCATAATGACAAGGCTACCATCCATTGGAGTAACAAAATCTCAAAAATGAACTACCTTCCATAATGACAAGGCTATCATCCATTGGAGAAACAAACACTCAATAATGAACTACCTTCCGTAATGACACGGATACCATCAATTAGAGTTACAAAATCTCAACAACAAACTACCTTCCCCAATGACAAGGCTACCATCCATTAAAATAAGAAAATCTCAACAACGAACTACCTTCCATAATGACAAGGCTACCATCATTTGGAGTAACAAAATCTCAACAACGAACTACCTTCCATAATGATAAGACTACCATCCATTGGAGTAAAAAAATTTCAACAACGAACTACCTTCCATAATGACAAGGCTACCATCCATTGGAGTAACAAAATATCAACAACGAACTACCTTCCCTAATGAGAAGGCTACCATCCATTGGAGTAACAAAATCTCAACAACGAACTACCTTCCATAATGACAAGGCTACCATCCATTGGAGTAAAAAAATGTCAACAACGAACTACCTTCCATAATGACAAGGCTACCATCCATTGGAGTAACAAAATCTCAACAACAAACTACCTTCCATAATGACAAGGCTACCATCCATTGGAGTAAAAAAATCTCAACAGCGAACTACATTCCATATTGAGAAGGCTACAATCCATTGGAGTAACAAAATCTCAACAACGAACTACCTTCCACAATGAAAAGTCTACCATCCATTGGAGTATCAAAATCTCAACAACAAACTACCTTCCATAATGACAAAGCTACCATACAATGGAGTAAAAAAATCTCAACAACGAACTACCTTTCATAATGACAGGGCTACCATCCAATGGAGTAACAAAATCTCAAAAATGAACTACCTTCCATAATAACAAGGCTACCATCCATTGGAGTAACAAAATCCCAATAAGGAACTACCTTCCATAATGACAAGGCTACAATCCATTGGAGTAACCAAATCTCAACAACGAACTACCTTCCACAACGACAAGGCGACCATCCATTAAAGTAACAAAATCTCAACAACGAACTACCTTCCATAATGACAAGGCTACCATCCATTGGAGTAACAAAATATGAACAACAAACTACCTTCCACAATGACAAGTCTACCATCCATTGGAGTAACAAAATCTTAACAACGAACTACCTTCCATAATGACAAAGCTACCATACATTGGAGTAAACAAATGTCAACAACTAACGACCTTTCATCATGACAAGCCTACCATCTAATGGAGTAACAAAATCTCAAAAATGAACTACCTTCCATAATAACAAGGCTACCATCCATTGGAGTAATAAAATCTCAACAACAAACTACGTTCCATAATGACAAGGCTACCATCCATTGGATTAACAAAATCTCAACAACAAACTACCTTCCATATTGACAAGGCTATAATCCATTGGAGTAAAAAAATCTCAACAACGAACTACCTTCCATAATGACAAGGCTACCATCCATTGGAGTAAAAAAATATCAACAACGAACTACCTTCCATAATGACAAGGCCACCATCCATTGGAGTTACAAAATTTCAACAACAAACTACCTTCCATAATGACAAGGCTTCCATCAATTGGAGTAACAAAATCTAAACAATGAACTACCTTCCATAATGAGAAGGCTATCATCCATTGGAGAAACAAAATCTCAACAATGAACTACCTTCCGTAATGACAAGTCTACAATCCATTGGAGTAACAAAATCTCAAAAATGAACTACCTTCAATATTGACAAGGATATCATCCATTGGAGAAACAAAATCTCAACAATGAACTACCTTCCGTAATGACAAGGCTATAATACATTGGAGTAACAAAATCTCAACAACGAACTACCTTTCCTAATAAAAAGGCTACCATCCATAAGAGTAACAAAATACCAATAACGAACTACCTTCCATAATGACAAGGCTACCATCCATTGGAATAACCAAATCTCAACAACGAACTACCTTCCATAATGGCGAGGCTACCATCCATTGGAGTAACAAAATTTCAACAACGAACTACCTTCCATAATTACAAGACTACCATCCATTGGAGTAACAAAATCTCAACAATGAACTACCTTCCATAATGACAAGGCTACCAACCATTGGAGTAACAAAATCTCAAAAATGAACTACCTTCCATAATGACAAGGCTATCATCCATTGGAGAAACAAACACTCAATAATGAACTACCTTCCGTAATGACACGGATACCATCAATTAGAGTTACAAAATCTCAACAACAACTACTTTCCACAATGACAAGGCTACCATCAATTAAAATAAGAAAATCTCAACAACGAACTACCTTCCATAATTACAAGGCTACCATCCATTGGAGTAACAAATTCTCAACAACAAACTACCTTCCATAATGATAAGACTACCATCCATTGGAGTAAAAAAATTTCAACAACGAACTACCTTCTATAATGACAAGGCTACCATCCATTAGAGTAACAAAATATCAACAATGAACTACCTTCCATAATGACAAGGCTAGCATCCATTAGAGTAACAAAATCTCAACAACGAACTACCTTCCATAATGACAAGGCTAACATCCATTGGAGTAAAAAAATGTCAACAACGAACTACTTTCCATAATGACAAGGCTACCATCCATTGGAGTAACAAAATCTCAACAACGAACTACCTTCCATAATGACAAGGCTACCATCCATTGGAGTAAAAAAATCTCAACAACGAACTACATTCCATATTGAGAAGGCTACAATCCATTGGAGTAACAAAATCTCAACAATGAACTACCTTCCACAATGAAAAGTCTACCATCCATTGGAGTATCAAAATCTCAACAACGAACTACCTTCCATAATGACAAAGCTACCATACAATGGAGTAAAAAAATCTCAACAACGAACTAGCTTTCATAATGACAGGGCTACCATCCATTGGAGTAACAAAATCTCAAAAATGAACTACCTTCCATAATAACAAGGCTACCACCCATTGGAGTAACAAAATCCCAATAAGGAACTACCTTCCATAATGACAAGGCTACAATCCATTAAAGTAACAAAATCTCAACAACGAACTAGCTTCCATAATGACAAGGCTACCATCCATTGGAGTAACAAAATATGAACAACAAACTACCTTCCACAATGACAAGTCTACCATCCATTGGAGTAACAAAATCTTAACAACGAACTACCTTCCATAATGAAAAAGCTACCATACATTGGAGTAAACAAATGTCAACAACGAACTACATTTCATCATGACAAGCCTACCATCAAATGGAATAACAAAATCTCAAAAATGAACTACCTTCCATAATAACAAGGCTACCATCCATTGGAGTAACAAAATCTCAACAACAAACTACGTTCCATAATGACAAGGCTACCATCCATTGGATTAACAAAATCTCAACAACAAACTACCTTCCATATTGACAAGGCTATAATCCATTGGAGTAAAAAAATCTCAACAACAAACTACCTTCCATAATGACAAGGCTACCATCCATTGGAGTAAAAAAATATCTACAACGAACTACCTTCCATAATGACAAGGCCACCATCCATTGGAGTTACAAAATTTCAACAACAAACTACCTTCCATAATGACAAGGCTTCCATCAATTGGAGTAACAAAATCTAAACAGTGAACTACCTTCCATAATGAGAAGGCTATCATCCATTGGAGAAACAAAATCTCAACAATGAACTACCTTCCGTAATGACAAGTCTACAATCCATTGGAGTAACAAAATCTCAAAAATGAACTACCTTCAATATTGACAAGGCTATCATCCATTGGAGAAACAAAATCTCAACAATGAACTACCTTCCGTAATGACAAGGCTACAATACATTGGAGTAACAAAATCTCAACAACTTACTACTTTTCCTAATAAAAAGGCTACCATCCATATGAGTAACAAAATACCAATAACGAACTACCTTCCATAATGACAAGGCTACCATCCATTGGAATAACCAAATCTCAACAATGAACTAACTTCCATAATGGCGAGGCTACCATCCATTGGAGTAACAAAATTTCAACAACGAACTACCTTCCATAATTACAAGACTACCATCCATTGGAGTAACAAAATCGCAACAATGAACTACCTTCCATAATGACAAGGCTACCATCCATTGGAGTAACAAAATCTCAAAAATGAACTACCTTCCATAATGACAAGGCTATCATCCATTGGAGAAACAAACACTCAATAATGAACTACCTTCCGTAATGACACGGATACCATCAATTAGAGTTACAAAATCTCAACAACAAACTACTTTCCACAATGACAAGGCTACCATCCATTAAAATAAGAAAATCTCAACAACGAACTACCTTCCATAATTACAAGGCTACCATCCATTGGAGTAACAAAATCTCAACAACGAACTACCTTCCATAATGATAAGACTACCATCCATTGGAGTAAAAAAATTTCAACAACGAACTACCTTCCATAATGACAAGGCTACCATCCATTGGAGTAACAAAATATCAACAACGAACTACCTTCCATAATGACAAGGCTAGCATCCATTAGAGCAACAAAATCTCAACAACGAACTACCTTCCATAATGACAAGGCTAACATCCATTGGAGTAAAAAAATGTCAACAACGAACTACCTTCCATAATGACAAGGCTACCATCCATTGGAGTAACAAAATCTCAACAACGAACTACCTTCCATAATGACAAGGCTACCATCCATTGGAGTAAAAAAATCTCAACAACAAACTACATTCCATATTGAGAAGGCTACAATCCATTGGAGTAACAAAATCTCAACAATGAACTACCTTCCACAATGAAAAGTCTACCATCCATTGGGGTATCAAAATCTCAACAACGAACTACCTTCCATAATGACAAAGCTACCATACAATGGAGTAAAATAATCTCAACAACGAACTACCTTTCATAATGACAGGGCTACCATCCAATGGAGTAACAAAATCTCAAAAATGAACTACCTTCCATAATAACAAGGCTACCATCCATTGGAGTAACAAAATCCCAATAACGAACTACCTTCCATAATGACAAGGCTACAATCCATTGGAGTAACCAAATCTCAACAATGAACTACCGTCCATAATGACGAGGCTACCATCCATTAGAGTAACAAAATTTCAACAACGAACAACCTTCCATAATGACAAGGCTAGCATCCATTGGAGAAACAAAATCTCAACAACGAACTCCCTTCCATAATGATAAGACTACCATCCATTGGAGTAAAAAAATTTCAACAACGAACTACCTTCCCTAATGACAAGGCTACCATCCATTGGAGTAACAAAATATCAACAACGAACTACCTTCCATAATGACAAGGCTACCATCCATTGGAGTAACAAAATCTCAAGAACGAACTACCTTCCATAATGACAAGGCTACCATCCATTGGAGTAAATAAATGTCAACAACGAACTACCTTCCATAATGACAAGGCTACCATCCATTGGAGTAACAAAATCTCAACAACGAACTACCTTCCATAATGACAAGGCTACCATCCATTGGAGTAAAAAGATCTCAATAACGAACTAACTTCCATATTGAGAAGGCTACAATCCATTAGAGTAACAAAATCTCAACAACGAACTACCTTCCACAATGAAAAGTCTACCATCCATTGGAGTAACAAAATCTCAACAACGAACTACTTTCCATAATGACAAAGCTACCATACAATGGAGTAAAAAAATCTCAACAACGAACTACCTTTCATAATGATAGGGCTACCATCCAATGGAGTAACAAAATCTCAAAAATGAACTACCTTCCATAATAACAAGTGTACCATCCATTGGAGTAACAAAATCCCAATAACGAACTACCTTCCATAATGACAAGGCTACAATCCATTGGAGTAACCAAATCTCAACAACGAACTACCTTCCATAATTACGAGGCTACCATTCATTAGAGTAACAAAATTTCAACAACGAACTACCTTCCATAATGACAAGGCTAGCATCCATTGGAGTAACAAAATATCTACAACAAACTACCTTCCATAATGATAAGGCTACCATCCATTGGAGTAAAAAAATCTCAACAACGAACTACCTTCCATAATGACAAGGCTACCATCCATTGGAGTAAAAAAATATCAACAACGAACTACCTTCCCTAATGACAAGGCTACCATCCATTGGAGTAACAAAATCTCAACAACAAACTACCTTCCATAATGACAAGGCTACCATCCATTGGAGTAACAAAATCTCAACAACGAACTACCTTCCATAATGACAAGGCTACCATCCATTGGAGTAAAAAAATCTCAACAGCGAACTACATTCCATATTGAGAAGGCTACAATCCATTGGAGTAACAAAATCTCAACAACGAACTACCTTCCACAATGAAAAGTCTACCATCCATTGGAGTATCAAAATCTCAACAACGAACTACCTTCCATAATGACAAAGCTACAATACAATGGAGTAAAATAATCTCAACAACGAACTACCTTTCATAATGACAGGGCTACCATCCAATGGAGTAACAAAATCTCAAAAATGAACTACCTTCCATAATAACAAGGCTACCATCCATTGGAGTAACAAAATCCCAATAACAAACTACCTTCCATAATGACAAGGCTACAATCCATTGGAGTAACCAAATCTCAACAATGAACTACCTTCCATAATGACGAGGCTACCATCCATTAGAGTAACAAAATTTCAACAACGAACAACCTTCCATAATGACAAGGCTAGCATCCATTGGAGTAACAAAATCTCAACAACGAACTCCCTTCCATAATGATAAGACTACCATCCATTGGAGTAAAAAAATTTCAACAACGAACTACCTTCCCTAATGACAAGGCTACCATCCATTGGAGTAACAAAATATCAACAACGAACTACCTTCCATAATGACAAGGCTACCATCCATTGGAGTAACAAAATGTCAACAACGAACTACCTTCCATAATGACAAGGCTACCATCCATTGGAGTAAATAAATGTCAACAACGAACTACCTTCCATAATGACAACGCTACCATCCATTGGAGTAACAAAATCTCAACAACGAACTACCTTCCATAATGACAAGGCTACCATCCATTGGAGTAAAAAAATCTCAATAACGAACTAACTTCCATATTGAGAAGGCTACAATCCATTGGAGTAACAAAATCTCAACAACGAACTACCTTCCACAATGAAAAGTCTACCATCCATTGGAGTAACAAAATCTCAACAACGAACTACCTTCCATAATGACAAAGCTACCATACAATGGAGTAAAAAAATCTCAACAACGAACTACCTTTCATAATAACAAGGCTACCATCCAATGGAGTAACAAAATCTCAAAAATGAACTACCTTCCATAATGACAAGGCTAGCATCCATTGGAGTAACAAAATCTCAACAACGAACTCCCTTCCATAATAATAAGACTACCATCCATTGGAGTAAAAAAATTTCAACAACGAACTACCTTCCCTAATGACAAGGCTACCATCCATTGGAGTAACAAAATCCCAATAACGAACTACCTTCCGTAATGACAAGGCGACAATCCATTGGAGTAACCAAATCTCAACAACGAACTACCTTCCATAATGACGAGGCTACCATCCATTAGAGTAACAAAATTTCAACAACGAACAACCTTCCATAATGACAAGGCTAGCATCCATTGGAGTAACAAAAATCTCAAGAACGATCTACCTTCCATAATGATAAGACTACCATCCATTGGAGTAAAAAAATTTCAACAACGAACTACCTTCCATAATGACAAGGCTACCATCCATTGGAGTAACAAAATCTCAACAACGAACTACCTTCCATAATGACAAGGCTACCATCCATTGGAGTAAAAAAATGTCAACAACGAACTTCCTTCCATAATGACAAGGCTACCATCCATTGGAGTAACAAAATCTCAACAACGAACTACCTTCCATAATGACAAGGCTACCATCCATTGGAGTAAAAAAATCTCAATAACGAACTAACTTCCATATTGAGAAGGCTACAATCCATTGGAGTGACAAAATCTCAACAATGAACTACCTTCCACAATGAAAAGTCTACCATCCATTGGAGTAACAAAATCTCAACAACGAACTACCTTCCATAATGACAAAGCTACCATACAATGGAGTAAAAAAATCTCAACAACGAACTACCTTTCATAATGAAAGGGCTACCATCCAATGGAGTAACAAAATCTCAAAAATGAACTACCTTCCATAATAATAAGTGTACCATCCATTGGAGTAACAAAATCCCAATAACGAACTACCTTCCATAATGACAAGGCTACAATCCATTGGAGTAACCAAATCTCAAAAACGAACTACCTTCCATAATGACGAGGCTACCATCCATTAGAGTAACAAAATTTCAACAACGAACTACCTTCCATAATGACAAGGCTAGCATCCATTGGAGTAACAAAATATCAACAACAAACTACCTTCCATAATGATAAGGCTACCATCCATCGGAGTAAAAAAATCTCAACAACGAACTACCTTCCATAATGACAAGGCTACCATCCATTGTAGTAAAAAAATATCAACAACGAACTACCTTCCCTAATGACAAGGCTACCATCCATTGGAGTAACAAAATCTCAACAACAAACTACCTTCCATAATGACAAGGCTACCATCCATTGGAGTAACAAAATCTCAACAACGATCTACCTTCCATATTTACAAGGCTACAATCCATTGGAGTAACAAAATCTCAACAAAGAACTACCTTCCACAATGACTAGTCTACCATCCATTGGAGTACCAAAATCTCAACAACGAACTACCTTCCACAATGACAAGTCTACCATCCATTGGAGTAACAAAATCTCAACAACGAACTACCTTCCATAATGACAAAGCTACCATACAATGGATTAAAAAAATCTCAACAACGAACTACCTTTCATAATAACAAGGCTACCATCCAATGGAGTAACAAAATCTCAAAAATGAACTACCTTCCATAATAACAAGGCTACCATCCATTGGAATAACAAAATCCCAATAACGAACTAACTTCCATAATGACAAGTCTACGATCCATTGGAGTAACCAAATCTCAACAACGAACTACCTTCCATAATGACGAGGCTACCATCCATTGGAGTAACAAAATCTCAACAACGAACTACCTTCCATAATGACAAAGCTACCATACAATGGAGTAAAAAAATCTCAACAACGAACTACCTTTCATAATGAAAGGGCTACCATCCAATGGAGTAACAAAATCTCAAAAATGAACTACCTTCCATAATAATAAGTGTACCATCCATTGGAGTAACAAAATCCCAATAACGAACTACCTTCCATAATGACAAGGCTACAATCCATTGGAGTAACCAAATCTCAAAAACGAACTACCTTCCAATATGACGAGGCTACCATCCATTAGAGTAACAAAATTTCAACAACGAACTACCTTCCATAATGACAAGGCTAGCATCCATTGGAGTAACAAAATATCAACAACAAACTACCTTCCATAATGATAAGGCTACCATCCATCGGAGTAAAAAAATCTCAACAACGAACTACCTTCCATAATGACAAGGCTACCATCCATTGTAGTAAAAAAATATCAACAATGAACTACCTTCCCTAATGACAAGGCTACCATCCATTGGAGTAACAAAATCTCAACAACAAACTACCTTCCATAATGACAAGGCTACCATCCATTGGAGTAACAAAATCTCAACAACGATCTACCTTCCATATTTACAAGGTTACAATCCATTGGAGTAACAAAATCTCAACAAAGAACTTCCTTCCACAATGACTAGTCTACCATCCATTGGAGTACCAAAATCTCAACAACGAACTACCTTCCACAATGACAAGTCTACCATCCATTGGAGTAACAAAATCTCAACAACGAACTACCTTCCATAATGACAAAGCTACCATACAATGGATTAAAAAAATCTCAACAACGAACTACCTTTCATAATAACAAGGCTACCATCCAATGGAGTAACAAAATCTCAAAAATGAACTACCTTCCATAATAACAAGGCTACCATCCATTGGAATAACAAAATCCCAATAACGAACTAACTTCCATAATGACAAGGCTCCGATCCATTGGAGTAACCAAATCTCAACAACGAACTACCTTCTATAATGACGAGGCTACCATCCATTGGAGTAACAAAATCTCAACAACGAACTACCTTCCATAATGACAAGGCTACCATCCATTGTAGTAAAAAAATCTAAACAACGAACTACCTTCCATAATGACAAGGCTACCGTCCATTGGAATAAAAAAATATCAACAACGAACTACCTTCCATAATGACACGGCTACCATCCATTGGAGTAACAAAATCTCAACAATGAACTACCTTCCATAATGACATGGCTACCATCCATTGGAGTAAAAAAATCTCAACAACAAAATACCTTCCATATTGAGAAGGCTACAATCCATTAGAGTAACAAAATCTCAACAACGAACTACCTTCCATAATGAAAAGTCTACCATCCATTGAATAACAAAATCTCAACAACGAACTACCTTCCATAATGACAAGGCTACCATCCATTGGAGTAAATAAATGTCAACAACGAACTACCTTCCATAATGACAAGGCTACCATCCATTGGAGTAACAAAATCTCAACAACGAACTACCTTCCATAATGACAAGGCTACCATCCATTGGAGTAAAAAAATCTCAATAACGAACTAACTTCCATATTGAGAAGGCTACAATCCATTGGAGTAACAAAATCTCAACAAAGAACTACCTTCCACAATGAAAAGTCTACCATCCATTGGAGTAACAAAATCTCAACAACGAACTACCTTCCATAATGACAAAGCTACCATACAATGGAGTAAAAAAATCTCAACAACGAACTACCTTTCATAATGACAGGGCTACCATCCAATGGAGTAACAAAATCTCAAAAATGAACTACCTTCCATAATAACAAGTGTACCATCCATTGGAGTGACAAAATCCCAATAACGAACTACCTTCCATAATGACAAGGCTACAATCCATTGGAGTAACCAAATCTCAACAACGAACTACCTTCCATAATGACGAGGCTACCATCCATTAGAGTAACAAAATTTCAACAACGAACTACCTTCCATAATGACAAGGCTAACATCCATTGGAGTAACAAAATATCAACAACAAACTACCTTCCATAATGATAAGGCTACCATCCATTGGAGTAAAAAAATCTCAACAATGAACTACCTTCCATAATGACAAGGCTACCATCCATTGGAGTAAAAAAATATCAACAACGAACTACCTTCCCTAATGACAAGGCTACCATCCATTGGAGTAACAAAATCTCAACAACAAACTACCTTCCATAATGACAAGGCTACCATCCATTGGAGTAACAAAATCTCAACAACGATCTACCTTCCATATTTACAAGGCTACAATCCATTGGAGTAACAAAATCTCAACAACGAACTACCTTCCAATATGACTAGTCTACCATCCATTGGAGTAACAAAATCTCAACAACGAACTACCTTCCATAATGACAAAGCTACCAAACAATGGAGTAAAAAAATCTCAACAACGAACTACCTTTCATAATAACAAGGCTACCATCCAATGGAGTAACAAAATCTCAAAAATGAACTGCCTTCCATAATAACAAGGCTACCATCCATTGGAGTAACAAAATCCCAATAACGAACTACCTTCGATAATGACAAGGCTACAATCCATTGGAGTAACAAAATCTAAACAACGAACTACCTTCCATAATGACGAGGCTACCATCCATTAGAGTAACAAAATTTCAACAACGAACAACCTTCCATAATGACAAGGCTAGCATCCATTGGAGTAACAAAAATCTCAACAATGATCTACCTTCCATAATTATAAGACTACCATCCATTGTAGTAAAAAAATTTCAACAACGAACTACCTTCCATAATGACAAGGCTACCATCCATTGGAGTAACAAAATCTCAACAATGAACTACCTTCCATAATGACAAGGCTACCATCCATTGGAGTAAAAAAATCTCAATAACGAACTAACTTCCATATTGAGAAGGCTACAATCCAATGGAGTAACAAAATCTCAACAACGAACTGCCTTCCATAATAACAAGGCTACCATCCATTGGAGTAACAAAATCCCAATAACGAACTACCTTCCATAATGACAAGGCTACAATCTATTGGAGTAACCAAATCTCAACAACGAACTACCTTCCATAATGACGAGGCTACCATCCATTAGAGTAACAAAATTTCAACAACGAACAACCTTCCATAATGACAAGGCTAGCATCCATTGGAGTAACAAAATCTCAACAACGAACTACCTTCCATAATGATAAGACTACCATCCATTGGAGTAAAAAAATTTCAACAACGAACTACCTTCCATAATGACAAGGCTACCATCCATTGGAGTAACAAAATATCAACAACGAACTACCTTCCATAATGACAAGGCTACCATCCAATGGAGTAACAAAATCTCAACAACGAACTACCTTCCATAATGACAAGGCTACCATCCATTGGAGTAAAAAAATGTCAACAACGAACTACCTTCCATAATGACAAGGCTACCATCCATTGGAGTAACAAAATCTCAACAACGAACTACCTTCCATAATGACAAGGCTACCATCCATTGGAGTAAAAAAATCTCAATAACGAACTAACTTCCATATTGAGAAGGCTAAAATCCATTGGAGTAACAAAATCTCAACAACGAACTACCTTCCACAATGAAAAGTCTACCATCCATTGGAGTAACAAAATCTCAACAACGAACTACCTTCCATAATGACAAAGCTACCATACAATGGAGTAAAAAAATCTCAACAACGAACTACCTTTCATAATGACAGGGCTACCATCCAATGGAGTAACAAAATCTCAAAAATGAACTACCTTCCATAATAACAAGTGTACCATCCATTGGAGTAACAAAATCCCAATAACAAACTACCTTCCATAATGACATAGCTACAATCCATTGGAGTAACCAAATCTCAACAACGAACTACCTTCCATAATGACGAGGCTACCATCCATTAGAGTAACAAAATTTCAACAACGAACTACCTTCCATAATGACAAGGCTAGCATCCATTGGAGTAACAAAATATCAACAACAAACTACCTTCCATAATGATAAGGCTACCATCCATCGGAGTAAAAAAATCTCAACAACGAACTACCTTCCATAATGACAAGGCTACCATCCATTGTAGTAAAAAAATATCAACAACGAACTACCTTCCCTAATGACAAGGCTACCATCCATTGGAGTAACAAAATCTCAACAACAAACTACCTTCCATAATGACAAGGCTACCATCCATTGGAGTAACAAAATCTCAACAACGATCTACCTTCCATATTTACAAGGCTACAATCCATTGGAGTAACAAAATCTCAACAAAGAACTACCTTCCACAATGACTACTCTACCATCCATTGGAGTACCAAAATCTCAACAACGAACTACCTTCCACAATGACAAGTCTACCATCCATTGGAGTAACAAAATCTCAACAACGAACTACCTTCCATAATGACAAAGCTACCATACAATGGATTAAAAAAATCTCAACAACGAACTACCTTTCATAATAACAAGGCTACCATCCAATGGAGTAACAAAATCTCAAAAATGAACTACCTTCCATAATAACAAGGCTACCATCCATTGGAATAACAAAATCCCAATAACGAACTAACTTCCATAATGACAAGGCTACGATCCATTGGAGTAACCAAATCTCAACAACGAACTACCTTCCATAATGACGAGGCTACCATCCATTGGAGTAACAAAATCTCAACAACGAACTACCTTCCATAATGACAAGGCTACCATCCATTGTAGTAAAAAAATCTAAACAACGAACTACCTTCCATAATGACAAGGCTACCGTCCATTGGAATAAAAAAATATCAACAACGAACTACCTTCCATAATGACACGGCTACCATCCATTGGAGTAACAAAATCTCAACAATGAACTACCTTCCATAATGACAAGGCTACCATCCATTGGAGTAAAAAAATCTCAACAACAAAATACCTTCCATATTGAGAAGGCTACAATCCATTAGAGTAACAAAATCTCAACAACGAACTACCTTCCATAATGAAAAGTCTACCATCCATTGAATAACAAAATCTCAACAATGAACTACCTTCCATAATGACAAGGCTACCATCCATTGGAGTAAATAAATGTCAACAACGAACTACCTTCCATAATGACAAGGCTACCATCCATTGGAGTAACAAAATCTCAACAACGAACTACCTTCCATAATGACAAGGCTACCATCCATTGGAGTAAAAAAATCTCAATAACGAACTAACTTCCATATTGAGAAGGCTACAATCCATTGGAGTAACAAAATCTCAACAAAGAACTACCTTCCACAATGAAAAGTCTACCATCCATTGGAGTAACAAAATCTCAACAACGAACTACCTTCCATAATGACAAAGCTACCATGCAATGGAGTAAAAAAATCTCAACAACGAACTACCTTTCATAATGACAGGGCTACCATCCAATGGAGTAACAAAATCTCAAAAATGAACTACCTTCCATAATAACAAGTGTACCATCCATTGGAGTGACAAAATCCCAATAACGAACTACCTTCCATAATGACAAGGCTACAATCCATTGGAGTAACCAAATCTCAACAACGAACTACCTTCCATAATGACGAGGCTACCATCCATTAGAGTAACAAAATTTCAACAACGAACTACCTTCCATAATGACAAGGCTAACATCCATTGGAGTAACAAAATATCAACAACAAACTACCTTCCATAATGATAAGGCTACCATCCATTGGAGTAAAAAAATCTCAACAACGAACTACCTTCCATAATGACAAGGCTACCATACAATGGAGTAAAAAAATCTCAACAACGAACTACCTTTCATAATGACAGGGCTACCATCCAATGGAGTAACAAAATCTCAAAAATGAACTACCTTCCATAATAACAAGTGTACCATCCATTGGAGTAACAAAATCCCAATAACAAACTACCTTCCATAATGACATAGCTACAATCCATTGGAGTAACCAAATCTCAACAACGAACTACCTTCCATAATGACGAGGCTACCATCCATTAGAGTAACAAAATTTCAACAACGAACTACCTTCCATAATGACAAGGCTAGCATCCATTGGAGTAACAAAATATCAACAACAAACTACCTTCCATAATGATAAGGCTACCATCCATTGGAGTAAAAAAATCTCAACAACGAACTACCTTCCATAATGACAAGGCTACCATCCATTGTAGTAAAAAAATATCAACAACGAACTACCTTCCCTAATGACAAGGCTACCATCCATTGGCGTAACAAAATCTCAACAACAAACTACCTTCCATAATGACAAGGCTACCATCCATTGGAGTAACAAAATCTCAACAACGATCTACCTTCCATATTTACAAGGCTACAATCCATTGGAGTATGAAAATCTCAACAATGAACTACCTTCCATAATGACTAGTCTACCATCCGTTGGAGTAACAAAATCTCAACAAAGAACTACCTTCCATAATGACAAAGCTACCATACAATGGAGTAAAAAAATCTCAACAACGAACTACCTTTCATAATAACAAGGCTACCATCCAATGGAGTAACAAAATCTCAAAAATGAACTACCTTCCATAATAACAAGGCTACCATCCATTGGAGTAACAAAATCCCAATAACGAACTACCTTCCATAATGACAAGGCTACGATCCATTGGAGTAACCAAATCTCAACAACGAACTACCTTCCATAATGACGAGGCTACCATCCATTGGAGTAACAAAATCTCAAACACAAACTACCTTCCACAATGACAAGGCTATCATCCATTGGAGTAACAAAATCACAACAACGTACTACCTTCCATAATGACAAAGCTACCATACAATGGAGTAAAAAAATCTCAAAAATGAACTACCTTCCATAATAACAAGGCTACCATCCATTGGAGTAACAAAATCCCAATAACGAACTACCTTTAATAATGACAAGGCTACAATCCATTGGAGTAACCCTTATCTCAACAACGAACTACCTTCCATAATGACGAGGCTACCATCCATTAGAGTAACAAAATTTCAACAACGAACTACCTTCCAAAATGACAAGGCTACCATCCATTGGAGTAACAAAATATCAACAACAAACTACCTTCCATAATGATAAGGCTACCATCCATTGGAGTAAAAAAATATCAACAACGAACTACCTTCCATAATGACAAGGCTACCATCCATTGGAGTAAAAAAATATCAACAACGAACTACCTTCCCTAATGACAAGGCTACCATCCATTGGAGTAACAAAATCTCAACAACAAACTACCTTCCATAATGACAAGGCTACCATCCATTGGAGTAACAAAATCTCAACAACAAACTACCTTCCATATTGACAAGGCTACAATCCATTGGAGTAACAAAATCTCAACAACGAACTACCTTCCACAATGACAAGTCTACCATCCATTGGAGTAACAAAATCTCAACAAGGAACTACCTTCAATAATGACAAAGCTACCATACAATGGAGTAAAAAATTCTCAACAACGAACTACCTTTCATAATGACAAGGCTACCATCCAATGGAGTAACAAAATCCCAATAACGAACTACCTTTCATAATGACAAGGCTACAATCCATTGGAGTAACCAAATCTCAACAACGAACTACCTTCCATAATGACGAGGCTACCATCCATTAGAGTAATAAAATTTCAACAACGAACTACCTTCCATAATGACGAGGCTACCATCCATTAGAGTAACAAAATTTCAACAACGAACTTCCTTCCATAATGACAAGGCCACCATCCATTGGAGTAACAAAATTTCAACAACGAACTACCTTCCATAATGACAAGGCCACCATCCATTGGAGTAACTAAATATCAACAACGAACTACCTTCCATAATGACAAGGCTACCATCCATTGGAGTAACAAAATCTCAACAACGAACTACCTTCCATATTGACAAGTCTACAATCCATTGGAGTAACAAAATCTCAACAATGAACTACCTTCCACAATGACAAGTCTACCATCCATTGGTGTAACAAAATCTCAACAACGAACTACCTTCCATAATGACATAGCTACCATACAATGGAGTAAAAAAATCTCAACAACGAACTACCTTTCATAATGACAAGGCTACCATCCAATGGAGTAACAAAATCTCAAAAACGAACTACCTTCCATAATAACAAGGCTACAATCCATTGGAGTAACAAAATCCCAATAACGAACTACCTTCCATAATGACAAGGCTATGATCCATTGGAGTAACCAAATCTCAACAACGAACTACCTTCCATAATGACAAGACTACCATCCATTGGAGTAACAAAATATCTACAATGAACTACTTTCCATAATGACAAGGCTACCATCCATTGGAGTAACAAAATATCAAAAATGAACTACCTTCCATAATGACAAGGCTATGATCCATTGGAGTAACCAAATCTCAACAACGAACTACCTTCCATAATGACAAGGCTACCATCCATTGGAGTAAAAAAATATCAACAACGAACTACCTTCCCTAATGACAAGGCTACCATCCATTGGAGTAACAAAATCTCAACAACAAACTACCTTCCATAATGACAAGGCTACCATCCATTGGAGTAACAAAATCTCAACAACAAACTACCTTCCATATTGACAAGGCTACAATCCATTGGAGTAACAAAATCTCAACAACGAACTACCTTCCACAATGACAAGTCTACCATCCATTGGAGTAACAAAATCTCAACAAGGAACTACCTTCAATAATGACAAAGCTACCATACAATGGAGTAAAAAATTCTCAACAACGAACTACCTTTCATAATGACAAGGCTACCATCCAATGGAGTAACAAAATCCCAATAACGAACTACCTTTCATAATGACAAGGCTACAATCCATTGGAGTAACCAAATCTCAACAACGAACTACCTTCCATAATGACGAGGCTACCATCCATTAGAGTAATAAAATTTCAACAACGAACTACCTTCCATAATGACGAGGCTACCATCCATTAGAGTAACAAAATTTCAACAACGAACTTCCTTCCATAATGACAAGGCCACCATCCATTGGAGTAAGAAAATTTCAACAACGAACTACCTTCCATAATGACAAGGCCACCATCCATTGGAGTAACTAAATATCAACAACGAACTACCTTCCATAATGACAAGGCTACCATCCATTGGAGTAACAAAATCTCAACAACGAACTACCTTCCATATTGACAAGTCTACAATCCATTGGAGTAACAAAATCTCAACAATGAACTACCTTCCACAATGACAAGTCTACCCTCCATTGGTGTAACAAAATCTCAACAATGAACTACCTTCCATAATGACATAGCTACCATACAATGGAGTAAAAAAATCTCAACAACGAACTACCTTTCATAATGACAAGGCTACCATCCAATGGAGTAACAAAATCTCAAAAACGAACTACCTTCCATAATAACAAGGCTACAATCCATTGGAGTAACAAAATCCCAATAACGAACTACCTTCCATAATGACAAGGCTATGATCCATTGGAGTAACCAAATCTCAACAACGAACTACCTTCCATAATGACAAGACTACCATCCATTGGAGTAACAAAATATCTACAATGAACTACTTTCCATAATGACAAGGCTACCATCCATTGGAGTAACAAAATATCAAAAATGAACTACCTTCCATAATGACAAGGCTATGATCCATTGGAGTAACCAAATCTCAACAACGAACTACCTTCCATAATGACAAGGCTACCATCCATTGGAGTAAAAAAATATCAACAACGAACTACCTTCCCTAATGACAAGGCTACCATCCATTGGAGTAACAAAATCTCAACAACAAACTACCTTCCATAATGACAAGGCTACCATCCATTGGAGTAACAAAATCTCAACAACGATCTACCTTCCATATTGACAAGGCTACAATCCATTGGAGTAACAAAATCTCAACAACGAACTACCTTCCACAATGACAAGTCTACCATCCATTGGAGTAACAAAATCTCAACAAGGAACTACCTTCAATAATGACAAAGCTACCATACAATGGAGTAAAAAATTCTCAACAACGAACTACCTTTCATAATGACAAGGCTACCATCCAATGGAGTAACAAAATCCCAATAACGAACTACCTTCCATAATGACAAGGCTACAATCCATTGGAGTAACCAAATCTCAACAACGAACTACCTTCCATAATGACGAGGCTACCATCCATTAGAGTAATAAAATTTCAACAACGAACTACCTTCCATAATGACGAGGCTACCATCCATTAGAGTAACAAAATTTCAACAACGAACTTCCTTCCATAATGACAAGGCCACCATCCATTGGAGTAACAAAATTTCAACAACGAACTACCTTCCATAATGACAAGGCCACCATCCATTGGAGTAACTAAATATCAACAACGAACTACCTTCCATAATGACAAGGCTACCATCCATTGGAGTAACAAAATCTCAACAACGAACTACCTTCCATATTGACAAGTCTACAATCCATTGGAGTAACAAAATCTCAACAATGAACTACCTTCCACAATGACAAGTCTACCATCCATTGGTGTAACAAAATCTCAACAACGAACTACCTTCCATAATGACATAGCTACCATACAATGGAGAAAAAAAATCTCAACAACGAACTACCTTTCATAATGACAAGGCTACCATCCAATGGAGTAACAAAATCTCAAAAACGAACTACCTTCCATAATAACAAGGCTACAATCCATTGGAGTAACAAAATCCCAATAACGAACTACCTTCCATAATGACAAGGCTATGATCCATTGGAGTAACCAAATCTCAACAACGAACTACCTTCCATAATGACAAGACTACCATCCATTGGAGTAACAAAATATCTACAATGAACTACTTTCCATAATGACAAGGCTACCATCCATTGGAGTAACAAAATATCAAAAATGAACTACCTTCCATAATGACAAGGCTATGATCCATTGGAGTAACCAAATCTCAACAACGAACTACCTTCCATAATGACAAGGCTACCATCCATTGTAGTAAAAAAATATCAACAACGAACTACCTTCCCTAATGACAAGGCTACCATCCATTGGAGTAACAAAATCTCAACAACGAACTACCTTCCATATTGACAAGTCTACAATCCATTGGAGTAACAAAATCTCAACAATGAACTACCTTCCACAATGACAAGTCTACCATCCATTGTTGTAACAAAATCTCAACAACGAACTACCTTCCATAATGACATAGCTACCATACAATGGAGTAAAAAAATCTCAACAACGAACTACCTTTCATAATGACAAGGCTACCATCCAATGGAGTAACAAAATCTCAAAAATGAACTACCTTCCATAATAACAAGGCTACAATCCATTGGAGTAACAAAATCCCAATAACGAACTACCTTCCATAATGACAAGGCTATGATCCATTGGAGTAACCAAATCTCAACAACGAACTACCTTCCATAATGACAAGACTACCATCCATTGGAGTAACAAAATATCTACAATGAACTACTTTCCATAATGACAAGGCTACCATCCATTGGACTAACAAAATATCAAAAATGAACTACCTTCCATAATGACAAGGCTATGATCCATTGGAGTAACCAAATCTCAACAACGAACTACCTTCCATAATGACAAGGCTACCATCCATTGGAGTAAAAAAATATCAACAACGAACTACCTTCCCTAATGACAAGGCTACCATCCATTGGAGTAACAAAATCTCAACAACAAACTACCTTCCATAATGACAAGGCTACCATCCATTGGAGTAACAAAATCTCAACAATGATCTACCTTCCATATTGACAAGGCTACAATCCATTGGAGTAACAAAATCTCAACAACGAACTACCTTCCACAATGACAAGTCTACCATCCATTGGAGTAACAAAATCTCAACAAGGAACTACCTTCAATAATGACAAAGCTACCATACAATGGAGTAAAAAATTCTCAACAACGAACTACCTTTCATAATGACAAGGCTACCATCCAATGGAGTAACAAAATCCCAATAACGAACTACCTTCCATAATGACAAGGCTACAATCCATTGGAGTAACCAAATCTCAACAACGAACTACCTTCCATAATGACGAGGCTACCATCCATTAGAGTAATAAAATTTCAACAACGAACTACCTTCCATAATGACGAGGCTACCATCCATTAGAGTAACAAAATTTCAACAACGAACTTCCTTCCATAATGACAAGGCCACCATCCATTGGAGTAACAAAATTTCAACAACGAACTACCTTCCATAATGACAAGGCCACCATCCATTGGAGTAACTAAATATCAACAACGAACTACCTTCCATAATGACAAGGCTACCATCCATTGGAGTAACAAAATCTCAACAACGAACTACCTTCCATATTGACAAGTCTACAATCCATTGGAGTAACAAAATCTCAACAATGAACTACCTTCCACAATGACAAGTCTACCATCCATTGGTGTAACAAAATCTCAACAACGAACTACCTTCCATAATGACATAGCTACCATACAATGGAGTAAAAAAATCTCAACAACGAACTACCTTTCATAATGACAAGGCTACCATCCAATGGAGTAACAAAATCTCAAAAACGAACTACCTTCCATAATAACAAGGCTACAATCCATTGGAGTAACAAAATCCCAATAACGAACTACCTTCCATAATGACAAGGCTATGATCCATTGGAGTAACCAAATCTCAACAACGAACTACCTTCCATAATGACAAGACTACCATCCATTGGAGTAACAAAATATCTACAATGAACTACTTTCCATAATGACAAGGCTACCATCCATTGGAGTAACAAAATATCAAAAATGAACTACCTTCCATAATGACAAGGCTATGATCCATTGGAGTAACCAAATCTCAACAACGAACTACCTTCCATAATGACAAGGCTACCATCCATTGTAGTAAAAAAATATCAACAACGAACTACCTTCCCTAATGACAAGGCTACCATCCATTGGAGTAACAAAATCTCAACAACAAACTACCTTCCATAATGACAAGGCTACCATCCATTGGAGTAACAAAATCTCAACAACGATCTACCTTCCATATTTACAAGGCTACAATCCATTGGAGTAACAAAATCTCAACAACGAACTACCTTCCATAATGACTAGTCTACCATCCGTTGGAGTAACAAAATCTCAACAAAGAACTACCTTCCATAATGACAAAGCTACCATACAATGGAGTAAAAAAATCTCAACAACGAACTACCTTTCATAATAACAAGGCTACCATCCAATGGAGTAACAAAATCTCCAAAATGAACTACCTTCCATAATAACAAGGCTACCATCCATTGGAGTAACAAAATCCCAATAACGAACTACCTTCCATAATGACAAGGCTACGATCCATTGGAGTAACCAAATCTCAACAACGAACTACCTTCCATAATGACGAGGCTACCATCCATTGGAGTAACAAAATCTCAAAAACAAACTACCTTCCACAATGACAAGGCTATCATCCATTGGAGTAACAAAATCACAACAACGAACTACCTTCCATAATGACAAAGCTACCATACAATGGAGTAAAAAAATCTCAAAAATGAACTACCTTCCATAATAACAAGGCTACCATCCATTGGAGTAACAAAATCCCAATAACGAACTACCTTTAATAATGACAAGGCTACAATCCATTGGAGTTACCTAATCTCAACAACGAACTACCTTCCATAATGACGAGGCTACCATCCATTAGAGTAACAAAATTTCAACAACGAACTACCTTCCAAAATGACAAGGCTACCATCCATTGGAGTAACAAAATATCAACAACAAACTACCTTCCATAATGATAAGGCTACCATCCATTGGAGTAAAAAAATATCAACAACGAACTACCTTCCATAATGACAAGGCTACCATCCATTGGAGTAAAAAAATATCAACAACGAACTACCTTCCCTAATGACAAGGCTACCATCCATTGGAGTAACAAAATCTCAACAACAAACTACCTTCCATAATGACAAGGCTACCATCCATTGGAGTAACAAAATCTCAACAACAAACTACCTTCCATTATGACAAGGCTACAATCCATTGGAGTAACAAAATCTCAACAACGAACTACCTTCCACAATGACAAGTCTACCATCCATTGGAGTAACAAAATCTCAACAAGGAACTACCTTTAATAATGACAAAGCTACCATACAATGGAGTAAAAAATTCTCAACAACGAACTACCTTTCATAATAACAAGGCTACCATCCAATGGAGTAACAAAATCCCAATAACGAACTACCTTCCATAATGACAAGGCTACAATCCATTGGAGTAACCAAATCTCAACAACGAACTACCTTCCATAATGACGAGGCTACCATCCATTAGAGTAATAAAATTTCAACAACGAACTACCTTCCATAATGACGAGGCTACCATCCATTAGAGTAAAAAAATCTCAACAACGAACTACCTTTCATAATGACAAGGCTACCATCCAATGGAGTAACAAAATCTCAAAAACGAACTACCTTCCATAATAACAAGGCTACAATCCATTGGAGTAACAAAATCCCAATAACGAACTACCTTCCATAATGACAAGGCTATGATCCATTGGAGTAACCAAATCTCAACAACGAACTACCTTCCATAATGACAAGACTACCATCCATTGGAGTAACAAAATATCTACAATGAACTACTTTCCATAATGACAAGGCTACCATCCATTGGAGTAACAAAATATCAAAAATGAACTACCTTCCATAATGACAAGGCTATGATCCATTGGAGTAACCAAATCTCAACAACGAACTACCTTCCATAATGACAAGACTACCATCCATTGGAGTAACAAAATATCTACAATGAACTACTTTCCATAATGACAAGGCTACCATCCATTGGAGTAACAAAATATCAAAAATGAACTACCTTCCATAATGACAAGGCTATCATCCATTGGAGAAACAAAATCTCAATAATGAACTACCTTCCGTAATGACATGTATACCATCAATTAGAGTTACAAAATCTCAACAACAAACTACCTTCCACAATGACAAGGCGACCATCCATTAAAGTAACAAAATTTCAACAACGAACTACCTTCCATAATGACAAGGCTACCATCCATTGGAGTAACAAAATATCAACAACGAACTACCTTCCATAATGACAAGGCTACCATCCATTGGAGTACCAAAATCTCAACAACGAACTACCTTCCATAATGACAAAGCTACCATACATTGGAGTAAACAAATGTCAACAACGAACTACCTTTCATCATGACAAGCCTACCATCCAATGGAGTAACAAAATCTCAAAAATGAACTACCTTTCATAATAACACGGCTACCATCCATTGGAGTAACAAAATCTCAACAACAAACTACGTTCCATAATGACAAGGCTACCATCCATTGGAGTAACAAAATCTCAACAAAAAACTACCTTCCATATTGACAAGGCTATAATCCATTGGAGTAAAAAAATCTCAACAACGAACTACCTTCCATAATGACAAGGCTACCATCCATTGGAGTAAAAAAATATCAACAACGAACTACCTTCCATAATGACAAGGCTTCCATCAATTGGAGTAACAAAATCTAAATAATGAACTACCTTCCATAATGAGAAGGCTATCATCCATTGGAGAAACAAAATCTCAACAATGAACTACCTTCCGTAATGACAAGTCTACAATCCATTGGAGTAACAAAATCTCAAAAATGAACTACCTTCAATATTGACAAGGCTATCATCCATTGGAGAAACAAAATCTCAACAATGAAGTACCTTCCGTAATGACAAGGCTACAATACATTGGAGTACCAAAATCTCAACAACGAACTACCTTCCCTAATAAAAAGGCTACCATCCATAAGAGTAACAAAATACCAATAACGAACTACCTTCCATAATGACAAGGCTACCATCCATTGGAATAACCAAATCTCAACAACGAACTACCTTCCATAATGACGAGGCTACCATCCATTGGAGTAACAAAATTTCAACAACGAACTACCTTCCATAATTACAAGACTACCATCCATTGGAGTAACAAAATCTCAACAATGAACTACCTTCCATAATGACAAGGCTATCATCCATTGGAGAAACAAACACTCAATAATGAACTACCTTCCGTAATGACATGGATACCATCAATTAGAGTTGCAAAATCTCAACAACAAACTACCTTCCACAATGACAAGGCTACCATCCATTAAAATAAGAAAATCTCAACAACGAACTACCTTCCATAATGACAAGGCTACCATCCATTGGAGTAACAAAATCTCAACAACGAACTACCTTCCATAATGATAAGACTACCATCCATTGGAGTAAAAAAATTTCAACAACGAACTACCTTCCATAATGACAAGGCTACCATCCATTGGAGTAACAAAATATGAACAAGAAACTACCTTCCACAATGACAAGTCTACCATCCATTGGAGTAACAAAATCTTAACAACGAACTACCTTCCATAATGACAAAGCTACCATACATTGGAGTAAACAAATGTCAACAACGAACTACCTTTCATCATGACAAGCCTACCATCCAATGGAGTAACAAAATCTCAAAAATGAACTACCTTCCATAATAACAAGGCTACCATCCATGGGAGTAACAAAATCTCAACAACAAACTACGTTCCATAATGACAAGGCTACCATCCATTGGAGTAACAAAATCTCAACAACAAACTACCTTCCATATTGACAAGGCTATAATCCATTGGAGTAAAAAAATCTCAACAACGAACTACCTTCCATAATTACAAGGCTACCATCCATTGGAGTAAAAAAATATCAACAACGAACTACCTTCCATAATGACAAGGCCACCATCCATTGGAGTTACAAAATTTCAACAACAAACTACCTTCCATAATGACAAGGCTTCCATCAATTGGAGTAACAAAATCTAAATAATGAACTACCTTCCATAATGAGAAGGCTATCATCCATTGGAGAAACAAAATCTCAACAATGAACTACCTTCCGTAATGACAAGTCTACAATCCATTGGAGTAACAAAATCTCAAAAATGAACTACCTTCAATATTGACAAGGCTATCATCCATTGGAGAAACAAAATCTCAACAGTGAACTACCTTCCGTAATGACAAGGCTACAATACATTGGAGTAACAAAATCTCAACAACGGACTACCTTCCCTAATAAAAAGGCTACCATCCATAAGAGTAACAAAATACCAATAACGAACTACATTCCATAATGACAAGGCTACCATCCATTGGAATAACCAAATCTCAACAACGAACTACCTTCCATAATGACGAGGCTACCATCCATTGGAGTAACAAAATTTCAACAACGAACTACCTTCCATAATTACAAGACTACCATCCATTGGAGTAACAAAATCTCAACAATGAACTACCTTCCATAATGACAAGGCTATCATCCATTGGAGAAACAAACACTCAATAATGAACTACCTTCCGTAATGACATGGATACCATCAATTAGAGTTGCAAAATCTCAACAACAAACTACCTTCCACAATGACAAGGCTACCATCCATTAAAATAAGAAAATCTCAACAACGAACTACCTTCCATAATGACAAGGCTACCATCCATTGGAGTAACAAAATCTCAACAACGAACTACCTTCCATAATGATAAGACTACCATCCATTGGAGTAAAAAAATTTCAACAACGAACTACCTTCCATAATGACAAGGCTACCATCCATTGGAGTAACAAAATATGAACAACAAACTACCTTCCACAATGACAAGTCTACCATCCATTGGAGTAACAAAATCTTAACAACGAACTACCTTCCATAATGACAAAGCTACCATACATTGGAGTAAACAAATGTCAACAACGAACTACCTTTCATCATGACAAGCCTACCATCCAATGGAGTAACAAAATCTCAAAAATGAACTACCTTCCATAATAACAAGGCTACCATCCATGGGAGTAACAAAATCTCAACAACAAACTACGTTCCATAATGACAAGGCTACCATCCATTGGAGTAACAAAATCTCAACAACAAACTACCTTCCATATTGACAAGGCTATAATCCATTGGAGTAAAAAAATCTCAACAACGAACTACCTTCCATAATTACAAGGCTACCATCCATTGGAGTAAAAAAATATCAACAACGAACTACCTTCCATAATGACAAGGCCACCATCCATTGGAGTTACAAAATTTCAATAACAAACTACCTTCCATAATGACAAGGCTTCCATCAATTGGAGTAACAAAATCTAAATAATGAACTACCTTCCATAATGAGAAGGCTATCATCCATTGGAGAAACAAAATCTCAACAATGAACTACCTTCCGTAATGACAAGTCTACAATCCATTGGAGTAACAAAATCTCAAAAATGAACTACCTTCAATATTGACAAGGCTATCATCCATTGGAGAAACAAAATCTCAACAGTGAACTACCTTCCGTAATGACAAGGCTACAATACATTGGAGTAACAAAATCTCAACAACGAACTACCTTCCCTAATAAAAAGGCTACCATCCATAAGAGTAACAAAATACCAATAACGAACTACCTTCCATAATGACAAGGCTACCATCCATTGGAATAACCAAATCTCAACAACGAACTACCTTCCATAATGACGAGGCTACCATCCATTGGAGTAACAAAATTTCAACAACGAACTACCTTCCATAATTACAAGACTACCATCCATTGGAGTAACAAAATCTCAACAATGAACTACCTTCCATAATGACAAGGCTACCATCCATTGTAGTAAAAAAATATCAACAACGAACTACCTTCCCTAATGACAAGGCTACCATCCATTGGAGTAACAAAATCTCAACAACAAACTACCTTCCATAATGACAAGGCTACCATCCATTGGAGTAACAAAATCTCAACAACGATCTACCTTCCATATTTACAAGGCTACAATCCATTGGAGTAACAAAATCTCAACAACGAACTACCTTCCATAATGAGTAGTCTACCATCCGTTGGAGTAACAAAATCTCAACAAAGAACTACCTTCCATAATGACAAAGCTACCACACAATGGAGTAAATAAATCTCAACAACGAACTACCTTTCATAATAACAAGGCTACCATCCAATGGAGTAACAAAATCTCAAAAATGAACTACCTTCCATAATAACAAGGCTACCATCCATTGGAGTAACAAAATCCCAATAACGAACTACCTTCCATAATGACAAGGCTACGATCCATTGGAGTAACCAAATCTTAACAACGAACTACCTTCCATAATGACGAGGCTACCATCCATTGGAGTAACAAAATCTCAAAAACAAACTACCTTCCACAATGACAAGGCTATCATCCATTGGAGTAACAAAATCACAACAACGAACTACCTTCCATAATGACAAAGCTACCATACAATGGAGTAAAAAAATCTCAAAAATGAACTACCTTCCATAATAACAAGGCTACCATCCATTGGAGTAACAAAATCCCAATAACGAACTACCTTTAATAATGACAAGGCTACAATCCATTGGAGTAACCTAATCTCAACAACGAACTACCTTCCATAATGACGAGGCTACCATCCATTAGAGTAACAAAATTTCAACAACGAACTACCTTCCAAAATGACAAGGCTACCATCCATTGGAGTAACAAAATATCAACAACAAACTACCTTCCATAATGATAAGGCTACCATCCATTGGAGTAAAAAAATATCAACAACGAACTACCTTCCATAATGACAAGGCTACCATCCATTGGAGTAAAAAAATATCAACAACGAACTACCTTCCCTAATGACAAGGCTACCATCCATTGGAGTAACAAAATCTTAACAACAAACTACCTTCCATAATGACAAGGATACCATCCATTGGAGTAACAAAATCTCAACAACAAACTACCTTCCATATTGACAAGGCTACAATCCATTGGAGTAACAAAATCTCAACAAGGAACTACCTTCAATAATGACAAAGCTACCATACAATGGAGTAAAAAATTCTCAACAACGAACTACCTTTCATAATGACAAGGCTACCATCCAATGGAGTAACAAAATCCCAATAACGAACTACCTTCCATAATGACAAGGCTACAATCCATTGGAGTAACCAAATCTCAACAACGAACTACCTTCCATAATGACGAGGCTACCATCCATTAGAGTAATAAAATTTCAACAACGAACTACCTTCCATAATGACGAGGCTACCATCCATTAGAGTAACAAAATTTCAACAACGAACTTCCTTCCATAATGACAAGGCCACCATCCATTGGAGTAACTAAATATCAACAACGAACTACCTTCCATAATGACAAGGCTACCATCCATTGGAGTAACAAAATCTCAACAACGAACTACCTTCCATATTGACAAGTCTACAATCCATTGGAGTAACAAAATCTCAACAATGAACTACCTTCCACAATGACAAGTCTACCATCCATTGGTGTAACAAAATCTCAACAACGAACTACCTTCCATAATGACATAGCTACCATACAATGGAGTAAAAAAATCTCAACAACGAACTACCTTTCATAATGACAAGGCTACCATCCAATGGAGTAACAAAATCTCAAAAACGAACTACCTTCTTTAATAACAAGGCTACAATCCATTGGAGTAACAAAATCCCAATAACGAACTACCTTCCATAATGACAAGGCTATGATCCATTGGAGTAACCAAATCTCAACAACGAACTACCTTCCATAATGACAAGACTACCATCCATTGGAGTAACAAAATATCTACAATGAACTACTTTCCATAATGACAAGGCTACCATCCATTGGAGTAACAAAATATCAAAAATGAACTACCTTCCATAATGACAAGGCTATGATCCATTGGAGTAACCAAATCTCAACAACGAACTACCTTCCATAATGACAAGGCTACCATCCATTGTAGTAAAAAAATATCAACAACGAACTACCTTCCCTAATGATAAGGCTACCATCCATTGGAGTAACAAAATCTCAACAACAAACTACCTTCCATAATGACAAGGCTACCATCCATTGGAGTAACAAAATCTCAACAACGATCTACCTTCCATATTTACAAGGCTACAATCCATTGGAGTAACAAAATCTCAACAACGAACTACCTTCCATAATGACTAGTCTACCATCCGTTGGAGTAACAAAATCTCAACAAAGAACTACCTTCCATAATGACAAAGCTACCATACAATGGAGTAAAAAAATCTCAACAACGAACTACCTTTCATAATAACAAGGCTACCATCCAATGGAGTAACAAAATCTCAAAAATGAACTACCTTCCATAATAACAAGGCTACCATCCATTGGAGTAACAAAATCCCAATAACGAACTACCTTCCATAATGACAAGGCTACGATCCATTGGAGTAACCAAATCTCAACAACGAACTACCTTCCATAATGACGAGGCTACCATCCATTGGAGTAACAAAATCTCAAAAACAAACTACCTTCCACAATGACAAGGCTATCATCCATTGGAGTAACAAAATCACAACAACGAACTACCTTCCATAATGACAAAGCTACCATACAATGAAGTAAAAAAATCTCAAAAATGAACTACCTACCATAATAACAAGGCTACCATCCATTGGAGTAACAAAATCCCAATAACGAACTACCTTTAATAATGACAAGGCTACAATCCATTGGTGTAACCTAATCTCAACAACGAACTACCTTCCATAATGACGAGGCTACCATCCATTAGAGTAACAAAATTTCAACAACGAACTACCTTCCAAAATGACAAGGCTACCATCCATTGGAGTAACAAAATATCAACAACAAACTACCTTCCATAATGATAAGGCTACCATCCATTGGAGTAAAAAAATATCAACAACGAACTACCTTCCATAATGACAAGGCTACCATCCATTGGAGTAAAAAAATATCAACAACGAACTACCTTCCCTAATGACAAGGCTACCATCCATTGGAGTAACAAAATCTCAACAACAAACTACCTTCCATAATGACAAGGCTACCATCCATTGGAGTAACAAAATCTCAACAACAAACTACCTTCCATATTGACAAGGCTACAATCCATTGGAGTAACAAAATCTCAACAACGACCTACCTTCCACAATGACAAGTCTACCATCCATTGGAGTAACAAAATCTCAACAAGGAACTACCTTCAATAATGACAAAGCTACCATACAATGGAGTAAAAAATTCTCAACAACGAACTACCTTTCATAATGACAAGGCTACCATCCAATGGAGTAACAAAATCCCAATAACGAACTACCTTCCATAATGACAAGGCTACAATCCATTGGAGTAACCAAATCTCAACAACGAACTACCTTCCATAATGACGAGGCTACCATCCATTAGAGTAATAAAATTTCAACAACGAACTACCTTCCATAATGACGAGGCTACCATCCATTAGAGTAACAAAATTTCAACAACGAACTTCCTTCCATAATGACAAGGCCACCATCCATTGGGATAACAAAATTTCAACAACGAACTACCTTCCATAATGACAAGGCCACCATCCATTGGAGTAACTAAATATCAACAACGAACTACCTTCCATAATGACAAGGCTACCATCCATTGGAGTAACAAAATCTCAACAACAAACTACCTTCCATATTGACAAGTCTACAATCCATTGGAGTAACAAAATCTAAACAATGAACTACCTTCCACAATGACAAGTCTACCATCCATTGGTGTAACAAAATCTCAACAACGAACTACCTTCCATAATGACATAGCTACCATACAATGGAGTAAAAAAATCTCAACAACGAACTACCTTTCATAATGACAAGGCTACCATCCAATGGAGTAACAAAATCTCAAAAACGAACTACCTTCCATAATAACAAGGCTACAATCCATTGGAGTAACAAAATCCCAATAACGAACTACCTTCCATAATGACAAGGCTATGATCCATTGGAGTAACCAAATCTCAACAACGAACTACCTTCCATAATGACAAGACTACCATCCATTGGAGTAACAAAATATCTACAATGAACTACTTTCCATAATGACAAGGCTACCATCCATTGGAGTAACAAAATATCAAAAATGAACTACCTTCCATAATGACAAGGCTATGATCCATTGGAGTAACCAAATCTCAACAACGAACTACCTTCCATAATGACAAGACTACCATCCATTGGAGTAACAAAATATCTACAATGAACTACTTTCCATAATGACAAGGCTACCATCCATTGGAGTAACAAAATATCAAAAATGAACTACCTTCCATAATGACAAGGCTATCATCCATTGGAGAAACAAAATCTCAATAATGAACTACCTTCCGTAATGACATGTATACCATCAATTAGAGTTACAAAATCTCAACAACAAACTACCTTCCACAATGACAAGGCGACCATCCATTAAAGTAACAAAATTTCAACAACGAACTACCTTCCATAATAACAAGGCTACCATCCATTGGAGTAACAAAATATCAACAACGAACTACCTTCCATAATGACAAGGCTACCATCCATTGGAGTAACAAAATCTCAACAACGAACTACCTTCCATAATGACAAAGCTACCATACATTGGAGTAAACAAATGTCAACAACGAACTACCTTTCATCATGACAAGCCTACCATCCAATGGAGTAACAAAATCTCAAAAATGAACGACCTTCCATAATAACAAGGCTACCATCCATTGGAGTAACAAAATCTCAACAACAAACTACGTTCCATAATGACAAGGCTACCATCCATTGGAGTAACAAAATCTCAACAAAAAACTACCTTCCATATTGACAAGGCTATAATCCATTGGAGTAAAAAAATCTCAACAACGAACTACCTTCCATAATGACAAGGCTACCATCCATTGGAGTAAAAAAATATCAACAACGAACTACCTTCCATAATGACAAGGCTTCCATCAATTGGAGTAACAAAATCTAAATAATGAACTACCTTCCATAATGAGAAGGCTATCATCCATTGGATAAACAAAATCTCAACAATGAACTACCTTCCGTAATGACAAGTCTACAATCCATTGGAGTAACAAAATCTCAAAAATGAACTACCTTCAATATTGACAAGGCTATCATCCATTGGAGAAACAAAATCTCAACAATGAACTACCTTCCGTAATGACAAGGCTACAATACATTGGAGTAACAAAATCTCAACAACGAACTACCTTCCCTAATAAAAAGGCTACCATCCATAAGAGTAACAAAATACCAATAACGAACTACCTTCCATAATGACAAGGCTACCATCCATTGGAATAACCAAATCTCAACAACGAACTACCTTCCATAATGACGAGGCTACCATCCATTGGAGTAACAAAATTTCAACAACGAACTACCTTCCATAATTACAAGACTACCATCCATTGGAGTAACAAAATCTCAACAATGAACTACCTTCCATAATGACAAGGCTATCATCCATTGGAGAAACAAACACTCAATAATGAACTACCTTCCGTAATGACATGGATACCATCAATTAGAGTTGCAAAATCTCAACAACAAACTACCTTCCACAATGACAAGGCTACCATCCATTAAAATAAGAAAATCTCAACAACGAACTACCTTCCATAATGACAAGGCTACCATCCATTGGAGTAACAAAATCTCAACAACGAACTACCTTCCATAATGATAAGACTACCATCCATTGGAGTAAAAAAATTTCAACAACGAACTACCTTCCATAATGACAAGGCTACCATCCATTGGAGTAACAAAATATGAACAACAAACTACCTTCCACAATGACAAGTCTACCATCCATTGGAGTAACAAAATCTTAACAACGAACTACCTTCCATAATGACAAAGCTACCATACATTGGAGTAAACAAATGTCAACAACGAACTACCTTTCATCATGACAAGCCTACCATCCAATGGAGTAACAAAATCTCAAAAATGAACTACCTTCCATAATAACAAGGCTACCATCCATGGGAGTAACAAAATCTCAACAACAAACTACGTTCCATAATGACAAGGCTACCATCCATTGGAGTAGCAAAATCTCAACAACAAACTACCTTCCATATTGACAAGGCTATAATCAATTGGAGTAAAAAAATCTCAACAACGAACTACCTTCCATAATTACAAGGCTACCATCCATTGGAGTAAAAAAATATCAACAACGAACTACCTTCCATAATGACAAGGCCACCATCCATTGGAGTTACAAAATTTCAACAACAAACTACCTTCCATAATGACAAGGCTTCCATCAATTGGAGTAACAAAATCTAAATAATGAACTACCTTCCATAATGAGAAGGCTATCATCCATTGGAGAAACAAAATCTCAACAATGAACTACCTTCCGTAATGACAAGTCTACAATCCATTGGAGTAACAAAATCTCAAAAATGAACTACCTTCAATATTGACAAGGCTATCATCCATTGGAGAAACAAAATCTCAACAGTGAACTACCTTCCGTAATGACAAGGCTACAATACATTGGAGTAACAAAATCTCAACAACGGACTACCTTCCCTAATAAAAAGGCTACCATCCATAAGAGTAACAAAATACCAATAACGAACTACCTTCCATAATGACAAGGCTACCATCCATTGGAATAACCAAATCTCAACAACGAACTACCTTCCATAATGACGAGGCTACCATCCATTGGAGTAACAAAATTTCAACAACGAACTACCTTCAATAATTACAAGACTACCATCCATTGGAGTAACAAAATCTCAACAATGAACTACCTTCCATAATGACAAGGCTATCATCCATTGGAGAAACAAACACTCAATAATGAACTACCTTCCGTAATGACATGGATACCATCAATTAGAGTTGCAAAATCTCAACAACAAACTACCTTCCACAATGACAAGGCTACCATCCATTAAAATAAGAAAATCTCAACAACGAACTACCTTCCATAATGACAAGGCTACCATCCATTGGAGTAACAAAATCTCAACAACGAACTACCTTCCATAATGATAAGACTACCATCCATTGGAGTAAAAAAATTTCAACAACGAACTACCTTCCATAATGACAAGGCTACCATCCATTGGAGTAACAAAATATGAACAACAAACTACCTTCCACAATGACAAGTCTACCATCCATTGGAGTAACAAAATCTTAACAACGAACTACCTTCCATAATGACAAAGCTACCATACATTGGAGTAAACAAATGTCAACAACGAACTACCTTTCATCATGACAAGCCTACCATCCAATGGAGTAACAAAATCTCAAAAATGAACTACCTTCCATAATAACAAGGCTACCATCCATGGGAGTAACAAAATCTCAACAACAAACTACGTTCCATAATGACAAGGCTACCATCCATTGGAGTAACAAAATCTCAACAACAAACTACCTTCCATATTGACAAGGCTATAATCCATTGGAGTAAAAAAATCTCAACAACGAACTACCTTCCATAATTACAAGGCTACCATCCATTGGAGTAAAAAAATATCAACAACGAACTACCTTCCATAATGACAAGGCCACCATCCATTGGAGTTACAAAATTTCAACAACAAACTACCTTCCATAATGACAAGGCTTCCATCTATTGGAGTAACAAAATCTAAATAATGAACTACCTTCCATATTGAGAAGGCTATCATCCATTGGAGAAACAAAATCTCAACAATGAACTACCTTCCGTAATGACAAGTCTACAATCCATTGGAGTAACAAAATCTCAAAAATGAACTACCTTCAATATTGACAAGGCTATCATCCATTGGAGAAACAAAATCTCAACAGTGAACTACCTTCCGTAATGACAAGGCTACAATACATTGGAGTAACAAAATCTCAACAACGAACTACCTTCCCTAATAAAAAGGCTACCATCCATAAGAGTAACAAAATACCAATAACGAACTACCTTCCATAATGACAAGGCTACCATCCATTGGAATAACCAAATCTCAACAACGAACTACCTTCCATAATGACGAGGCTACCATCCATTGGAGTAACAAAATTTCAACAACGAACTACCTTCCATAATTACAAGACTACCATCCATTGGAGTAACAAAATCTCAACAATGAACTACCTTCCATAATGACAAGGCTATCATCCATTGGAGAAACAAACACTCAATAATGAACTACCTTCCGTAATGACATGGATACCATCAATTAGAGTTGCAAAATCTCAACAACAAACTACCTTCCACAATGACAAGGCTACCATCCATTAAAATAAGAAAATCTCAACAACGAACTACCTTCCATAATGACAAGGCTACCATCCATTGGAGTAACAAAATCTCAACAATGAACTACCTTCCATAATGATAAGACTACCATCCATTGGAGTAAAAAAATTTCAACAACGAACTACCTTCCATAATGACAAGGCTACCATCCATTGGAGTAACAAAATATGAACAACAAACTACCTTCCACAATGACAAGTCTACCATCCATTGGAGTAACAAAATCTTAACAACGAACTACCTTCCATAATGATAAAGCTACCATACATTGGAGTAAACAAATGTCAACAACGAACTACCATTCATCATGACAAGCCTACCATCCAATGGAGTAACAAAATCTCAAAAATGAACTACCTTCCATAATAACAAGGCTACCATCCATGGAAGTAACAAAATCTCAACAACAATCTACGTTCCATAATGACAAGGCTACCATCCATTGGAGTAACAAAATCTCAACAACAAACTACCTTCCATATTGACAAGGCTATAATCCATTGGAGTAAAAAAATCTCAACAACGAACTACCTTCCATAATTACAAGGCTACCATCCATTGGAGTAAAAAAATATCAACAACGAACTACCTTCCATAATGACAAGGCCACCATCCATTGGAGTTACAAAATTTCAATAACAAACTACCTTCCATAATGACAAGGCTTCCATCAATTGGAGTAACAAAATCTAAACAATGAACTACCTTCCATAATGAGAAAGCTATCATCCATTGGAGAAACAAAATCTCAACAATGAACTACCTTCCGTAATGACAAGTCTACAATCCATTGGAGTAACAAAATCTCAAAAATGAAATACCTTCAATATTGACAAGGCTATCATCCCTTGGAGAAACAAAATCTCAACAGTGAACTACCTTCCGTAATGACAAGGCTACAATACATTGGAGTAACAAAATCTCAACAACGAACTACCTTCCCTAATAAAAAGGCTACCATCCATAAGAGTAACAAAATACCAATAACGAACTACCTTCCATAATGACAAGGCTACCATCCATTGGAATAACCAAATCTCAACAACGAACTACCTTCCATAATGACGAGGCTACCATCCATTAGAGTAATAAAATTTCAACAACGAACTACCTTCCATAATGACGAGGCTACCATCCATTAGAGTAACAAAATTTCAACAACGAACTTCCTTCCATAATGACAAGGCCACCATCCATTGGAGTAACAAAATTTCAACAACGAACTACCTTCCATAATGACAAGGCCACCATCCATTGGAGTAACTAAATATCAACAACGAACTACCTTCCATAATGACAAGGCTACCATCCATTGGAGTAACAAAATCTCAACAACGAACTACCTTCCATATTGACAAGTCTACAATCCATTGGAGTAACAAAATCTCAACAATGAACTACCTTCCACAATGACAAGTCTACCATCCATTGGTGTAACAAAATCTCAACAACGAACTACCTTCCATAATGACATAGCTACCATACAATGGAGTAAAAAAATCTCAACAACGAACTACCTTTCATAATGACAAGGCTACCATCCAATGGAGTAACAAAATCTCAAAAACGAACTACCTTCCATAATAACAAGGCTACAATCCATTGGAGTAACAAAATCCCAATAACGAACTACCTTCCATAATGACAAGGCTATGATCCATTGGAGTAACCAAATCTCAACAACGAACTACCTTCCATAATGACAAGACTACCATCCATTGGAGTAACAAAATATCTACAATGAACTACTTTCCATAATGACAAGGCTACCATCCATTGGAGTAACAAAATATCAAAAATGAACTACCTTCCATAATGACAAGGCTATGATCCATTGGAGTAACCAAATCTCAACAACGAACTACCTTCCATAATGACAAGACTACCATCCATTGGAGTAACAAAATATCTACAATGAACTACTTTCCATAATGACAAGGCTACCATCCATTGGAGTAACAAAATATCAAAAATGAACTACCTTCCATAATGACAAGGCTATCATCCATTGGAGAAACAAAATCTCAATAATGAACTACCTTCCGTAATGACATGTATACCATCAATTAGAGTTACAAAATCTCAACAACAAACTACCTTCCACAATGACAAGGCGACCATCCATTAAAGTAACAAAATTTCAACAACGAACTACCTTCCATAATGACAAGGCTACCATCCATTGGAGTAACAAAATATCAACAACGAACTACCTTCCATAATGACAAGGCTACCATCCATTGGAGTAACAAAATCTCAACAACGAACTACCTTCCATAATGACAAAGCTACCATACATTGGAGTAAACAAATGTCAACAACGAACTACCTTTCATCATGACAAGCCTACCATCCAATGGAGTAACAAAATCTCAAAAATGAACGACCTTCCATAATAACAAGGCTACCATCCATTGGAGTAACAAAATCTCAACAACAAACTACGTTCCATAATGACAAGGCTACCATCCATTGGAGTAACAAAATCTCAACAAAAAACTACCTTCCATATTGACAAGGCTATAATCCATTGGAGTAAAAAAATCTCAACAACGAACTACCTTCCATAATGACAAGGCTACCATCCATTGGAGTAAAAAAATATCAACAACGAACTACCTTCCATAATGACAAGGCTTCCATCAATTGGAGTAACAAAATCTAAATAATGAACTACCTTCCATAATGAGAAGGCTATCATCCATTGGAGAAACAAAATCTCAACAATGAACTACCTTCCGTAATGACAAGTCTACAATCCATTGGAGTAACAAAATCTCAAAAATGAACTACCTTCAATATTGACAAGGCTATCATCCATTGGAGAAACAAAATCTCAACAATGAACTACCTTCCGTAATGACAAGGCTACAATACATTGGAGTAACAAAATCTCAACAACGAACTACCTTCCCTAATAAAAAGGCTACCATCCATAAGAGTAACAAAATACCAATAACGAACTACCTTCCATAATGACAAGGCTACCATCCATTGGAATAACCAAATCTCAACAACGAACTACCTTCCATAATGACGAGGCTACCATCCATTGGAGTAACAAAATTTCAACAACGAACTACCTTCCATAATTACAAGACTACCATCCATTGGAGTAACAAAATCTCAACAATGAACTACCTTCCATAATGACAAGGCTATCATCCATTGGAGAAACAAACACTCAATAATGAACTACCTTCCGTAATGACATGGATACCATCAATTAGAGTTACAAAATCTCAACAACAAACTACCTTCCACAATGACAAGGCGACCATCCATTAAAGTAACAAAATTTCAACAACGAACTACCTTCCATAATGACAAGGCTACCATCCATTGGAGTAACAAAATATCAACAACGAACTACCTTCCATAATGACAAGGCTACCATCCATTGGAGTAACAAAATCTCAACAACGAACTACCTTCCATAATGACAAAGCTACCATACATTGGAGTAAACAAATGTCAACAACGAACTACCTTTCATCATGACAAGCCTACCATCCAATGGAGTAACAAAATCTCAAAAATGAACGACCTTCCATAATAACAAGGCTACCATCCATTGGAGTAACAAAATCTCAACAACAAACTACGTTCCATAATGATAAGGCTACCATCCATTGGAGTAACAAAATCTCAACAAAAAACTACATTCCATATTGACAAGGCTATAATCCATTGGAGTAAAAAAATCTCAACAACGAACTACCTTCCATAATGACAAGGCTACCATCCATTGGAGTAAAAAAATATCAACAACGAACTACCTTCCATAATGACAAGGCTTCCATCAATTGGAGTAACAAAATCTAAATAATGAACTACCTTCCATAATGAGAAGGCTATCATCCATTGGAGAAACAAAATCTCAACAATGAACTACCTTCCGTAATGACAAGTCTACAATCCATTGGAGTAACAAAATCTCAAAAATGAACTACCTTCAATATTGACAAGGCTATCATCCATTGGAGAAACAAAATCTCAACAATGAACTACCTTCCGTAATGACAAGGCTACAATACATTGGAGTAACAAAATCTCAACAACGAACTACCTTCCCTAATAAAAAGGCTACCATCCATAAGAGTAACAAAATACCAATAACGAACTACCTTCCATAATGACAAGGCTACCATCCATTGGAATAACCAAATCTCAACAACGAACTACCTTCCTATAATGACGAGGCTACCATCCATTGGAGTAACAAAATTTCAACAACGAACTACCTTCCATAATTACAAGACTACCATCCATTGGAGTAACAAAATCTCAACAATGAACTACCTTCCATAATGACAAGGCTATCATCCATTGGAGAAACAAACACTCAATAATGAACTACCTTCCGTAATGACATGGATACCATCAATTAGAGTTGCAAAATCTCAACAACAAACTACCTTCCACAATGACAAGGCTACCATCCATTAAAATAAGAAAATCTCAACAACGAACTACCTTCCATAATGACAAGGCTACCATCCATTGGAGTAACAAAATCTCAACAACGAACTACCTTCCATAATGATAAGACTACCATCCATTGGAGTAAAAAAATTTCAACAACGAACTACCTTCCATAATGACAAGGCTACCATCCATTGGAGTAACAAAATATGAACAAGAAACTACCTTCCACAATGACAAGTCTACCATCCATTGGAGTAACAAAATCTTAACAACGAACTACCTTCCATAATGACAAAGCTACCATACATTGGAGTAAACAAATGTCAACAACGAACTACCTTTCATCATGACAAGCCTACCATCCAATGGAGTAACAAAATCTCAAAAATGAACTACCTTCCATAATAACAAGGCTACCATCCATGGGAGTAACAAAATCTCAACAACAAACTACGTTCCATAATGACAAGGCTACCATCCATTGGAGTAACAAAATCTCAACAACAAACTACCTTCCATATTGACAAGGCTATAATCCATTGGAGTAAAAAAATCTCAACAACGAACTACCTTCCATAATTACAAGGCTACCATCCATTGGAGTAAAAAAATATCAACAACGAACTACCTTCCATAATTACAAGGCCACCATCCATTGGAGTTACAAAATTTCAACAACAAACTACCTTCCATAATGACAAGGCTTCCATCAATTGGAGTAACAAAATCTAAATAATGAACTACCTTCCATAATGAGAAGGCTATCATCCATTGGAGAAACAAAATCTCAACAATGAACTACCTTCCGTAATGACAAGTCTACAATCCATTGGAGTAACAAAATCTCAAAAATGAACTACCTTCAATATTGACAAGGCTATCATCCATTGGAGAAACAAAATCTCAACAGTGAACTACCTTCCGTAATGACAAGGCTACAATACATTGGAGTAACAAAATCTCAACAACGGACTACCTTCCCTAATAAAAAGGCTACCATCCATAAGAGTAACAAAATACCAATAACGAACTACCTTCCATAATGACAAGGCTACCATCCATTGGAATAACCAAATCTCAACAACGAACTACCTTCCATAATGACGAGGCTACCATCCATTGGAGTAACAAAATTTCAACAACGAACTACCTTCAATAATTACAAGACTACCATCCATTGGAGTAACAAAATCTCAACAATGAACTACCTTCCATAATGACAAGGCTATCATCCATTGGAGAAACAAACACTCAATAATGAACTACCTTCCGTAATGACATGGATACCATCAATTAGAGTTGCAAAATCTCAACAACAAACTACCTTCCACAATGACAAGGCTACCATCCATTAAAATAAGAAAATCTCAACAACGAACTACCTTCCATAATGACAAGGCTACCATCCATTGGAGTAACAAAATCTCAACAACGAACTACCTTCCATAATGATAAGACTACCATCCATTGGAGTAAAAAAATTTCAACAACGAACTACCTTCCATAATGACAAGGCTACCATCCATTGGAGTAACAAAATATGAACAACAAACTACCTTCCACAATGACAAGTCTACCATCCATTGGAGTAACAAAATCTTAACAACGAACTACCTTCCATAATGACAAAGCTACCATACATTGGAGTAAACAAATGTCAACAACGAACTACCTTTCATCATGACAAGCCTACCATCCAATGGAGTAACAAAATCTCAAAAATGAACTACCTTCCATAATAACAAGGCTACCATCCATGGGAGTAACAAAATCTCAACAACAAACTACGTTCCATAATGACAAGGCTACCATCCATTGGAGTAACAAAATCTCAACAACAAACTACCTTCCATATTGACAAGGCTATAATCCATTGGAGTAAAAAAATCTCAACAACGAACTACCTTCCATAATTACAAGGCTACCATCCATTGGAGTAAAAAAATATCAACAACGAACTACCTTCCATAATGACAAGGCCACCATCCATTGGAGTTACAAAATTTCAACAACAAACTACCTTCCATAATGACAAGGCTTCCATCTATTGGAGTAACAAAATCTAAATAATGAACTACCTTCCATAATGAGAAGGCTATCATCCATTGGAGAAACAAAATCTCAACAATGAACTACCTTCCGTAATGACAAGTCTACAATCCATTGGAGTAACAAAATCTCAAAAATGAACTACCTTCAATATTGACAAGGCTATCATCCATTGGAGAAACAAAATCTCAACAGTGAACTACCTTCCGTAATGACAAGGCTACAATACATTGGAGTAACAAAATCTCAACAACGAACTACCTTCCCTAATAAAAAGGCTACCATCCATAAGAGTAACAAAATACCAATAACGAACTACCTTCCATAATGACAAGGCTACCATCCATTGGAATAACCAAATCTCAACAACGAACTACCTTCCATAATGACGAGGCTACCATCCATTGGAGTAACAAAATTTCAACAACGAACTACCTTCCATAATTACAAGACTACCATCCATTGGAGTAACAAAATCTCAACAATGAACTACCTTCCATAATGACAAGGCTATCATCCATTCGAGAAACAAACACTCAATAATGAACTACCTTCCGTAATGACATGGATACCATCAATTAGAGTTGCAAAATCTCAACAACAAACTACCTTCCACAATGACAAGGCTACCATCCATTAAAATAAGAAAATCTCAACAACGAACTACCTTCCATAATGACAAGGCTACCATCCGTTGGAGTAACAAAATCTCAACAACGAACTACCTTCCATAATGATAAGACTACCATCCATTGGAGTAAAAAAATTTCAACAACGAACTACCTTCCATAATGACAAGGCTACCATCCATTGGAGTAACAAAATATGAACAACAAACTACCTTCCACAATGACAAGTCTACCATCCATTGGAGTAACAAAATCTTAACAACGAACTACCTTCCATAATGACAAAGCTACCATACATTGGAGTAAACAAATGTCAACAACGAACTACCATTCATCATGACAAGCCTACCATCCAATGGAGTAACAAAATCTCAAAAATGAACTACCTTCCATAATAACAAGGCTACCATCCATGGGAGTAACAAAATCTCAACAACAATCTACGTTCCATAATGACAAGGCTACCATCCATTGGAGTAACAAAATCTCAACAACAAACTACCTTCCATATTGACAAGGCTATAATCCATTGGAGTAAAAAAATCTCAACAACGAACTACCTTCCATAATTACAAGGCTACCATCCATTGGAGTAAAAAAATATCAACAACGAACTACCTTCCATAATGACAAGGCCACCATCCATTGGAGTTACAAAATTTCAACAACAAACTACCTTCCATAATGACAAGGCTTCCATCAATTGGAGTAACAAAATCTAAACAATGAACTACCTTCCATAATGAGAAGGCTATCATCCATTGGAGAAACAAAATCTCAACAATGAACTACCTTCCGTAATGACAAGTCTACAATCCATTGGAGTAACAAAATCTCAAAAATGAACTACCTTCAATATTGACAAGGCTATCATCCCTTGGAGAAACAAAATCTCAACAGTGAACTACCTTCCGTAATGACAAGGCTACAATACATTGGAGTAACAAAATCCTAACAACGAACTACCTTCCCTAATAAAAAGGCTACCATCCATAAGAGTAACAAAATACCAATAACGAACTACCTTCCATAATGACAAGGCTACCATCCATTGGAATAACCAAATCTCAACAACGAACTACCTTCCAAAATGACCAGGCTACCATCCATTGGAGTAACAAAATATCAACAACAAACTACCTTCCATAATGATAAGGCTACCATCCATTGGAGTAAAAAAATATCAACAACGAACTACCTTCCATAATGACAAGGCTACCATCCATTGGAGTAAAAAATATCAACAACGAACTACCTTCCCTAATGACAAGGCTACCATCCATTGGAGTAACAAAATCTCAACAACAAACTACCTTCCATAATGACAAGGCTACCATCCATTGGAGTAACAAAATCTCAACAACAAACTACCTTCCATATTGACAAGGCTACAATCCATTGGAGTAACAAAATCTCAACAACGAACTACCTTCCACAATGACAAGTCTACCATCCATTGGAGTAACAAAATCTCAACAAGGAACTACCTTCAATAATGACAAAGCTACCATACAATGGAGTAAAAAATTCTCAACAACGAACTACCTTTCATAATGACAAGGCTACCATCCAATGGAGTAACAAAATCCCAATAACGAACTACCTTCCATAATGACAAGGCTACAATCCATTGGAGTAACCAAATCTCAACAACGAACTACCTTCCATAATGACGAGGCTACCATCCATTAGAGTAATAAAATTTCAACAACGAACTACCTTCCATAATGACGAGGCTACCATCCATTAGAGTAACAAAATTTCAACAACGAACTTCCTTCCATAATGACAAGGCCACCATCCATTGGAGTAACAAAATTTCAACAACGAACTACCTTCCATAATGACAAGGCCACCATCCATTGGAGTAACTAAATATCAACAACGAACTACCTTCCATAATGACAAGGCTACCATCCATTGGAGTAACAAAATCTCAACAACGAACTACCTTCCATATTGACAAGTCTACAATCCATTGGAGTAACAAAATCTCAACAATGAACTACCTTCCACAATGACAAGTCTACCATCCATTGGTGTAACAAAATCTCAACAACGAACTACCTTCCATAATGACATAGCTACCATACAATGGAGTAAAAAAATCTCAACAACGAACTACCTTTCATAATGACAAGGCTACCATCCAATGGAGTAACAAAATCTCAAAAACGAACTACCTTCCATAATAACAAGGCTACAATCCATTGGAGTAACAAAATCCCAATAACGAACTACCTTCCATAATGACAAGGCTATGATCCATTGGAGTAACCAAATCTCAACAACGAACTACCTTCCATAATGACAAGACTACCATCCATTGGAGTAACAAAATATCCACAATGAACTACTTTCCATAATGACAAGGCTACCATCCATTGGAGTAACAAAATATCAAAAATGAACTACCTTCCATAATGACAAGGCTATGATCCATTGGAGTAACCAAATCTCAACAACGAACTACCTTCCATAATGACAAGACTACCATCCATTGGAGTAACAAAATATCTACAATGAACTACTTTCCATAATGACAAGGCTACCATCCATTGGAGTAACAAAATATCAAAAATGAACTACCTTCCATAATGACAAGGCTATCATCCATTGGAGAAACAAAATCTCAATAATGAACTACCTTCCGTAATGACATGTATACCATCAATTAGAGTTACAAAATCTCAACAACAAACTACCTTCCACAATGACAAGGCGACCATCCATTAAAGTAACAAAATTTCAACAACGAACTACCTTCCATAATGACAAGGCTACCATCCATTGGAGTAACAAAATATCAACAACGAACTACCTTCCATAATGACAAGGCTACCATCCATTGGAGTAACAAAATCTCAACAACGAACTACCTTCCATAATGACAAAGCTACCATACATTGGAGTAAACAAATGTCAACAACGAACTACCTTTCATCATGACAAGCCTACCATCCAATGGAGTAACAAAATCTCAAAAATGAACGACCTTCCATAATAACAAGGCTACCATCCATTGGAGTAACAAAATCTCAACAACAAACTACGTTCCATAATGACAAGGCTACCATCCATTGGAGTAACAAAATCTCAACAAAAAACTACCTTCCATATTGACAAGGCTATAATCCATTGGAGTAAAAAAATCTCAACAACGAACTACCTTCCATAATGACAAGGCTACCATCCATTGGAGTAAAAAAATATCAACAACGAACTACCTTCCATAATGACAAGGCTTCCATCAATTGGAGTAACAAAATCTAAATAATGAACTACCTTCCATAATGAGAAGGCTATCATCCATTGGAGAAACAAAATCTCAACAATGAACTACCTTCCGTAATGACAAGTCTACAATCCATTGGAGTAACAAAATCTCAAAAATGAACTACCTTCAATATTGACAAGGCTATCATCCATTGGAGAAACAAAATCTCAACAATGAACTACCTTCCGTAATGACAAGGCTACAATACATTGGAGTAACAAAATCTCAACAACGAACTACCTTCCCTAATAAAAAGGCTACCATCCATAAGAGTAACAAAATACCAATAACGAACTACCTTCCATAATGACAAGGCTACCATCCATTGGAATAACCAAATCTCAACAACGAACTACCTTCCATAATGACGAGGCTACCATCCATTGGAGTAACAAAATTTCAACAACGAACTACCTTCCATAATTACAAGACTACCATCCATTGGAGTAACAAAATCTCAACAATGAACTACCTTCCATAATGACAAGGCTATCATCCATTGGAGAAACAAACACTCAATAATGAACTACCTTCCGTAATGACATGGATACCATCAATTAGAGTTGCAAAATCTCAACAACAAACTACCTTCCACAATGACAAGGCTACCATCCATTAAAATAAGAAAATCTCAACAACGAACTACCTTCCATAATGACAAGGCTACCATCCATTGGAGTAACAAAATCTCAACAACGAACTACCTTCCATAATGATAAGACTACCATCCATTGGAGTAAAAAAATTTCAACAACGAACTACCTTCCATAATGACAAGGCTACCATCCATTGGAGTAACAAAATATGAACAAGAAACTACCTTCCACAATGACAAGTCTACCATCCATTGGAGTAACAAAATCTTAACAACGAACTACCTTCCATAATGACAAAGCTACCATACATTGGAGTAAACAAATGTCAACAACGAACTACCTTTCATCATGACAAGCCTACCATCCAATGGAGTAACAAAATCTCAAAAATGAACTACCTTCCATAATAACAAGGCTACCATCCATGGGAGTAACAAAATCTCAACAACAAACTACGTTCCATAATGACAAGGCTACCATCCATTGGAGTAACAAAATCTCAACAACAAACTACCTTCCATATTGACAAGGCTATAATCCATTGGAGTAAAAAAATCTCAACAACGAACTACCTTCCATAATTACAAGGCTACCATCCATTGGAGTAAAAAAATATCAACAACGAACTACCTTCCATAATGACAAGGCCACCATCCATTGGAGTTACAAAATTTCAACAACGAACTACCTTCCATAATGACAAGGCTTCCATCAATTGGAGTAACAAAATCTAAATAATGAACTACCTTCCATAATGAGAAGGCTATCATCCATTGGAGAAACAAAATCTCAACAATGAACTACCTTCCGTAATGACAAGTCTACAATCCATTGGAGTAACAAAATCTCAAAAATGAACTACCTTCAATATTGACAAGGCTATCATCCATTGGAGAAACAAAATCTCAACAGTGAACTACCTTCCGTAATGACAAGGCTACAATACATTGGAGTAACAAAATCTCAACAACGGACTACCTTCCCTAATAAAAAGGCTACCATCCATAAGAGTAACAAAATACCAATAACGAACTACCTTCCATAATGACAAGGCTACCATCCATTGGAATAACCAAATCTCAACAACGAACTACCTTCCATAATGACGAGGCTACCATCCATTGGAGTAACAAAATTTCAACAACGAACTACCTTCCATAATTACAAGACTACCATCCATTGGAGTAACAAAATCTCAACAATGAACTACCTTCCATAATGACAAGGCTATCATCCATTGGAGAAACAAACACTCAATAATGAACTACCTTCCGTAATGACATGGATACCATCAATTAGAGTTGCAAAATCTCAACAACAAACTACCTTCCACAATGACAAGGCTACCATCCATTAAAATAAGAAAATCTCAACAACGAACTACCTTCCATAATGACAAGGCTACCATCCATTGGAGTAACAAAATCTCAACAACGAACTACCTTCCATAATGATAAGACTACCATCCATTGGAGTAAAAAAATTTCAACAACGAACTACCTTCCATAATGACAAGGCTACCATCCATTGGAGTAACAAAATATGAACAACAAACTACCTTCCACAATGACAAGTCTACCATCCATTGGAGTAACAAAATCTTAACAACGAACTACCTTCCATAATGACAAAGCTACCATACATTGGAGTAAACAAATGTCAACAACGAACTACCTTTCATCATGACAAGCCTACCATCCAATGGAGTAACAAAATCTCAAAAATGAACTACCTTCCATAATAACAAGGCTACCATCCATGGGAGTAACAAAATCTCAACAACAAACTACGTTCCATAATGACAAGGCTACCATCCATTGGAGTAACAAAATCTCAACAACAAACTACCTTCCATATTGACAAGGCTATAATCCATTGGAGTAAAAAAATCTCAACAACGAACTACCTTCCATAATTACAAGGCTACCATCCATTGGAGTAAAAAAATATCAACAACGAACTACCTTCCATAATGACAAGGCCACCATCCATTGGAGTTACAAAATTTCAACAACAAACTACCTTCCATAATGACAAGGCTTCCATCTATTGGAGTAACAAAATCTAAATAATGAACTACCTTCCATAATGAGAAGGCTATCATCCATTGGAGAAACAAAATCTCAACAATGAACTACCTTCCGTAATGACAAGTCTACAATCCATTGGAGTAACAAAATCTCAAAAATGAACTACCTTCAATATTGACAAGGCTATCATCCATTGGAGAAACAAAATCTCAACAGTGAACTACCTTCCGTAATGACAAGGCTACAATACATTGGAGTAACAAAATCTCAACAACGAACTACCTTCCCTAATAAAAAGGCTACCATCCATAAGAGTAACAAAATACCAATAACGAACTACCTTCCATAATGACAAGGCTACCATCCATTGGAATAACCAAATCTCAACAACGAACTACCTTCCATAATGACGAGGCTACCATCCATTGGAGTAACAAAATTTCAACAACGAACTACCTTCCATAATTACAAGACTACCATCCATTGGAGTAACAAAATCTCAACAATGAACTACCTTCCATAATGACAAGGCTATCATCCATTGGAGAAACAAACACTCAATAATGAACTACCTTCCGTAATGACATGGATACCATCAATTAGAGTTGCAAAATCTCAACAACAAACTACCTTCCACAATGACAAGGCTACCATCCATTAAAATAAGAAAATCTCAACAACGAACTACCTTCCATAATGACAAGGCTACCATCCATTGGAGTAACAAAATCTCAACAACGAACTACCTTCCATAATGATAAGACTACCATCCATTGGAGTAAAAAAATTTCAACAACGAACTACCTTCCATAATGACAAGGCTACCATCCATTGGAGTAACAAAATATGAACTACAAACTACCTTCCACAATGACAAGTCTACCATCCATTGGAGTAACAAAATCTTAACAACGAACTACCTTCCATAATGACAAAGCTACCATACATTGGAGTAAACAAATGTCAACAACGAACTACCATTCATCATGACAAGCCTACCATCCAATGGAGTAACAAAATCTCAAAAATGAACTACCTTCCATAATAACAAGGCTACCATCCATGGGAGTAACAAAATCTCAACAACAATCTACGTTCCATAATGACAAGGCTACCATCCATTGGAGTAACAAAATCTCAACAACAAACTACCTTCCATATTGACAAGGCTATAATCCATTGGAGTAAAAAAATCTCAACAACGAACTACCTTCCATAATTACAAGGCTACCATCCATTGGAGTAAAAAAATATCAACAACGAACTACCTTCCATAATGACAAGGCCACCATCCATTGGAGTTACAAAATTTCAACAACAAACTACCTTCCATAATGACAAGGCTTCCATCAATTGGAGTAACAAAATCTAAACAATGAACTACCTTCCATAATGAGAAGGCTATCATCCATTGGAGAAACAAAATCTCAACAATGAACTACCTTCCGTAATGACAAGTCTACAATCCATTGGAGTAACAAAATCTCAAAAATGAACTACCTTCAATATTGACAAGGCTATCATCCCTTGGAGAAACAAAATCTCAACAGTGAACTACCTTCCGTAATGACAAGGCTACAATACATTGGAGTAACAAAATCTCAACAACGAACCTCCTTCCCTAATAAAAAGGCTACCATCCATAATAGTAACAAAATACCAATAACGAACTACCTTCCATAATGATAAGGCTACCATCCATTGGAATAACCAAATCTCAACAACGAACTACCTTCCATAATGACGAGGCTACCATCCATTGGAGTAACAAAATTTCAACAACGAACTACCTTCCATAATTACAAGACTACCATCCATTGGAGTAACAAAATCTCAACAATGAACTACCTTCCATAATGACAAGGCTACCATCCATTGGAGTAACAAAATCTCAAAAATGAACTACCTTCCATAATGACCAGGCTATCATCGATTGGAGAAACAAACACTCGATAATGAACTACCTTCCGTAATGACACGGATACCATCAATTAGAGTTGCAAAATCACAACAACAAACTACCTTCCACAATGACAAGGCTACCATCCATTAAAACAAGAAAATCTCAACAACAAACTACCTTCCATAATGACAAGGCTACCATCCATTGGAGTAACAAAATCTCAACAATGAACTACCTTCCATAATGATAAGACTACCATCCATTGGAGTAAAAAAATTTCAACAATGAACTACCTTCCATAATGACAAGGCTACCATCCATTGGAGTAACAAAATATCAACAACGAACTACCTTCCATAATGACAAGGCTACCATCCATTGGAGTAACAAAATCTCAACAATGAACTACCTTCCATAATGACAAGGCTACCATCCATTGGAGTAACAAAATCTCAACAACGAACTACCTTCCATAATGACAAGGCTACCATCCATTGGAGTAAAAAAATCTCAACAACGAACTACATTCCATATTGAGAAGGCTACAATCCATTGGAGTAACAAAATCTCAACAACGAACTACCTTCCACAATGAAAAGTCTACCATCCATTGGATTAACAAAATCTCAACAATGAACTACCTTCCATAATGACAAAGCTACCATACAATGGAGTAAAAAAATCTCAACAACAAACTACCTTTCATAATGACAGGGCTACCATCCAATGGAGTAACAAAATCTCAACAACGAACTACCTTCCATAATGATAAGGCTACCATCCATTGGAGTAAAAAAATCTCAACAACGAACTACCTTCCATAATGACAAGGCTACCATCCATTGGAGTAACAAAATCTCAACAACGAACTACCTTCCATAATGACAAGGCTACCATCCATTGGAGTAAGAAAATCTCAACAACAAACTACCTTCCATAATGACAAGGCTACCATCCATTGGAGTAACAAAATCTCAACAATGAACTACCTTCCATAATGACAAGGCTACCATCCATTGGAGTAAAAAAATGTCAACAACGAACTACCTTCCATAATGACAAGGCTACCATCCATTGGAGTAACAAAATCTCAACAACGAACTACCTTCCATAATGACAAGGCTACCATCCATTGGAGTAAAAAAATCTCAACAACGAACTACATTCCATATTGAGAAGGCTACAATCCATTGGAGTAACAAAATCTCAACAACGAACTACCTTCCACAATGAAAAGTCTACCATCCATTGGATTAACAAAATCTCAACAATGAACTACCTTCCATAATGACAAAGCTACCATACAATGGAGTAAAAAAATCTCAACAACAAACTACCTTTCATAATGACAGGGCTACCATCCAATGGAGTAACAAAATCTCAACAACGAACTACCTTCCATAATGATAAGGCTACCATCCATTGGAGTAAAAAAATCTCAACAACGAACTACCTTCCATAATGACAAGGCTACAATCCATTGGAGTAACAAAATCTCAACAACGAACTACCTTCCACAATGACAAGTCTACCATCCATTGGAGTAACAAAATCTCAACAAGGAACTACCTTCAATAATGACAAAGCTACCATACAATGGAGTAAAAAAATCTAAACAACGAACTACCTTTCATAATGACAAGGCTATCATCCAATGGAGTAACAAAATCCCAATAACGAACTACCTTCCATAATGACAAGGCCACAATCCATTGGAGTAACCAAATCTCAACAACGAACTACCTTCCATTATGACGAGGCTACCATCCATTAGAGTAACAAAATTTCAACAACGAACTACCTTCCGTAATGCGGAGGCTACCATCCATTAGAGTAACAAAATTTCAAAAACGAACTACCTTCCATAATGACAAGGCCACCATCCATTGGAGTAACTAAATATAAACAACGAACTACCTTCCATAATGACAAGGCTACCATCTATTGGAGTAACAAAATCTCAACAACGAACTACCTTCCATATTGATAAGGCTACAATCCATTGTAGTAACAAAATCTTAACAATGAACTACCTTCCACAATGACAAGTCTACCATCCATTGGTGTAACAAAATCTCAACAACGAACTACCTTCCATAATGACAAAGCTACCATACAATGGAGTAAAAAAATCTCAACAACGAACTACCTTTCATAATGACAGGGCTACCATCCAATGGAGTAACAAAATCTCAAAAATGAACTACCTTCCATAATAACAAGGCTACCATCCATTGGAGTAACAAAATCCCAATAACGAACTACCTTCCATAATGAGAAGGCTACAATCCATTGGAGTAACCAAATCTCAACAACGAACTACCTTCCATAATGACGAGGCTACCATCCATTAGAGTAACAAAATTTCAACAACGAACTACCTTCCACAATGACAAGGCTACCATCCATTGGAGTAACAAAATATCAACAACAAACTACCTTCCCTAATGACAAGGCTACCATCCATTGGAGTAACAAAATCTCAACAACAAACTACCTTCCATAATGACAAGGCTACCATCCATTGGAGTAACAAAATCTCAACAACAAACTACCTTCCATATTGACAAGGCTACAATCCATTGGAGTAAAAAAATCTCAACAACGAACTACATTCCATATTGAGAAGGCTACAATCCATTGGAGTAACAAAATCTCAACAACGAACTACCTTCCATAATGATAAGGCTACCATCCATTGGAGTAAAAAAATCTCAACAACGAACTACCTTCCACAATGACAAGGCTACCATCCATTGGAGTAACAAAATCTCAACAACGAACTACCTTCCATAATGACAAGGCTACCATCCATTGGAGTAACAAAATCTCAACAACAAACTACCTTCCATAATGACAAGGCTACCATCCATTGGAGTAACAAAATCTCAACAACAAACTACCTTCCATATTGACAAGGCTACAATCCATTGGAGTAACAAAATCTCAACAACGAACTACCTTCCACAATGACAAGTCTACCATCCATTGGAGTAACAAAATCTCAACAAGGAACTACCTTCAATAATGACAAAGCTACCATACAATGGAGTAAAAAAATCTCAACAACGAACTACCTTTCATAATGACAAGGCTATCATCCAATGGAGTAACAAAATCCCAATAACGAACTGCCTTCCATAATGACAAGGCTACAATCCATTGGAGTAACCAAATCTCAACAACGAACTACCTTCCATTATGACGAGGCTACCATCCATTAGAGTAACAAAATTTCAACAACGAACTACCTTCCGTAATGCCGAGGCTACCATCCATTAGAGTAACAAAATTTCAACAACGAACTACCTTCCATAATGACAAGGCCACCATCCATTGGAGTAACAAAATCTCAACAATGAACTACCTTCCATAATGACAAGGCTACCATCCATTGGAGTAAAAAAATGTCAACAACGAACTACCTTCCATAATGACAAGGCTACCATCCATTGGAGTAACAAAATCTCAACAACGAACTACCTTCCATAATGACAAGGCTACCATCCATTGGAGTAAAAAAATCTCAACAACGAACTAAATTCCATATTGAGAAGGCTACAATCCATTGGAGTAACAAAATCTCAACAACGAACTACCTTCCACAATGAAAAGTCTACCATCCATTGGAGTAACAAAATCCCAACAACGAACTACCTTCCATAATGACAAAGCTACCATACAATGGAGTAAAAAAATCTCAACAACGAACTACCTTTCATAATGACAGGGCTACCATCGAATGGAGAAACAAAATCTCAAAAATGAACTACCTTCCATAATAACAAGGCTACCATCCATTAGAGTAACAAAATCCCAACAACGAACTACCTTCAACAATGACAAGGCTACAATCCATTGGAGTAACCAAATCTCAACAACGAACTACCTTCCATAATGATAAGGCTACCATCCATTGGAGTAAAAAAATCTCAACAACGAACTATCTTCCATAATGACAAGGCTACCATCCATTGGAGTAACAAAATCTCAACAACGAACTACCTTCCATAATGACAAGGCTACCATCCATTGGAGTAATAAAATCTCAACAACAAACTACCTTCCATAATGACAAGGCTACCATCCATTGGAGTAACAAAATCTCAACAACCAACTACCTTCCATATTGACAAGGCTACAATCCATTGGAGTAACAAAATCTCAACAACGAACTACCTTCCATAATGACAAGTCTACCATCCATTGGAGTAACAAAATCTCAACAAGGAACTACCTTCAATAATGACAAAGCTACCATACAATGGAGTAAAAAAATCTCAACAACGAACTACCTTTCATAATGACAAGGCTACCATCCAATGGAGTAACAAAATCCCAATAACGAACTACCTTCCATAATGACAAGGCTACAATCTATTGGAGTAACCAAATCTCAACAACGAACTACCTTCCATAATGACGAGGCCACCATCCATTAGAGTAACAAAATTTCAACAACGAACTACCTTCCATAATGACGAGGCTACCATCCATTAGAGTAAAAAAATTTCAACAACGAACTACCTTCCATAATGACAAGGCCACCATCCATTGGAGTAACAAAATTTCAACAACGAACTACCTTCCATAATGACAAGGCCACCATCCATTGGAGTAACTAAATATCAACAACGAACTACCTTCCATAATGACAAGGCTACCATCCATTGGAGTAACAAAATCTCAACAACAAACTACCTTCCATATTGACAAGGCTACAATCCATTGGAGTAACAAAATCTCAACAATGAACTACCTTCCACAATGACAAGTCTGCCATCCATTGGTGTAACAAAATCTCAACAACGAACTACCTTCCATAATGACATAGCTACCATACAATGGAGTAAAAAAATCTCAACAACGAACTACCTTTCATAATGACAAGGCTACCATCCAATGGAGAAACAAAATCTCAAAAACAAACTACCTTCCATAATAACAAGGCTACAATCCATTGGAGTAACAAAATCTCAACAACAAACTACCTTCCATAATGACAAGGCTACGATCCATTGGAGTAACCAAATCTCAATAACGAACTACCTTCCATAATGACAAGACTACCATCCATTGGAGTAACAAAATATCTACAACGAACTACCTTCCACAATGACAAGGCTACCATCCATTGGAGTAACAAAATCTTAAAAATGAACTACCTTCCATAATGACAAGGCTATCATCCATTGGAGAAACAAAATCTCAATAATGAACTACCTTCCGTAATGACATGTATACCATCAATTAGAGTTACAAAATCTCATCAACAAACTACCTTCCACAATGACAAGGCGACCATCCATTAAAGTAACAAAATCTCAACAACGAACTACCTTCCATAATGACAAGGCTACCATCCATTGTAGTAATAAAATATGAACAACAAACTACCTTCCACAATGACAAGTCTACCATCCATTGGAGTAACAAAATCTTAACAACGAACTACCTTCCATAATGACAAAGCAACGATACATTGGAGTAAACAAATGTCAACAACGAACTACCTTTCATCATGACAAGCCTACCATCCAATGGAGTAACAAAATCTCAAAAATGAACTACCTTCCATAATAACAAGGCTACTATCCATTGGAGTAACAAAATCTCAACAACAAACTATGTTCCATAATGACAAGGCTACCATCCATTGGAGTAACAAAATCTCAACAACAAACTACCTTCCATATTGACAAGGCTATAATCCATTGGAGTAAAAAAATCTCAACAACGAACTACCTTCCATAATGACAAGGCTACCATCCATTGGAGTAAAAAAATATCAACAACGAACTACCTTCCATAATGACAAGGCCACCATCCATTGGAGTTACAAAATTTCAACAACAAACTACCTTCCATAATGACAAGGCTTCCATCAATTGGAGTAACAAAATCTAAACAATGAACTACCTTCCATAATGAGAAGGCTATCATCCATTGGAGAAACAAAATCTCAACAATGAACTACCTTCCGTAATGACAAGTCTACAATCCATTGGAGTAACAAAATCTTAAAAATGAACTACCTTCAATATTGACAAGGCTATCATCCATTGGAGAAACAAAATCTCAACAATGAACTACCTTCCGTAATGACAAGGCTACAATACATTGGAGTAACAAAATGTCAACAACGAACTACCTTCCCTAATAAAAAGGTTACCATCCATAAGAGTAACAAAATACCAATAACGAACTACCTTCCATAATGACAAGGCTACCATCCATTGGAATAACCAAATCTCAACAACGAACTACCTTCCGTAATGACGAGGCTACCATCCATTGGAGTAACAAAATTTCAACAACAAAACTACCTTCCATAATTACAAGACTACCATCCATTGGAGTAACAAAATCTCAACAATGAACTACTTTCCATAATGACAAGGCTACCATCCATTGGAGTAACAAAATCTCAAAAATGAACTACCTTCCATAATGACAAGGCTATCATCCATTGGAGAAACAAACACTCAATAATGAACTACCTTCCGTAATGACACGGATACCATCAATTAGAGTTACAAAATCTCAACACCAAACTACCTTCCACAATGACAAGGCTACCATCCATTAAAATAAGAAAATCTCAACAACGAACTACCTTCCATAATGACAAGGCTACCATCCATTGGAGTAACAAAATCTCAACAACGAACTACCTTCCATAATGATAAGACTACCATCCGTTGGAGTAAAAAAATTTCAACAACGAATTACCTTCCATAATGACAAGGCTACCATCCATTGGAGTAACAAAATATCAACAACGAACTACCTTCCATAATGACAAGGCTACCATCCATTGGAGTAAAAAAATCTCAACAACGAACTACATTCCATATTGAGAAGGCTACAATCCATTGGAGTAACAAAATCTCAACAACGAACTACCTTCCATAATGACGAGGCTACCATCCATTGGAGTAACAAAATCTCAACAACGAACTACCTTCCATAATGACAAGGCTACCATCCATTGGAGTAAAAAAATGTCAACAACGAACTACCTTCCATAATGACAAGGCTACCATCCATTGGATTAACAAAATATCAACAACGAACTACCTTCCATAATGACAAGGCTACCATCAATTGGAGTAAAAAAATCTCAACAACGAACTACATTCCATATTGAGAAGGCTACAATCCATTGGAGTAACAAAATCTCAACAACGAACTACCTTCCACAATGAAAAGTCTACCATCCATTGGAGTAACAAAATCTCAACAACGAACTACCTTCCATAATGACAAAGCTACCATACAATGGAGTAAAAAAATCTCAACAACGAACTACCTTTCATAATGACAGGGCTACCATCCAATGGAGTAACAAAATCTCAAAAATGAACTACCTTCCATAATAACAAGGCTACCATCCATTGGAGTAACAAAATCCCAATAACGAACTACCTTCCATAATGACAAGGCTACAATCCATTGGAGTAACCAAATCTCAACAACGAACTACCTTCCATAATGACGAGGCTACCATTCATTAGAGTAACAAAATTTCAACAACAAACAACCTTCCATAATGACAAGGATAGCATCCATTGGAGTAACAAAATCTCAACAACGAACTACCTTCCATAATGATAAGACTACCATCCATTGGAGTAAAAAAATTTCAACAACGAACTACCTTCCATAATGACAAGGCTACCATCCATTGGAGTAACAAAATATCAACAACGAACTACCTTCCATAATGACAAGGCTACCATCCATTGGAGTAACAAAATCTCAACAACGAACTACCTTCCATAATGACAAGGCTACCATCCATTGGAGTAAAAAAATGTCAACAACGAACTACCTTCCATAATGACAAGGCTACCATCCATTGGAGTAACAAAATCTCAACAACGAACTACCTTCCATAATGACAAGGCTACCATCCATTGGAGTAAAAAAATCTCAATAACAAACTAACTTCCATATTGAGAAGGCTACAATCCATTGGAGTAACAAAATCTCAACAACGAACTACCTTCCACAATTAAAAGTCTACCATCCATTGGAGTAACAAAATCTCAACACGAACTACCTTCCATAATGACAAAGCTACCATACAATGGAGTAAAAAAATCTCAACAACGAACTACCTTTCATAATGACAGGGCTACCCTCCAATGGAGTAACAAAATCTCAAAAATGAACTACCTTCCATAATAACAAGGCTACCATCCATTAGAGTAACAAAATCCCAATAACGAACTACCTTCCATAATGACAAGGCTACAATCCATTGGAGTAACCAAATCTCACCAACGAACTACCTTCCATAATGACGAGGCTACCATCCATTAGAGTAACAAAATTTCAACAAAAAACTACCTTCCATAATGACAAGGCTAGCATCCATTGGAGTAACAAAACATCAACAACAAACTACCTTCCATAATGATAAGGCTACCATCCATTGGAGTAAAAAAATATCAACAACGAACTACCTTCCGTAATGACAAGGCTACCATCCATTGGAGTAAAAAAATATGAACAACGAACTACCTTCCCTAATGACAAGGCTGAAGGGGTGAAAAACACAAGAAGGGGGGGTTGAATTGTAAAACTGGAAACTTAAAGCAAATGACAAGGTATTTTTATCCTGGTTCGTTTGATCTCAAACTACTCCAGTCCACCCGTTCAAGGTGATTTCGCCTCTCTCCAACGAGGTCTTAATTCACTATATTCAACTGAATACAAATCTGCTTTAGCAACTGCTAAAACCTTCTTGATTCAAACCACAATCCGGTTTGTCAAGGCAATACTTTCTTACAAAGGAATAATCAAATGTGTGTGAATGTTTCTACAAAAACTATATCACAACTGTGATGTTTACACAAATGAAGCTTAGAATACTAAGTTGCTAAACGCTAATAGAGTATCAGAGTTTGGTGGTTTAGCAAAACTTGTAGAGAGAAGATTATTGATCAGCTTTGTACGTGTAGAGAGTTTGGAAGCATTAGCCATTATAATCTTCAAAGCTTGGTTTATATAGCACTTTGAGAAGATGAACGTTGAAGCAAATATTCTTGATTCAATGCTATTTACAAGCTTTCCTTTCTGAGCAGATCTTGTCTAGAATGATGCCGTTGGTATTGATTAGCTTTCAATGCACAGTACCGTTACTTCTTTAATGCACGATCTGGCTTGGCTCATTCTGATTCTGCTTTGCTGCTGATGAACTGATTTGATTCTGTATCAGAGTATTTTACGCGCAGTTCTGTTCATCAAGCTTCAGCATGTGCAAGCGTTGATCATCTGATCTTGACGTTCTGATTCAGCAACTTCTGATGCTGGTGCACAAACTCATATTCTGATGCTGAGAGTGTGATCTTGCTTATTTCAATCAGCATATCTGCAAGTCAGAGCATAGTAATTTTAAGTAGCATATAATTTAATCATGAAATATTTAACTACTATATCTTTTCACTTTGTTATCATCAAAACTTAATTATAGGGTACTAGATTCAAACATTGTTCTAACAATCTCCCCCTTTTTAATGATGACAAAAACTAGATATTTTAAATGAAAAATGACGTGAAAAGTTATCAGATCTATGTATCAGAATAAGAAGTACGGAGAAGTCAGAGTTAAGAAATACTCCCCCTGAGTTTGTTACTTCCCTTTGATATGCGTGTTCTTCAGAGTCAGATCTTTTTCTGTCTTGAGCATCAGATTGTAAGTCTTTGACTTATCAGAGAGCAGAGCTTCAGAGCTTTTCCTGTCAGAGGTTTGCTTCAGATCAGAGTTTTAGGTCGATCAGAGCTTCATGTATCAGAACTTCATATTTGATCAGAGCAACATGAGCTTCTATATTTTGATCAGAGCTTCTAGTCTTCATTGTGCCTGTAGACTTAAAGACAAAACAGAAAAACATTTCAAGTAATAGAGTTAGAATGTTTGAGAGTTTCTGTCTAGTTATCCGTTATTGATTTTAAATATCATTCTTGTTCTCCCCCTTTTTGTCAGCAATCAAAAAGTGCTGGTGATGTGCTAAAATGATTTAGATCAGAAAAACTAATAATATTAAAGATAGTTCAGAATCAGAGCAAAATAGCATTACAAACCATAGTCAAAACATAGTAAAAAGTACATCAGAAAATAAGGAAAATATAGAAAATGTCATGCATGAAAAAAAATTTCAAGGTTGTGGGGGCATGCGTGAGAACAGGCTTTCCAGCATTGCCTGAATCTTTTCAGAAGTTGCATTCTGCTTCTGAACCATGGTGACAACAGTATCAATCTTGTTGTCCTGGACATTCATTCTTGCTTCCATCTTCTGATTATTCTCATCCATCCGCTGCTGTAGACGCAAGTCATTCAGCCTTAATTCTTCCAGAGCCTGCCTGTCCAAGGCAGCTTGAGAACTTTCAGCAGGAGGAAGCTTCTCAGAACTTTCAGCTACATCTTCTGCTGGATTCTCTTCCTGAAGAGTCTTGTCTTCTTCTGCTGGTTCCACCTGTGCTGCTTGCTCTTTCTCAGACCACGATTCAGAGTCCAGAGGGAGCACAACTTCTTGAGGCAGCTGACTCTCAACTTCCTTCAGCAGCTTGCTAAAGTTCTGTTGAGCCTGCTCATAGTTGACGTCCTGCAGCTTGAGTGCTTCAGCACGAACCCAAACTCTGAACTGTGACCAGAGCTGATCAGAAGCAGCTGGGTCGATCATCCCGGGACAGACTTGCTTCAAGGAAGCAATCCACTGCAGCATACCTGTTTCAAAGTCCAAAATACCAGAGCCAACATCTAATTGCTTTGGTTTGGGAATGGCCAATTTGTGTCTTAAATCAGCAAGACGTTCAAGACTTGTCAAGTCAATGAATGTTTTGCTGGGGTTTTCAGAGGATTGGCTTTCAGAGGTGTGCTGAGGTGCTGTCTGTTTTGGTGGATGGTTATCAGAGTCAGAGGATATGTCTATGGGAGTGGTTGGAGTTTTTGGAGGTGTTGATTCCTCTGATGATGGTAACTGGGGTCTGACAATGGTGGTTCCACATGGCAACTGTATTGCCAGCGGTGAAGGTTGAGGTGAGTGGGGATCAGAATGATGAGGAGATGGGGTTTCATAGCGATGAAACTCTGTTGGAGGTGAGGGAGGATTATTTTCTGGTTGAGGAGGTGGAACTTCTGATTGTTCATGGATCAGAGGTTCTTCTGTGATAGGTTGTTGAGATTGTGGTTCTGGTTCTTGTTCTGGTTCTGGTTGTGGTAGAATTTCTGGTTCAGGTTGAATTTCTGGTTCAGGTTGTGGAGGAGGAATATTTGGTGGTTCAGAGTGAGGTTGAACAGAAGTATGTTCACGCTCAATGTCAGCTAGCACTCTATCAAGTGCTGGTGTTGTTGAAACAGTTGGTTGTTGTTTGGTAATTTTGAGAGGAATTTTTATTCTGGTTCTTCTGAGTTGTAAGTTCTCAGAAGGATCTTCTGGTATGTTTTCATCAATAGTGGGGATTGGAATGGAAATTCTGTGAGAGGTTTGGGGTGGAGCAACAGATGTTGGAATAGTATTTGAAATTGAAATAGGAGCAGCAGATGGATTACCTCGTTTCTTTGGAGTCTGGTGAGATGATCCTTCTGCTTTCCTCTTCTTTGACTTCTTCTGAGCCATTTCAGGTTGAACCTGACTCAGATCTTTGATCTTCAGCTTCGAACCTGCAACTTCTTCCTTGAAAGAATCTGGATACTTGGCAACCATATCAGGGTGGGATTCCATCTCAGAAAATCTTGGGAAATCACTCAGAGGCACTCTTCTTCTGGTGATGTCAGCAGTTGAAGAAGCTCTGGGTTCCTTCCTGATATTGTCTATTAGCTTCATCTTCTTCAGATTCTTAGCATTCAGCGCTTTTCCAACAGTTGGTTCAAAATTGCCCAGTACTTTAGCTTCGCTCAGATAATCTATCAGTTTATTCTCTGTCAGAATATCTGAGATAAGCCTCCCAAATGGTATCCAGTCTCTTTTGGTCCTTTCTTCTTCTCTAGTCTCTTTCACACTAGTCTTCAGATGATTGAACAGGAAATGTGCCAAATTGATCTTCACCCTCTGATCAATAAAGTAGATCAGAAATTGCTGATCCACGTTTATATAGTCAGGAGAGCTTGTTGCCTTCCTGTGATTGAAACAGCCTAGAACAATCTTGGCCCACACTCTGAAGTGATCCTTCAGATCCTTGATTTTGCTGCTGGGAAGACCAAGAGTGAAAATGCAGTTTGCTATCACACCAATATCAGGACACCTATCAGCCATGTCCACACAACGGACTCCACCACCACTCTGACCAATTAACCTAGCAATGAGGTCTTCAGAAATTATAATCTTCTTTCCCATAACAGAAGAAACGACTAGATGCTTATCAATCTTGGCATGAATCCAAAATTCTTTGACAAGTTCTGGGAAGGTTGGTCCAACCAATCTATCAAAGTACCTCTCCCACTTTTGAGTTTTGACTTCAGTAGTTAGGTCAAATCCATTTTCCTTCAAACTTTCGAAATCCACGATTAACTCAGAGAGAACCTCAAGATTCTTTACTGGTGTGAGAAGAGTTCTGGTAGGCGCTTGATATTGCTCAGAGGTTTCCTTCTTCTGATTTCCTGCAGAAATGCTGGAGGATGCCATTGTTCTCACACAAAAAGCTTGAGAGTGATTTGAGAAAAGCTAGGGTTTTGAAGGAGATATGCAGAAAAATTCTTAAGAGATTATGAGTAAGCGTAAAGATTAAGAATGAAGAGTAATGTGCTTAAATAGGATTTTCAAAAATTATTTTGAAAAATAAAACGTTTTTAAGAGAGAGAAAAAAAATAATGATTGCAATTAACAAGCGTGATTACTTTTGCATTTAATGCTTGCTGATTTTGGGGGATTTGAGAAAGATACTTAAAAACGGTTACCAGACATGTGTCTCAATGCACCCAATCAGCGCTTTCCTTTCTCAGAAACGTGCACGCGTTCTGCTTCAGGGATTTGCTGATGATTGGATGACACTTGTTTGATGTAGTGATCAGCACGTCTGTATTTGAGATTAGACTCTCAGATCTTTAGACTTGCCTCTGATACAATCTGCATGTTCTAACTTTCTGAAACAAAGATTGATCAGAAGTTCACAGTAATATAATTACATTCTGAAAGATAAAAATATGGAATTAAAGCATTTTCATTCTGGGCATACTTTCATGCTGAGATGTTTCAGAATGAAATTAAACCTATCTTCTGAAAGGGGTTTAGTAAGGATATCAGCCCATTGATGGTCTGTATCTATAAATTTCAAGTTTAAAATTCCTTTCTGAATATAGTCCCTAATGAAATGATGTTTTATTTCTATATGTTTAGCTCTAGAATGTAAAATAGGATTCTTACTTAAGCAAATAGCAGAAGTATTATCACAAAGAATAGGGATGTTACTCTCAAAAATCTGGAAGTCTTCAAGCTGACTTTTCATCCAGAGCATCTGTGTGCTGCAACCAGCTGCTGCTATGTACTCAGCTTCTGCTGTTGACAGAGCAATAGTTGATTGCCTTTTGCTGGACCACGAGATCAGATTTTCTCCCAGAAACTGGCAGCTTCCAGAAGTACTTTTTCGTTCCACTCTGTCTCCAGCAAAATCAGCGTCGCAGTAGCCTACTAAACTGTAATCACTAGATTTTCTATAAAACAAACCCAGATTAGTAGTACCTTTCAGATACTTGAAAATTCGCTTAACAGCTGTTAAGTGAGATTCTCTAGGATCTGATTGGAATCTAGCACAAATACATACACTGAATAGAATATCAGGTCTTGAAGCAGTCAGATAAAGGAGAGAACCAATCATACCTCTGTAGACTTTCTGTTCTACGCTTTTGCTTACCTCTTCTCTTTCCAGAATGCACGTGGGATGCATTGGAATTTTTGATGGCTTACATTCTGAGAGGTCAAATTTCTTCAGAAGATCTCTGATGTATTTGCTCTGATGAATGTAAGTTCCCTCTGGAGTTTGATTGATCTGAATTCCTAGAAAGAACTTCAGTTCCCCCATGAGGCTCATCTCAAATTCTGCCTGCATACACTTAGCAAATTTTCTTCCAAGAGAAGGATTAGTAGAACCAAAAATTATATCATCAACATAAATCTGACAGACTAAAATGTCACTCTTAACTGTTTTACAGAATAGAGTGGTGTCCACTTTCCCTCTGGTGAACTCATTTTCAAGCAGAAAGTTACTTAGCCTTTCATACCAAGCTCTGGGAGCTTGTTTCAGACCATACAGTGACTTTTTCAGTTTGAAAACATGTTCTGGATGTTTTGTATTTTCAAAACCTGGGGGTTGGTGAACATACACTTCTTCTTCTATATAACCATTTAAGAATGCACTTTTGACATCCATCTGATACAGAGTGATGCCTCTATTAACAGCAAATGAGATTAAAAGTCTGATAGATTCTAACCTGGCGACTGGGGCAAAGGTTTCTGTATAGTCTATCCCCTCTTGCTGACTATAACCTTGTGCAACCAGTCGTGCCTTGTTTCTGACGACTTCACCTTGTTCATTAAGCTTGTTTCTGAACACCCATCTTGTTCCAATGACGTTGAATCCTTTTGGTCTTGGAACGAGATCCCAAACGTCGTTTCTGGTGAATTGATTCAGCTCTTCTTGCATTGCCAGAATCCAATCATTGTCCAGAAGTGCTTCATCAATAGAAGAAGGTTCAATCAGAGACACAAGTCCCATCAGAGTTTCTTCAGAGTTTCTGAGGCTTGCTCTTGTTCTGATTGGATCTTCCTTTCTTCCTAGAATAGATTCTTCTGGGTGATCCAAACTGCTTCTGGGTACTCTCTTCTGAGGTTGATCAGCAGCAGTTGTAGGATTTCTAGCATTGCTTCTTTCAGACGTTGAAGGAATGTCTGTGTTGAGAGCTTCTGATGACTTGTCTTCAGAACCTGCAAATTCAATTTCTATACCTGCAAGATTTTCATTCTGCTTTGACTTTTCAGAGTCAAGCTTGTCATCAAAACGAACACTGATTGATTCTTCCACAATCTGTGTTTCTGTATTGTATACTCTGTACCCTCTTGAGCGTTCAGAGTATCCTAACATAATACACTTCTGTGCCTTAGAATCAAACTTGTTCAAATAATTCTTAGTATTTAACATATAGCAAGTACATCCAAATGGATGAAAATACGAAATGTTGGGCTTTCTGTTCTTCCACAATTCATATGGAGTCTTTTCCAGAATAGGTCTTATTGAGATTCTATTCTGAATGTAGCACGCTGTGTTTATTGCCTCTGCCCAGAAAGTCTTAGCAACGTTTGTCTCGTTGATCATGGTTCTGGCCATTTCTTGCAATGTTCTGTTCTTTCGTTCTACAACTCCATTTTGTTGGGGAGTTCTAGGACAAGAGAAGTCATGCAGAATGCCTTTGTCATTAAAGAATGACTCAAAATCTTTATTTTCAAATTCTCCACCATGATCACTTCTGACTTTAACGATTCTAAGATCTTTTTCATTCTGAACTTGGTTACAGAAGGTAACAAACACAGAGTGTGACTCGTCCTTGTGTCTTAAGAACTTTACCCATGTCCATCTGCTATAGTCATCTACGATTACTAACCCATACTTCTTGCCACTGACAGAAGCAGTCTTAACTGGTCCAAATAAGTCAATGTGCAGAAGTTCTAATGGCTTAGAGGTAGAAACAACATTTTTGGATTTAAAAGATGGTTTTGCAAATTTGCCTTTCTGACATGCTTCACACAGAGCATCTGAATTGAACTTCAAATTTGGAAGTCCTCTGACCAGATTGAGTTTGTTAATCTGAGATATTCTTCTCATACTAACATGTCCCAATCTTCTGTGCCAGATCCATTGCTCGTTGTTAACAGACAGAAGACATTTTACGTTCTGACTCTTAAGTTCAGAAAGTTTGATTTTGTAAATGTTGTTTTTCCTCTTACCATTAAATAGGATAGTCCCATCTTTCTGACTAACAGCTTTACATGATTTTTGATTAAAGATTATATCATAACCGTTATCACTTAATTGACTTATGGATAACAGGTTATGCATTAATCCATCAACAAGCAGAACATTATTAATAGAGGGAAGATTTCCGTTACCTACAGTTCCAGAGCCAATTATCTTTCCCCTCTGATTGCCTCCAAAGCCAACGTGGCCTCCAGGCTTAAGTTCCAGGCTTTGGAACATATGCCTTCTTCCCGTCATGTGACGTGAGCAGCCAGAGTCCAGGTACCATGACTGGTGTTTCTGACTTGCTGCTAAAGATATCTGCAACATGTATTATTTTATCCTTAGGTACCCAGATCTTCTTGGGTCCTGTTTTGTTAGTTTTACCAAAACTCTGGTTGAATTTTGGTTTCACAAAGTGATTGCTACTAGTATATTTGATGTCATGTGTGTGACCATACACAAAGTGTGAATTTATAGGAGTGTATTTAATAACTAAATCCATGACATTTTTAGGTGTAGGAACCTTACCTAGGTATCCAATTCCTTTCCTGCCGTTTCCGCTAACTCCATAGATCATTGAAGCCATTTTGCTTCTATCTATGCTTTTAGCAAGGAACTTCTGGAAACTATGATCATACTCCTTGATGATCTCATCAGCGTTGCTGGGAGTTTCAGCAATTGGTTCCTTCTGAGAGTTTTGTAAAGAGTTTTCTAATTTTAAAATTTTATCTCTCAGCTCAGAGTTTTCCAATCTGAGACTCTCAGACTTATTAGAGTCAGATTCAAGAGTCCTTTTCAGGTCTCTGAATTTAGCTCTAATCTGCTGATAACGTTCCAGAATTTCATTTAGGCTTTCAGCAAGTTCAGCCTTTGTAAAATTAACAGCGAAGTTAGGGAATACCTCTTCTGTGTCTGATTCTGAGTCTGAGTCAGAAGCTTCACTGTCATCTTGAATGTTAGCCATAAGCGCTAAGTTCGCCCGTTCATCATCTGATTCTGAGTCAGCTTCAGACGAGTCAGAGTCATCCCATGTGGCCATGAGACTTTTCTTCTTCTCTCTTCCAAACTTCCTTTTTGGCTTTTCCCTCTGAAGCTTTGGACAGTCACTCTTGTAGTGACCTTGCTCATTGCACTCGTAGCAGATGATGTCTTTTGTATTTGGCTTCTTGCTACCTGAGGAGCCTTCAGATCTTCTGTATCCAGAGGAAGAATCTGTCTTTCTGTGTCTGGAAGAAGACTCGTTATGATCAGATCTTCTGGGATTCCTGAACTTCTTTTGTCTTTGCTTCCACAGTTGATTTACTCTTCTGGAGAGAAGAGAAAGCTCGTCTTCTTCTGATGAGGATCCATCAGATGTTTCTTCAACTACCTGCAAAACTTTAGATTCAGATTTTCTGTTAGATTTCAAAGCTATAGGCTTACCTTGCTTCTGAGGCTCGTCAGCTTCCAGCTCTATCTCATGACTTCTGAGGGAGCTTATAAGTTCCTCCAGAGTGATTTTGTTGAGATCTTTCGCCAGCTTCAGAGCAGTAACCATAGGCCTCCACTGCTTGGGTAAACTTCTGATTATCTTCTTGACATGGTCAGCAGTAGAGTACCCCTTGTCCAGAACTTTGAGACCAGCTACCAGAATCTGGAATCTAGAGAACATAGTTTCAATGGATTCAGATTCTTCCATTTTAAACGCCTCATACTTCTGAATGAGCGCCAGAGCCTTTGTTTCCTTGACTTGGACGTTGCCCTCATGCGTCATTCTGAGAGAATCAAAGATGTTCTTAGCTGTGTCTCTGTTGGAGATCTTCTCATACTCAGTATAGGAGATAGCGCTGAGAAGGATGGTTCTGGCCTTATGGTGATTCTTGAAATCACGCTTTTGTTGATCAGTCATTGATTTTCTATCAATCTTCTGACCAGTTGCATTAACAGGGTGCGTGTATCCATCTGTCACCATATCCCACAGATCAGCATCATGTGCTAGAAAGAAGCTTTCAATTCTGTCTTTCCAGTAGTCAAAGTTTTCTCCATCAAAGACTGGAGGTTTGCCGCTGAATCTGTCTCTATCCTCATTGTTGTCATTGCTGAAATGAGAGTTGTTTCCTGCCATAGTGTTTTTCTGACGCTGGATCTTTTACTGACACGGTTAAGTGTTTTAGCTCAGAACCAGGCGCTCTGATGCCAATTGAAGGGGTGAAAAACACAAGAAGGGGGGGTTGAATTGTAAAACTGGAAACTTAAAGCAAATGACAAGGTATTTTTATCCTGGTTCGTTTGATCTCAAACTACTCCAGTCCACCCGTTCAAGGTGATTTCGCCTCTCTCCAACGAGGTCTTAATTCACTATATTCAACTGAATACAAATCTGCTTTAGCAACTGCTAAAACCTTCTTGATTCAAACCACAATCCGGTTTGTCAAGGCAATACTTTCTTACAAAGGAATAATCAAATGTGTGTGAATGTTTCTACAAAAACTATATCACAACTGTGATGTTTACACAAATGAAGCTTAGAATACTAAGTTGCTAAACGCTAATAGAGTATCAGAGTTTGGTGGTTTAGCAAAACTTGTAGAGAGAAGATTATTGATCAGCTTTGTACGTGTAGAGAGTTTGGAAGCATTAGCCATTATAATCTTCAAAGCTTGGTTTATATAGCACTTTGAGAAGATGAACGTTGAAGCAAATATTCTTGATTCAATGCTATTTACAAGCTTTCCTTTCTGAGCAGATCTTGTCTAGAATGATGCCGTTGGTATTGATTAGCTTTCAATGCACAGTACCGTTGCTTCTTCAATGCACGATCTGGCTTGGCTCATTCTGATTCTGCTTTGCTGCTGATGAACTGATTTGATTCTGTATCAGAGTATTTTACGCGCAGTTCTGTTCATCAAGCTTCAGCATGTGCAAGCGTTGATCATCTGATCTTGACGTTCTGATTCAGCAACTTCTGATGCTGGTGCACAAACTCATATTCTGATGCTGAGAGTGTGATCTTGCTTATTTCAATCAGCATATCTGCAAGTCAGAGCATAGTAATTTTAAGTAGCATATAATTTAATCATGAAATATTTAACTACTATATCTTTTCACTTTGTTATCATCAAAACTTAATTATAGGGTACTAGATTCAAACATTGTTCTAACAAAGGCTACCATCCATTGGAGTAACAAAATCTCAACAACAAACTACCTTCCATAATTACAAGGCTACCATCCATTGGAGTAACAAAATCTCAACAACGATCTACCTTCCATATTTACAAGGCTACAATCCATTGGAGTAACAAAATCTCAACAACGAACTACCTTCCACAATGACAAGTCTACCATCCATTGGAGTAACAAAATCTCAACAACGAACTACCTTCCATAATGACAAAGCTACCATACAATGGATTAAAAAAATCTCAACAACGAAGTACCTTTCATAATAACAAGGCTACCATCCAATGGAGTAACAAAATCTCAAAAATGAACTACCTTCCATAATAACAAGGCTACCATCCATTGGAGTAACAAAATCCCAATAACGAACTACCTTCTATAATGACAAGGCTACGATCCTTGGAGTAACCAAATCTCAACAACGAACTACCTTCCATAATGACGAGGCTACCATCCATTGGAGTAACAAAAACTCAACAACGAACTACCTTCCATAATGACAAGGCTACCATCCATTGGAGTAAAAAAATCTAAACAACGAACTACCTTCCATAATGAAAAGGCTACCATCCATTGGAATAAAAAAATATCAACAACGAACTACCTTCCATAATGACAAGGCTACCATCCATTGGAGTAACAAAATCTCAACAATGAACTACCTTCCATAATGACAAGGCTACCATCCATTGGAGTAAAAAAATCTCAACAACGAAATACCTTCCATATTGAGAAGGCTACAATCCATTGGAGTAACAAAATCTCAATAACGAACTACCTTCCATAATGAAAAGTCTACCATCCATTGGAGTAACAAAATCTCAAAACGAACTACCTTCCATAATGACAAAGCTACCATACAATGGAGTAAAAAAATCTCAACAACGATCTACCTTTCATAATGACAGGGCTACCATCCAATGGAGTAACAAAATCTCAAAAATGAACTACCTTCCATAATAACAAGGCTACCATCCATTGGAGTAACAAAATCCCAATAACGAACTACCTTCCATAATGACAAGGCTACAATCCATTGGAGTAACCAAATCTCAACAACGAACTACCTTCCATAATGACGAGGCTACCATCCATTAGAGTAACAAAATTTCAACAACGAACAACCTTCCATAATGACAAGGATAGCATCCATTGGAGTAACAAAATCTCAACAACGAACTACCTTCCATAATGATAAGACTACCATCCATTGGAGTAAAAAAATTTCAACAACGAACTACCTTCCATAATGACAAGGCTACCATCCATTGGAGTAACAAAATATCAACAACGAACTACCTTCCATAATGACAAGGCTACCATCCATTGGAGTAACAAAATCTCAACAACGAACTACCTTTCATAATGACAGGGCTACCATCCAATGGAGTAACAAAATCTCAAAACGAACTACCTTCCATAATAACAAGGCTACCATCCATTGGAGTAACAAAATCCAAATAACGAACTACCTTCCATAATGACAAGGCTACAATCCATTGGAGTAACCAAATCTCAACAACGAACTACCTTCCATAATGACGAGGCTACCATCCATTAGAGTAACAAAATTTCAACAATGAACTACCTTCCATAATGACAAGGCTAGCATCCATTGGAGTAACAAAATATCAACAACAAACTACCTTCCATAATGATAAGGCTACCATCCATTGGAGTAAAAAAATCTCAACAACAAACTACATTCCATATTGAGAAGGCTACAATCCATTGGAGTAACAAAATCTCAACAACGAACTACCTTCCATAATGACGAGGCTACCATCCATTGGAGTAACAAAATCTCAACAACGAACCTCCTTCCATAATGACAAGGCTACCATCCATTGGAGTAAAAAAATGTCAACAACGAACTACCTTCCATAATGACAAGGCTACCATCCATTGGAGTAACAAAATCTCAACAACGAACTACCTTCCATAATGACAAGGCTACCATCCATTGGAGTAAAAAAATCTCAACAACGAACTACATTCCATATTGAGAAGGCTACAATCCATTGGAGTAACAAAATCTCAACAACGAACTACCTTCCACAATGAAAAGTCTACCATCCATTGGAGTAACAAAATCTCAACAACGAACTACCTTCCATAATGACAAAGCTACCATACAATGGAGTAAAAAAATCTCAACAATGAACTACCTTTCATAATGACAGGGCTACCATCCAATGGAGTAACAAAATCTCAAAAATGAACTACCTTCCATAATAACAAGGCTACCATCCATTGGAGTAACAAAATCCCAATAACGAACTACCTTCCATAATGACAAGTCTACCATCCATTGGAGTAACCAAATCTCAACAACGAACTACCTTCCATAATGACGAGGCTACCATTCATTAGAGTAACAAAATTTCAACAACGAACAACCTTCCATAATGACAAGGATAGCATCCATTGGAGTAACAAAATCTCAACAACAAACTACCTTCCATAATGATAAGACTACCATCCATTGGAGTAAAAAAATTTCAACAACGAACTACCTTCCATAAAGACAAGGCTACCATCCATTGGATTAACAAAATATCAACAACGAACTACCTTCCATAATGACAAGGCTACCATCCATTGGAGTAACAAAATCTCAACAACGAACTACCTTCCATAATGACAAGGCTACCATCCATTGGAGTAAAAAAATTTCAACAACGAACTACCTTCCATAATGACAAGGCTACCATCCATTGGAGTAAGAAAATCTCAACAACGAACTACCATTCATAATGACAGGGCTACCATCCAATGGAGTAACAAAATCTCAAAACGAACTACCTTCCATAATAACAAGGCTACCATCCATTGGAGTAACAAAATCCCAATAACGAACTACCTTCCATAATGACAAGGCTACAATCCATTGGAGTAACCAAATCTCAACAACGAACTACCTTCCATAATGACGAGGCTACCATCCATTAGAGTAACAAAATTTCAACAATGAACTACCTTCCATAATGACAAGGCTAGCATCCATTGGAGTAACAAAATATCAACAACAAACTACCTTCCATAATGATAAGGCTACCATCCATTGGAGTAAAAAAATCTCAACAACAAACTACATTCCATATTGAGAAGGCTACAATCCATTGGAGTAACAAAATCTCAACAACGAACTACCTTCCATAATGACGAGGCTACCATCCATTAGAGTAACAAAATCTCAACAACGAACCTCCTTCCATAATGACAAGGCTACCATCCATTGGAGTAAAAAAATGTCAACAACGAACTACCTTCCATAATGACAAGGCTACCATCCATTGGAGTAACAAAATCTCAACAACGAACTACCTTCCATAATGACAAGGCTACCATCCATTGGAGTAAAAAAATCTCAACAACGAACTACATTCCATATTGAGAAGGCTACAATCCATTGGAGTAACAAAATCTCAACAACGAACTACCTTCCACAATGAAAAGTCTACCATCCATTGGAGTAACAAAATCTCAACAACGAACTACCTTCCATAATGACAAAGCTACCATACAATGGAGTAAAAAAATCTCAACAATGAACTACCTTTCATAATGACAGGGCTACCATCCAATGGAGTAACAAAATCTCAAAAATGAACTACCTTCCATAATAACAAGGCTACCATCCATTGGAGTAACAAAATCCCAATAACGAACTACCTTCCATAATGACAAGTCTACCATCCATTGGAGTAACCAAATCTCAACAACGAACTACCTTCCATAATGACGAGGCTACCATTCATTAGAGTAACAAAATTTCAACAACGAACAACCTTCCATAATGACAAGGATAGCATCCATTGGAGTAACAAAATCTCAACAACGAACTACCTTCCATAATGATAAGACTACCATCCATTGGAGTAAAAAAATTTCAACAACGAACTACCTTCCATAATGACAAGGCTACCATCCATTGGATTAACAAAATATCAACAACGAACTACCTTCCATAATGACAAGGCTACCATCCATTGGAGTAACAAAATCTCAACAACGAACTACCTTCCATAATGACAAGGCTACCATCCATTGGAGTAAAAAAATGTCAACAACGAACTACCTTCCATAATGACAAGGCTACCATCCATTGGAGTAACAAAATCTCAACAACGAACTACCTTCCATAATGACAAGGCTACCATCCATTGGAGTAAAAAAATCTCAATAACGAACTAACTTCCATATTGAGAAGGCTACAATCCATTGGAGTAACAAAATCTCAACAACGAACTACCTTCCACAATTAAAAGTCTACCATCCATTGGAGTAACAAAATCTCAACACGAACTACCTTCCATAATGACAAAGCTACCATACAATGGAGTAAAAAAATCTCAACAACAAACTACCTTTCATAATGACAGGGCTACCATCCAATGGAGTAACAAAATCTCAAAAATGAACTACCTTCCATAATAACAAGGCTACCATCCATTGGAGTAACAAAATCCCAATAACGAACTACCTTCCATAATGACAAGGCTACAATCCATTGGAGTAACCAAATCTCACCAACGAACTACCTTCCATAATGACGAGGCTACCATCCATTAGAGTAACAAAATTTCAACAACAAACTACCTTCCATAATGACAAGGCTAGCATCCATTGGAGTAACAAAATATCAACAACAAACTACCTTCCATAGTGATAAGGCTACCATCCATTGGAGTAAAAAAATATCAACAACGAACTACCTTCCGTAATGACAAGGCTACCATCCATTGGAGTAAAAAAATATCAACAACGAACTACCTTCCCTAATGACAAGGCTACCATCCATTGGAGTAACAAAATCTCAACAACAAACTACCTTCCATAATGACAAGGCTACCATCCATTGGAGTAACAAAATCTCAACAACGATCTACCTTCCATATTTACAAGGCTACAATCCATTGGAGTAACAAAATCTCAACAACGAACTACCTTCCACAATGACAAGTCTACCATCCATTGGAGTAACAAAATCTCAACAACGAACTACCTTCCATAATGACAAAGCTACCATACAATGGATTAAAAAAATCTCAACAACGAAGTACCTTTCATAATAACAAGGCTACCATCCAATGGAGTAACAAAATCTCAAAAATGAACTACCTTCCATAATAACAAGGCTACCATCCATTGGAGTAACAAAATCCCAAGAACGAACTACCTTCCATAATGACAAGGCTACGATCCTTGGAGTAACCAAATCTCAACAACGAACTACCTTCCATAATGACGAGGCTACCATCCATTGGAGTAACAAAATCTCAACAACGAACTACCTTCCATAATGACAAGGCTACCATCCATTGGAGTAAAAAAATCTAAACAACGAACTACCTTCCATAATGACAAGGCTACCATCCATTGGAATAAAAAAATATCAACAACGAACTACCTTCCATAATGACAAGGCTACCATCCATTGGAGTAACAAAATCTCAACAATGAACTACCTTCCATAATGACAAGGCTACCATCCATTGGAGTAAAAAAATCTCAACAACGAAATACCTTCCATATTGAGAAGGCTACAATCCATTGGAGTAACAAAATCTCAATAACGAACTACCTTCCATAATGAAAAGTCTACCATCCATTGGAGTAACAAAATCTCAAAACGAACTACCTTCCATAATGACAAAGCTACCATACAATGGAGTAAAAAAATCTCAACAACGATCTACCTTTCATAATGACAGGGCTACCATCCAATGGAGTAACAAAATCTCAAAAATGAACTACCTTCCATAATAACAAGGCTACCATCCATTGGAGTAACAAAATCCCAATAACAAACTACCTTCCATAATGACAAGGCTACAATCCATTGGAGTAACCAAATCTCAACAACGAACTACCTTCCATAATGACGAGGCTACCATCCATTAGAGTAACAAAATTTCAACAACGAACAACCTTCCATAATGACAAGGATAGCATCCATTGGAGTAACAAAATCTCAACAACGAACTACCTTCCATAATGATAAGACTACCATCCATTGGAGTAAAAAAATTTCAACAACGAACTACCTTCCTTAATGACAAGGCTACCATCCATTGGAGTAACAAAATATCAACAACGAACTACCTTCCATAATGACAAGGCTACCATCCATTGGAGTAACAAAATCTCAACAACGAACTACCTTTCATAATGACAGGGCTACCATCCAATGGAGTAACAAAATCTCAAAAATGAACTACCTTCCATAATAACAAGGCTACCATCCATTGGAGTAACAAAATCCCAATAACGAACTACCTTCCATAATGACAAGGCTACAATCCATTGGAGTAACCAAATCTCAACAACGAACTACCTTCCATAATGACGAGGCTACCATCCATTAGAGTAACAAAATTTCAACAATGAACTACCTTCCATAATGACAAGGCTAGCATCCATTGGAGTAACAAAATATCAACAACAAACTACCTTCCATAATGATAAGGCTACCATCCATTGGAGTAAAAAAATCTCAACAACAAACTACATTCCATATTGAGAAGGCTACAATCCATTGGAGTAACAAAATCTCAACAACGAACTACCTTCCATAATGACGAGGCTACCATCCATTGGAGTAACAAAATCTCAACAACGAACCTCCTTCCATAATGACAAGGCTACCATCCATTGGAGTAAAAAAATGTCAACAACGAACTACCTTCCATAATGACAAGGCTACCATCCATTGGAGTAACAAAATCTCAACAACGAACTACCTTCCATAATGACAAGGCTACCATCCATTGGAGTAAAAAAATCTCAACAATGAACTACATTCCATATTGCGAAGGCTACAATCCATTGGAGTAACAAAATCTCAACAACGAACTACCTTCCACAATGAAAAGTCTACCATCCATTGGAGTAACAAAATCTCAACAACAAACTACCTTCCATAATGACAAAGCTACCATACAACGGAGTAAAAAAATCTCAACAATGAACTACCTTTCATAATGACAGGGCTACCATCCAATGGAGTAACAAAATCTCAAAAATGAACTACCTTCCATAATAACAAGGCTACCATCCATTGGAGTAACAAAATCCCAATAACGAACTACCTTCCATAATGACAAGTCTACCATCCATTGGAGTAACCAAATCTCAACAACGAACTACCTTCCATAATGACGAGGCTACCATTCATTAGAGTAACAAAATTTCAACAACGAACAACCTTCCATAATGACAAGGATAGCATCCATTGGAGTAACAAAATCTCAACAACGAACTACCTTCCATAATGATAAGACTACCATCCATTGGAGTAAAAAATTTCAACAACGAACTACCTTCCATAATGACAAGGCTACCATCCATTGGATTAACAAAATATCAACAACGAACTACCTTCCATAATGACAAGGCTACCATCCATTGGAGTAACAAAATCTCAACAACGAACTACCTTCCATAATGACAAGGCTACCATCCATTGGAGTAAAAAAATGTCAACAACGAACTACCTTCCATAATGACAAGGCTACCATCCATTGGAGTAACAAAATCTCAACAACGAACTACCTTCCATAATGACAAGGCTACCATCCATTGGAGTAAAAAAATCTCAATAACGAACTAACTTCCATATTGAGAAGGCTACAATCCATTGGAGTAACAAAATCTCAACAACGAACTACCTTCCACAATTAAAAGTCTACCATCCATTGGAGTAACAAAATCTCAACACGAACTACCTTCCATAATGACAAAGCTACCATACAATGGAGTAAAAAAATCTCAACAACGAACTACCTTTCATAATGACAGGGCTACCATCCAATGGAGTAACAAAATCTCAAAAATGAACTACCTTCCATAATAACAAGGCTACCATCCATTGGAGTAACAAAATCCCAATAACGAACTACCTTCCATAATGACAAGGCTACAATCCATTGGAGTAACCAAATCTCACCAACGAACTACCTTCCATAATGACGAGGCTACCATCCATTAGAGTAACAAAATTTCAACAACGAACTACCTTCCATAATGACAAGGCTAGCATCCATTGGAGTAACAAAATATAAACAACAAACTACCTTCCATAATGATAAGGCTACCATCCATTGGAGTAAAAAAATCTCAACAACGAACTACCTTCCGTAATGACAAGGCTACCATCCATTGGAGTAAAAAAATATCAACAACGAACTACCTTCCCTAATGACAAGGCTACCATCCATTGGAGTAACAAAATCTCAACAACAAACTACCTTCCATAATGACAAGGCTACCATCCATTGGAGTAACAAAATCTCAACAACGATCTACCTTCCATATTTACAAGGCTACAATCCATTGGAGTAACAAAATCTCAACAACGAACTACCTTCCACAATGACAAGTCTACCATCCATTGGAGTAAAAAAATCTCAACAACGAACTACCTTCCATAATGACAAAGCTACCATACAATGGATTAAAAAAATCTCAACAACGAACTACCTTTCATAATAACAAGGCTACCATCCAATGGAGTAACAAAATCTCAAAAATGAACTACCTTCCATAATAACAAGGCTACCATCCATTGGAGTAACAAAATCCCAATAACGAACTACCTTCCATAATGACAAGGCTACGATCCATTGGAGTAACCAAATCTCAACAACGAACTACCTTCCATAATGACGAGGCTACCATCCATTGGAGTAACAAAATCTCAACAACGAACTACCTTCCATAATGACAAGGCTACCATCCATTGGAGTAAAAAAATATAAACAACGAACTACCTTCCATAATGACAAGGCTACCATCCATTAGAATAAAAAAATATCAACAACGAACTACCTTCCATAATGACAAGGCTACCATCCATTGGAGTAACAAAATCTCAACAATGAACTACCTTCCATAATGACAAGGCTACCATCCATTGGAGTAAAAAAATCTCAACAACGAAATACCTTCCATATTGAGAAGGCTACAATCCATTGGAGTAACAAAATCTCAACAACGAACTACCTTCCATAATGAAAAGTCTACCATCCATTGGAGTAACAAAATCTCAACAACGAACTACCTTCCATAATGACAAAGCTACCATACAATGGAGTAAAAAAATCTAAACAACGATCTACCTTTCATAATGACAGGGCTACCATCCAATGGAGTAACAAAATCTCAAAAATGAACTACCTTCCATAATAACAAGGCTACCATCCATTGGAGTAACAAAATCCCAATAACGAACTACCTTCCATAATGACAAGGCTACAATCCATTGGAGTAACCAAATCTCAACAACGAACTACCTTCCATAATAACGAGGCTACCATCCATTAAAGTAACAAAATTTCAACAACGAACAACCTTCCATAATGACAAGGATAGCATCCATTGGAGTAACAAAATATCAACAACGAACTACCTTCCATAATGATAAGACTACCATCCATTGGAGTAAAAAAATTTCAACAACGAACTACCTTCCATAATGACAAGGCTACCATCCATTGGAGTAACAAAATATCAACAACGAACTACCTTCCATAATGACAAGGCTACCATCCATTGGAGTAACAAAATCTCAACAAGGAACTACCTTTCATAATGACAGGGCTACCATCCAATGGAGTAACAAAATCTCAAAAATGAACTACCTTCCATAATAACAAGGCTACCATCCGTTGGAGTAACAAAATCCCAATAACGAACTACCTTCCATAATGACAAGGCTACAATCCATTGGAGTAACCAAATCTCAACAACGAACTACCTTCCATAATGACGAGGCTACCATCCATTAGAGTAACAAAATTTCAACAACGAACTACCTTCCATAATGACAAGGCTAGCATCCATTGGAGTAACAAAATATCAACAACAAACTACTTTCCATAATGATAAGGCTACCATCCATTGGAGTAAAAAAATCTCAACAACAAACTACATTCCATATTGAGAAGGCTACAATCCATTGGAGTAACAAAATCTCAACAACGAACTACCTTCCATAATGACGAGGCTACCATCCATTGGAGTAACAAAATCTCAACCACGAACCTCCTTCCATAATGACAAGGCTACCATCCATTGGAGTAAAAAAATGTCAACAACGAACTACCTTCCATAATGACAAGGCTACCATCCATTGGAGTAAAAAAATCTCAACAACGAACTACCTTCCATAATGACAAGGCTACCATCCATTGGAGTAAAAAAATCTCAACAACGAACTACATTCCATATTGAGAAGGCTACAATCCATTGGAGTAACAAAATCTCAACAACGAACTACCTTCCACAATGAAAAGTCTACCATCCATTGGAGTAACAAAATCTCAACAATGAACTACCTTCCATAATGACAAAGCTACCATACAATGGAGTAAAAAAATCTCAACAACGAACTACCTTTCATAATGACAGGGCTACCATCCAATGGAGTAACAAAATCTCAAAAATGAACTACCTTCCATAATAACAAGGCTACCATCCATTGGAGTAACAAAATCCCAATAACGAACTACCTTCCATAATGACAAGGCTACAATCCATTGGAGTAACCAAATCTCACCAACGAACTACCTTCCATAATGACGAGGCTACCATCCATTAGAGTAACAAAATTTCAACAATGAACTACCTTCCATAATGACAAGGCTAGCATCCATTGGAGTAACAAAATATCAACAACAAACTACCTTCCATAATGATAAGGCTACCATCCATTGGAGTAAAAAAATCTCAACAACGAACTACCTTCCGTAATGACAAGGCTACCATCCATTAGAGTAAAAAAATATCAACAACGAACTACCTTCCCTAATGACAAGGCTACCATCCATTGGAGTAACAAAATCTCAACAACAAACTACCTTCCATAATGACAAGGCTACCATCCATTGGAGTAACAAAATCTCAACAACGATCTACCTTCCATATTTACAAGGCTACAATCCATTGGAGTAACAAAATCTCAACAACGAACTACCTTCCACAATGACAAGTCTACCATCCATTCGAGTAACAAAATCTCAACAACGAACTACCTTCCATAATGACAAAGCTACCATACAATGGATTAAAAAAATCTCAACAACGAACTACCTTTCATAATAACAAGGCTTCCATCCAATGGAGTAACAAAATCTCAAAAATGAACTACCTTCCATAATAACAAGGCTACCATCCATTGGAGTAACAAAATCCCAATAACGAACTACCTTCCATAATGACAAGGCTACGATCCATTGGAGTAACCAAATCTCAACAACGAACTACCTTCCATAATGACGAGGCTACCATCCATTGGAGTAACAAAATCTCAACAACGAACTACCTTCCATAATGACAAGGCTACCATCCATTGGAGTAAAAAAATCTATGCAACGAACTACCTTCCATAATGACAAGGCTACATCCATTGGAATAAAAAAATATCAACAACGAACTACCTTCCATAATGACAAGGCTACCATCCATTGGAGTAACAAAATCTCAACAATGAACTACCTTCCATAATGACAAGGCTACCATCCATTGGAGTAAAAAAATCTCAACAACGAAATACCTTCCATATTGAGAAGGCTACAATCCATTGGAGTAACAAAATCTCAACAACGAACTACCTTCCATAATGAAAAGTCTACCATCCATTGGAGTAACAAAATCTCAACAACGAACTACCTTCCATAATGACAAAGCTACCATACAATGGAGTAAAAAAATCTCAACAACGATCTACCTTTCATAATGACAGGGCTACCATCCAATGGAGTAACAAAATCTCAAAAATGAACTACCTTCCATAATAACAAGGCTACCATCCATTGGAGTAACAAAATCCCAATAACGAACTACCTTCCATAATGACAAGGCTACAATCCATTGGAGTAACCAAATCCTAACAATGAACTACCTTCCATAATGACGAGGCTACCATCCATTAGAGTAAAAAAATTTCAACAACGAACAACCTTCCATAATGACAAGGATAGCATCCATTGGAGTAACAAAATCTCAACAACGAACCACCTTCCATAATGATAAGACTACCATCCATTGGAGTAAAAAAATTTCAACAACGAACTACCTTCCATAATGACAAGGCTACCATCCATTGGAGTAACAAAATATCAACAACGAACTACCTTCCATAATGACAAGGCTACCATCCATTGGAGTAACAAAATCTCAACAACGAACTACCTTCCATAATGACAAGGCTACCATCCATTGGAGTAAAAAAATGTCAACAACGAACTACCTTCCATAATGACAAGGCTACCATCCATTGGAGTAACAAAATCTCAACAACGAACTACATTCCATAATGACAAGGCTACCATCCATTGGAGTAAAAAAATCTCAATAACGAACTAACTTCCATATTGAGAAGGCTACAATCCATTGGAGTAACAAAATCTCACCAACGAACTACCGTCCACAATGAAAAGTCTACCATCCATTGGAGTAACAAAATATCAACAACGAACTACCTTCCCTAATGACAAAGCTACCATACAATGGAGTAAAAAAATCTCAACAACGAACTACCTTCCATAATGACGAGGCTACCATCCAATGGAGTAACAAAATCTCAACAATGAACTACCTTCCATAATGACAAAGCTACCATACAATGGATTAAAAAAATCTCAACAACGAACTACCTTTCATAATAACAAGGCTACCATCCAATGGAGTAACAAAATCTCAAAAATGAACTACCTTCCATAATAACAAGGCTACCATCCATTGGAGTAACAAAATCCCAATAACGAACTACCTTCCATAATGACAAGGCTACGATCCATTGGAGTAACCAAATCTCAACAACGAACTACCTTCCATAATGACGAGGCTACCATCCATTGGAGTAACAAAATCTCAACAACGAACTACCTTCCATAATGACAAGGCTACCATCCATTGGAGTAAAAAAATCTAAACAACGAACTACCTTCCATAATGACAAGGCTACCATCCATTGGAATAAAAAAATATCAACAACGAACTACCTTCCATAATGACAAGGCTACCATCCATTGGAGTAACAAAATCTCAACAATGAACTACCTTCCATAATGACAAGGCTACCATCCATTGGAGTAAAAAAATCTCAACAACGAAATACCTTCCATATTGAGAAGGCTACAATCCATTGGAGTAACAAAATCTCAACAACGAACTACCTTCCATAATGAAAAGTCTACCATCCATTGGAGTAACAAAATCTCAACAACGAACTACCTTCCATAATGACAAAGCTACCATACAATGGAGTAAAAAAATCTCAACAACGATCTACCTTTCATATTGAAAGGGCTACCATCCAATGGAGTAACAAAATCTCAAAAATGAACTACCTTCCATAATAACAAGGCTACCATCCATTGGAGTAACAAAATCCCAATAACGAACTACCTTCCATAATGACAAGGCTACAATCCATTGGAGTAACCAAATCTCAACAATGAACTACCTTCCATAATGACGAGGCTACCATCCATTAGAGTAACAAAATTTCAACAACGAACAACCTTCCATAATGACAAGGATAGCATCCATTAGAGTAACAAAATCTCAACAACGAACTACCTTCCATAATGATAAGACTACCATCCATTGGAGTAAAAAAATTTCAACAACGAACTACCTTCCATAATGACAAGGCTACCATCCATTGGAGTAACAAAATATCAACAACGAACTACCTTCCATAATGACAAGGCTACCATCCATTGGAGTAACAAAATCTCAACAACGAACTACCTTCCATAATGACAAGGCTACCATCCATTGGAGTAAAAAAATGTCAACAACGAACTACCTTCCATAATGACAAGGCTACCATCCATTGGAGTAACAAAATCTCAACAACGAACTACATTCCATAATGACAAGGCTACCATCCATTGGAGTAAAAAAATCTCAATAACGAACTAACTTCCATATTGAGAAGGCTACAATCCATTGGAGTAACAAAATCTCAACAACGAACTACCTTCCACAATGAAAAGTCTACCATCCATTGGAGTAACAAAATCTCAACAACGAACTACCTTCCCTAATGACAAAGCTACCATACAATGGAGTAAAAAAATCTCAACAACGAACTACCTTCCATAATGACGAGGCTACCATCCAATGGAGTAACGAAATCTCAACAACGAACTACCTTCCATAATGACAAAGCTACCATACAATGGATTAAAAAAATCTCAACAACGAAATACCTTTCATAATAACAAGGCTACCATCCAATGGAGTAACAAAATCTCAAAAATGAACTACCTTCCATAATAACAAGGCTACCATCCATTGGAGTAACAAATTCCCAATAACGAACTACCTTCCATAATGACAAGGCTACGATCCATTGGAGTAACCAAATCTCAACAACGAACTACCTTCCATAATGACGGGGCTACCATCCATTGGAGTAACAAAATCTCAACAATGAAATACCTTCCATAATGACAAGGCTACCATCCATTGGAGTAAAAAAATCTAAACAACGAACTACTTTCCATAATGACAAGGCTACCATCCATTGGAATAAAAAAATATCAACAACGAACTACCTTCCATAATGACAAGGCTACCATCCATTGGAGTAACAAAATCTAAACAATGAACTACCTTCCATAATGACAAGGCTACCATCCATTGGAGTAAAAAAATCTCAACAACGAAATACCTTCCATATTGAGAAGGCTACAATCCATTGGAGTAACAAAATCTCAACAACGAACTACCTTCCATAATGAAAAGTCTACCATCCATTGGAGTAACAAAATCTCAACAACGAACTACCTTCCATAATGACAAAGCTACCATACAATGGAGTAAAAAAATCTCAACAACGATCTACCTTTCATAATGACAGGGCTACCATCCAATGGAGTAACAAAATCTCAAAAATGAACTACCTTCCATAATAACAAGGCTACCATCCATTGGAGTAACAAAATCCCAATAACGAACTACCTTCCATAATGACAAGGCTACAATCCATTGGAGTAACCAAATCTCAACAACGAACTACCTTCCATAATGACGAGGCTACCATCCATTAGAGTAACAAAATTTCAACAACGAACAACCTTCCATAATGACAAGGATAGCATCCATTAGAGTAAAAAAATCTCAACAACGAACTACCTTCCATAATGATAAGACTACCATCCATTGGAGTAAAAAAATTTCAACAACGAACTACCTTCCATAATGACAAGGCTACCATCCATTGGAGTAACAAAATATCAACAACGAACTACCTTCCATAATGACAAGGCTACCATCCATTGGAGTAACAAAATCTCAACAACGAACTACCTTCCATAATGACAAGGCTACCATCCATTGGAGTAAAAAAATGTCAACAACGAACTACCTTCCATAATGACAAGGCTACCATCCATTGGAGTAACAAAATCTCAACAACAAACTACATTCCATAATGACAAGGCTACCATCCATTGGAGTAAAAAAATCTCAATAACGAACTAACTTCCATATTGAGAAGGCTACAATCCATTGGAGTAACAAAATCTCAACAACGAACTACCTTCCACAATGAAAAGTCTACCATCCATTGGAGTAACAAAATCTCAACAACGAACTACCTTCCCTAATGACAAAGCTACCATACAATGGAGTAAAAAAATCTCAACAACGAACTACCTTCCATAATGACGAGGCTACCATCCAATGGAGTAACGAAATCTCAACAACGAACTACCTTCCATAATGACAAAGCTACCATACAATGGATTAAAAAAATCTCAACAACGAACTACCTTTCATAATAACAAGGCTTCCATCCAATGGAGTAACAAAATCTCAAAAATGAACTACCTTCCATAATAACAAGGCTACCATCCATTGGAGTAACAAATTCCCAATAACGAACTACCTTCCATAATGACAAGGCTACGATCCATTGGAGTAACCAAATCTCAACAACGAACTACCTTCCATAATGACGAGGCTACCATCCATTGGAGTAACAAAATCTCAACAACGAACTACCTTCCATAATGACAAGGCTACCATCCATTGGAGTAAAAAAATCTAATCAACGAACTACTTTCCATAATGACAAGGCTACCATCCATTGGAATAAAAAAATATCAACAACGAACTACCTTCCATAATGACAAGGCTACCATCCATTGGAGTAACAAAATCTAAACAATGAACTACCTTCCATAATGACAAGGCTACCATCCATTGGAGTAAAAAAATCTCAACAACGAAATACCTTCCATATTGAGAAGGCTACAATCCATTGGAGTAACAAAATCTCAACAACGAACTACCTTCCATAATGAAAAGTCTACCATCCATTGGAGTAACAAAATCTCAACAACGAACTACCTTCCATAATGACAAAGCTACCATACAATGGAGTAAAAAAATCTCAACAACGATCTACCTTTCATAATGACAGGGCTACCATCCAATGGAGTAACAAAATCTTAAAAATGAACTACCTTCCATAATAACAAGGCTACCATCCATTGGAGTAACAAAACCCCAATAACAAACTACCTTCCATAATGACAAGGCTACAATCCATTGGAGTAACCAAATCTCAACAACGAACTACCTTCCATAATGACGAGGCTCCAATCCATTGGAGTAACAAAATCTCAACAACGAACTACCTTCCACAATGACAAGTCTACCATCCATTGGAGTAACAAAATCTCAACAACGAACTACCTTCCATAATGACAAGGCTACTATCCATTGGAGTAACAAAATCTCAACAACGAACTACTTTCCATATTGACAAGGCTACAATTCATTGGAGTAACAAAATCTCAACAATGAACTACCTTCCACAATGACAAGTCTACCATCCATTGGTGTAACAAAATCTCAACAACGAACTACCTTCCATAATGACATAGCTACCATACAATGGAGTAAAAAAATCTCAACAACGAGCTACCTTTCATAATGACAAGGCTACCATCCAATGGAGTAATAAAATCTCAAAAATGAACTACCTTCCATAATAACAAGGCTACCATCCGTTGGAGTAACAAAATCCCAATAACGAACTACCTTCCATAATGACAAGGCTGCAATCCATTGGAGTAACCAAATCTCAACAACGAACTACCTTCCATAATGACGAGGCTACCATCCATTAGAGTAACAAAATTTCAACAATGAACTACCTTCCATAATGACAAGGCCACCATCCATTGGAGTAACTAAATATCAACAAGGAACTACCTTCCATAATGACAAGGCTACCATCCATTGGAGTAACAAAATCTCAACAACGAACTACCTTCCATATTGACAAGGCTCCAATCCATTGGAGTAACAAAATCTCAACAACGAACTACCTTCCACAATGACAAGTCTACCATCCATTGGAGTAACAAAATCTCAACAACGAACTACCTTCCATAATTACAAGGCTACTATCCATTGGAGTAACAAAATCTCAACAACGAACTACTTTCCATATTGACAAGGCTACAATTCATTGGAGTAACAAAATCTCAACAATGAACTACCTTCCACAATGACAAGTCTACCATCCATTGGTGTAACAAAATCTCAACAACGAACTACCTTCCATAATGACATAGCTACCATACAATGGAGTAAAAAAATCTCAACAACGAGCTACCTTTCATAATGACAAGGCTACCATCCAATGGAGTAATAAAATCTCAAAAATGAACTACCTTCCATAATAACAAGGCTACCATCCATTGGAGTAACAAAATCCCAATAACGAACTACCTTCCATAATGACAAGGCTGCAATCCATTGGAGTAACCAAATCTCAACAACGAACTACCTTCCATAATGACGAGGCTACCATCCATTAGAGTAACAAAATTTCAACAACGAACTACCTTCCATAATGACAAGGCTACCATCCGTTGGAGTAACAAAATCCCAATAACGAACTACCTTCCATAATGACAAGGCTACAATCCATTGGAGTAACCAAATCTCAACAACGAACTACCTTCCATAATGACAAGGCTACCATCAATTGGAGTAACAAAATATATACAATGAACTACCTTCCATAATGACAAGGCTACCATCCATTGGACTAACAAAATCTCAAAAATGAACTACCTTCCATAATGACAAGGCTATCATCCATTGGAGAAACAAAATCTCAATAATGAACTACCTTCGGTAATGACACGGATACCATCAATTAGGTTTACAAAATCGCAACAACAAACTACCTTCCACAATGACAAGGCTACCATCCATTAAAGTAACAAAATCTAAAAAATGAACTACCTTCCCTAATGACAAGGCTACCATCCATTGGAGTAACAAAATCTCAACAATAAACTACCTTCCATAATGACAAGGCTACCATCCATTGGAGTAACAAAATCTCAACAACGAACTACCTTCCATATTGACAAGGCTACAATCCATTGGAGTAACAAAATCTCAACAACGAACTACCTTCCACAATGACAAGTCTACCATCCATTGGAGTAACAAAATCTCAACAAGGAACTACCTTCAATAATGACAAAGCTACCATACAATGGAGTAAAAAAATCTCAACAACCAACTACCTTTCACAATGACAAGGCTACCATCCAATAGAGTAACAAAATCTCAAAAATGAACTATCTTCCATAATAACAAGGCTACCATCCGTTGGAGTAACAAAATCCCAATAACGAACTACCTTCCATAATGACAAGGCTACAATCCATTGGAGTAACCAAATCTCAACAACGAACTACCTTCCATAATGACGAGGCTACCATCCATTAGAGTAACAAAATTTCAACAATGAACTACCTTCCCTAATGACAAGACTACCATCCATTGGAGTAACAAAATATCTACAATGAACTACCTTCCATAATGACAAGGCTACCATCCATTGGAGTAACAAAATCTCAAAAATGAACTACCTTCCATAATGACAAGGCTATCATCCATTGGAGAAACAAAATCTCAATAATGAACTACCTTCCGTAATGACATGGATACCATCAATTAGGGTTACAAAATCTCAACAACAAACTACCTTCCACAATGACAAGGCTACCATCCATTAAAGTAACAAAATCTCAAAAATGAACTACCTTGCCTAATGACAAGGCTACCATCCATTGGAGTAACAAAATCTCAAAAATAAACTACCTTCCATAATGACAAGGCTACCATCCATTGGAGTAACAAAATCTCAACAACGAACTACCTTCCATATTGACAAGGCTACCATCCAATGGAGTAACAAAATCTCAAAAATGAACTACCTTCCATAATAACAAGGCTACCATCCGTTGGAGTAACAAAATCCCAATAACGAACTACCTTCCGTAATGACAAGGCTACAATCCATTGGAGTAACCAAATCTCAACAACAAACTACCTTCCATAATGACGAGGCTACCATCCATTAGAGTAACAAAATTTCAACAACGAACTACCTTCCATAATGACAAGGCCACCATCCATTGGAGTAACAAAATATCAACAACGAACTACCTTCCATAATGACAAGGCTACCATCCATTGGACTAACAAAATCTCAAAAATGAACTACCTTCCATAATGACAAGGCTATCATCCATTGGAGAAACAAAATCTCAATAATGAACTACCTTCGGTAATGACACGGATACCATCAATTAGGTTTACAAAATCGCAACAACAAACTACCTTCCACAATGACAAGGCTACCATCCATTAAAGTAACAAAATCTAAAAAATGAACTACCTTCCCTAATGACAAGGCTACCATCCATTGGAGTAACAAAATCTCAACAATAAACTACCTTCCATAATGACAAGGCTACCATCCATTGGAGTAACAAAATCTCAACAACGAACTACCTTCCATATTGACAAGGCTACAATCCATTGGAGTAACAAAATCTCAACAACGAACTACCTTCCACAATGACAAGTCTACCATCCATTGGAGTAACAAAATCTCAACAAGGAACTACCTTCAATAATGACAAAGCTACCATACAATGGAGTAAAAAAATCTCAACAACCAACTACCTTTCACAATGACAAGGCTACCATCCAATAGAGTAACAAAATCTCAAAAATGAACTATCTTCCATAATAACAAGGCTACCATCCGTTGGAGTAACAAAATCCCAATAACGAACTACCTTCCATAATGACAAGGCTACAATCCATTGGAGTAACCAAATCTCAACAACGAACTACCTTCCATAATGACGAGGCTACCATCCATTAGAGTAACAAAATTTCAACAATGAACTACCTTCCCTAATGACAAGACTACCATCCATTGGAGTAACAAAATATCTACAATGAACTACCTTCCATAATGACAAGGCTACCATCCATTGGAGTAACAAAATCTCAAAAATGAACTACCTTCCATAATGACAAGGCTATCATCCATTGGAGAAACAAAATCTCAATAATGAACTACCTTCCGTAATGACATGGATACCATCAATTAGGGTTACAAAATCTCAACAACAAACTACCTTCCACAATGACAAGGCTACCATCCATTAAAGTAACAAAATCTCAAAAATGAACTACCTTGCCTAATGACAAGGCTACCATCCATTGGAGTAACAAAATCTCAAAAATAAACTACCTTCCATAATGACAAGGCTACCATCCATTGGAGTAACAAAATCTCAACAACGAACTACCTTCCATATTGACAAGGCTACCATCCAATGGAGTAACAAAATCTCAAAAATGAACTACCTTCCATAATAACAAGGCTACCATCCGTTGGAGTAACAAAATCCCAATAACGAACTACCTTCCGTAATGACAAGGCTACAATCCATTGGAGTAACCAAATCTCAACAACAAACTACCTTCCATAATGACGAGGCTACCATCCATTAGAGTAACAAAATTTCAACAACGAACTACCTTCCATAATGACAAGGCCACCATCCATTGGAGTAACAAAATATCAACAACGAACTACCTTCCATAATGACAAGGCTACCATCCATTGGAGTAACAAAATCTCAACAACAAACTACCTTCCATATTGACAAGGCTACAATCCGTTGGAGTAACAAAATCTCAACAACGAACTACCTTCCACAATGACAAGTCTACCATCCATTGGAATAACAAAATCTCAACAAGGAACTACCTTCAATAATGACAAAGCTACCATACAATGGAGTAAAAAAATCTCAACAACGAACTACCTTTCATAATGACAAGGCTACCATCCAATGGAGTAACAAAATCTCAAAAATGAACTACCTTCCATAATAACAAGGCTACCATCCGTTGGAGTAACAAAATCCCAATAACGAACTACCTTCCATAATGACAAGGCTACAATCCATTGGAGTAACCAAATCTCAACAACGAACTACCTTCCATAATGACGAGGCTACCATCCATTAGAGTAACAAAATTTCAACAATGAAGTACCTTCCATAATGACAAGGCCACCATCCATTGGAGTAACTAAATATCAACAAGGAACTACCTTCCATAATGACAAGGCTACCATCCATTGGAGTAACAAAATCTCAACAACGAACTACCTTCCATATTGACAAGGCTATAATCCATTGGAGTAATAAAATCTCAACAACGAACTACCTTCTATAATGACAAGGCTACCATCCATTGGAGTAACAAAATCTCAACAACGAACTACTTTCCATATTGACAAGGCTACAATCCATTGGAGTAACAAAATCTCAACAATGAACTACCTTCCACAATGACAAGTCTACCATCCATTGGTGTAACAAAATCTCAACAACGAACTACCTTCCATAATGACATAGCTACCATACAATGGAGTAAAAAAATCTCAACAACGAGCTACCTTTCATAATGACAAGGCTACCATCCAATGGAGTAATAAAATCTCAAAAATGAACTACCTTCCATAATAACAAGGCTGCAATCCATTGGAGTAACAAAATCCCAATAACGAACTACCTTCCATAATGACGAGGCTACCATCCATTAGAATAACAAAATTTCAACAACGAACTACCTTCCATAATGACAAGGCTACCATCCGTTGGAGTAACAAAATCCCAATAACGAACTACCTTCCATAATGACAAGGCTACAATCCATTGGAGTAACCAAATCTCAACAACGAACTACCTTCCATAATGACAAGACTACCATCAATTGGAGTAACAAAATATATACAATGAACTACCTTCCATAATGACAAGGCTACCATCCATTGGACTAACAAAATCTCAAAAATGAACTACCTTCCATAATGACAAGGCTATCATCCATTGGAGAAACAAAATCTCAATAATGAACTACCTTCGGTAATGACACGGATACCATCAATTAGGTTTACAAAATCTCAACAACAAACTACCTTCCACAATGACAAGGCTACCATCCATTAAAGTAACAAAATCTAAAAAATGAACTACCTTCCCTAATGACAAGGCTACCATCCATTGGAGTAACAAAATCTCAACAATAAACTACCTTCCATAATGACAAGGCTACCATCCATTGGAGTAACAAAATCTCAACAACGAACTACCTTCCATATTGACAAGGCTACAATCCATTGGAGTAACAAAATCTCAACAACGAACTACCTTCCACAATGACAAGTCTACCATCCATTGGAGTAACAAAATCTCAACAAGGAACTACCTTCAATAATGACAAAGCTACCATACAATGGAGTAAAAAAATCTCAACAACCAACTACCTTTCACAATGACAAGGCTACCATCCAATAGAGTAACAAAATCTCAAAAATGAACTATCTTCCATAATAACAAGGCTACCATCCATTGGAGTAACAAAATCTCAACAATAAACTACCTTCCATAATGACAAGGCTACCATCCATTGGAGTAACAAAATCTCAACAACAAACTACCTTCCATATTGACAAGGCTACAATCCATTGGAGTAACAAAATCTCAACAACGAACTACCTTCCACAATGACAAGTCTACCATCCATTGGAATAACAAAATCTCAACAAGGAACTACCTTCAATAATGACAAAGCTACCATACAATGGAGTAAAAAAATCTCAACAACGAACTACCTTTCATAATGACAAGGCTACCATCCAATGGAGTAACAAAATCTCAAAAATGAACTACCTTCCATAATAACAAGGCTACCATCCGTTGGAGTAACAAAATCCCAATAACGAACTACCTTCCATAATGACAAGGCTACAATCCATTGGAGTAACCAAATCTAAACAACGAACTACCTTCCATAATGACGAGGCTACCATCCATTAGAGTAACAAAATTTCAACAATGAAGTACCTTCCATAATGACAAGGCCACCATCCATTGGAGTAACTAAATATCAACAAGGAACTACCTTCCATAATGACAAGGCTACCATCCATTGGAGTAACAAAATCTCAACAACGAACTACCTTCCATATTGACAAGGCTATAATCCATTGGAGTAATAAAATCTCAACAACGAACTACCTTCCACAATGACAAGTCTACCATCCATTGGAGTAACAAAATCTCAACAACGAACTACCTTCTATAATGACAAGGCTACCATCCATTGGAGTAACAAAATCTCAACAACGAACTACTTTCCATATTGACAAGGCTACAATCCATTGGAGTAACAAAATCTCAACAATGAACTACCTTCCACAATGACAAGTCTACCATCCATTGGTGTAACAAAATCTCAACAACGAACTACCTTCCATAATGACATAGCTACCATACAATGGAGTAAAAAAATCTCAACAACGAGCTACCTTTCATAATGACAAGGCTACCATCCAATGGAGTAATAAAATCTCAAAAATGAACTACCTTCCATAATAACAAGGCTGCAATCCATTGGAGTAACAAAATCCCAATAACGAACTACCTTCCATAATGACGAGGCTACCATCCATTAGAATAACAAAATTTCAACAACGAACTACCTTCCATAATGACAAGGCTACCATCCGTTGGAGTAACAAAATCCCAATAACGAACTACCTTCCATAATGACAAGGCTACAATCCATTGGAGTAACCAAATCTCAACAACGAACTACCTTCCATAATGACAAGACTACCATCAATTGGAGTAACAAAATATATACAATGAACTACCTTCCATAATGACAAGGCTACCATCCATTGGACTAACAAAATCTCAAAAATGAACTACCTTCCATAATGACAAGGCTATCATCCATTGGAGAAACAAAATCTCAATAATGAACTACCTTCGGTAATGACACGGATACCATCAATTAGGTTTACAAAATCTCAACAACAAACTACCTTCCACAATGACAAGGCTACCATCCATTAAAGTAACAAAATCTAAAAAATGAACTACCTTCCCTAATTACAAGGCTACCATCCATTGGAGTAACAAAATCTCAACAATAAACTACCTTCCATAATGACAAGGCTACCATCCATTGGAGTAACAAAATCTCAACAACGAACTACCTTCCATATTGACAAGGCTACAATCCATTGGAGTAACAAAATCTCAACAACGAACTACCTTCCACAATGACAAGTCTACCATCCATTGGAGTAACAAAATCTCAACAAGGAACTACCTTCAATAATGACAAAGCTACCATACAATGGAGTAAAAAAATCTCAACAACCAACTACCTTTCACAATGACAAGGCTACCATCCAATAGAGTAACAAAATCTCAAAAATGAACTATCTTCCATAATAACAAGGCTACCATCCGTTGGAGTAACAAAATCCCAATAACGAACTACCTTCCATAATGACAAGGCTACAATCCATTGGAGTAACCAAATCTCAACAACGAACTACCTTCCATAATGACGAGGCTACCATCCATTAGAGTAACAAAATTTCAACAATGAACTAACTTCCCTAATGACAAGACTACCATCCATTGGAGTAACAAAATATCTACAATGAACTATCTTCCATAATGACAAGGCTACCATCCATTGGAGTAACAAAATCTCAAAAATGAACTACCTTCCATAATGACAAGGCTATCATCCATTGGAGAAACAAAATCTCAATAATGAACTACCTTCCGTAATGACATGGATACCATCAATTAGGGTTACAAAATCTCAACAACAAACTAACTTCCACAATGACAAGGCTACCATCCATTAAAGTAACAAAATCTCAAAAATGAACTACCTTCCCTAATGACAAGGCTACCATCCATTGGAGTAACAAAATCTCAAAAATGAACTACCTTCCATAATGACAAGGCTACCATCCATTGGAGTAACAAAATCTCAACAACGAACTACCTTCCATATTGACAAGGCTACCATCCAATGGAGTAACAAAATCTCAAAAATGAACTACCTTCCATAATGACAAGGCTACCATCCGTTGGAGTAACAAAATCCCAATAACGAACTACCTTCCGTAATGACAAGGCTACAATCCATTGGAGTAACCAAATCTCAACAACAAACTACCTTCCATAATGACGAGGCTACCATCCATTAGAGTAACAAAATTTCAACAACGAACTACCTTCCATAATGACAAGGCCACCATCCATTGGAGTAACAAAATATCAACAACGAACTACCTTCCATAATGACAAGGCTACCATCCATTGGAGTAACAAAATCTCAACAACAAACTACCTTCCATATTGACAAGGCTACAATCCATTGGAGTAACAAAATCTCAACAACGAACTACCTTCCACAATGACAAGTCTACCATCCATTGGAATAACAAAATCTCAACAAGGAACTACCTTCAATAATGACAAAGCTACCATACAATGGAGTAAAAAAATCTCAACAACGAACTACCTTTCATAATGACAAGGCTACCATCCAATGGAGTAACAAAATCTCAAAAATGAACTACCTTCCATAATAACAAGGCTACCATCCGTTGGAGTAACAAAATCCCAATAACGAACTACCTTCCATAATGACAAGGCTACAATCCATTGGAGTAACCAAATCTCAACAACGAACTACCTTCCATAATGACGAGGCTACCATCCATTAGAGTAACAAAATTTCAACAATGAAGTACCTTCCATAATGACAAGGCCACCATCCATTGGAGTAACTAAATATCAACAAGGAACTACCTTCCGTAATGACAAGGCTACCATCCATTGGAGTAACAAAATCTCAACAACGAACTACCTTCCATATTGACAAGGCTATAATCCATTGGAGTAATAAAATCTCAACAACGAACTACCTTCCACAATGACAAGTCTACCATCCATTGGAGTAACAAAATCTCAACAACGAACTACCTTCTATAATGACAAGGCTACCATCCATTGGAGTAACAAAATCTCAACAACGAACTACTTTCCATATTGACAAGGCTACAATCCATTGGAGTAACAAAATCTCAACAATGAACTACCTTCCACAATGACAAGTCTACCATCCATTGGTGTAACAAAATCTCAACAACGAACTACCTTCCATAATGACATAGCTACCATACAATGGAGTAAAAAAATCTCAACAACGAGCTACCTTTCATAATGACAAGGCTACCATCCAATGGAGTAATAAAATCTAAAAAATGAACAACCTTCCATAATAACAAGGCTACCATCCATTGGAGTAACAAAATCCCAATAACGAACTACCTTCCATAATGACGAGGCTACCATCCATTAGAATAACAAAATTTCAACAACGAACTACCTTCCATAATGACAAGGCTACCATCCATTGGAGTAAAAAAATCTCAACAACAAACTACCTTCCAAAATGACAAGGCTACAATCCATTGGAGTAACCAAATCTCAACAACGAACTACCTTCCATAATGACAAGACTACCATCCATTGGAGTAACAAAATATATACAATGAACTACCTTCCATAATGACAAGGCTACCATCCATTGGACTAACAAAATCTCAAAAATGAACTACCTTCCATAATGACAAGGCTATCATCCATTGGAGAAACAAAATCTCAATAATGAACTACCTTCCGTAATGACACGGATACCATCAATTAGGTTTACAAAATCTCCACAACAAACTACCTTCCACAATGACAAGGCTACCATCCATTAAAGTAACAAAATCTCAAAAATGAACTACCTTCCCTAATGACAAGGCTACAATCCATTGGAGTAACAAAATCTCAACAACGAACTACCTTCCACAATGACAAGTCTACCATCCATTGGAGTAACAAAATCTCAACAAGGAACTACCTTCAATAATGACAAAGCTACCATACAATGGAGTAAAAAAATCTCAACAACCAACTACCTTTCATAATGACAAGGCTACCATCCAATAGAGTAACAAAATCTCAAAAATGAACTATCTTCCATAATAACAAGGCTACCATCCGTTGGAGTAACAAAATCCCAATAACGAACTACCTTCCATAATGACAAGGCTACAATCCATTGGAGTAACCAAATCTCAACAACGAACTACCTTCCATAATGACGAGGCTACCATCCATTAGAGTAACAAAATTTCAACAATGAACTACCTTCCATAATGACAAGGCTATCATCCATTGGAGTAAAAAAATCTCAACAACGAACTACCTTCCAAAATGACAAGGCTACAATCCATTGGAGTAACAAAATCTCAACAACGAACTACCTTCCATAATGACAAGTCTACCATCCATTGGTGTAACAAAATCTCAACAACGAACTACCTTCCATAATGACAACACTACCATCCATTGGAGTAACAAAATATCTACAATGAACTACCTTCCATAATGACAAGGCTACCATCCATTGGAGTAACAAAATCTCAAAAATGAACTACCTTCCATAATGACAAGGCTATCATCCATTGGAGAAACAAAATCTCAATAATGAACTACCTTCCGTAATGACATGGATACCATCAATTAGGGTTACAAAATCTCAACAACAAACTACCTTCCACAATGACAAGGCTACCATCCATTAAAGTAACAAAATCTCAAAAATGAACTACCTTCCCTAATGACAAGGCTACCATCCATTGGAGTAACAAAATCTCAAAAATAAACTACCTTCCATAATGACAAGGCTACCATCCATTGGAGTAACAAAATCTCAACAACGAACTACCTTCCATATTGACAAGGCTACCATCCAATGGAGTAACAAAATCTCAAAAATGAACTACCTTCCATAATAACAAGGCTACCATCCGTTGGAGTAACAAAATCCCAATAACGAACTACCTTCCGTAATGACAAGGCTACAATCCATTGGAGTAACCAAATCTCAACAACAAACTACCTTCCATAATGACGAGGCTACCATCCATTAGAGTAACAAAATTTCAACAACGAACTACCTTCCATAATGACAAGGCCACCATCCATTGGAGTAACAAAATATCAACAACGAACTACCTTCCATAATGACAAGGCTACCATCCATTGGAGTAACAAAATCTCAACAACGAACTACCTTCCATATGGACAAGGCTACAATCCATTGGAGTAACAAAATCTCAACAACGAACTACCTTCCACAATGACAAGTCTACCATCCATTGGAATAACAAAATCTCAACAAGGAACTACCTTCAATAATGACAAAGCTACCATACAATGGAGTAAAAAAATCTCAACAACGAACTACCTTTCATAATGACAAGGCTACCATCCAATGGAGTAACAAAATCTCAAAAATGAACTACCTTCCATAATAACAAGGCTACCATCCGTTGGAGTAACAAAATCCCAATAACGAACTACCTTCCATAATGACAAGGCTACAATCCATTGGAGTAACCAAATCTCAACAACGAACTACCTTCCATAATGACGAGGCTACCATCCATTAGAGTAACAAAATTTCAACAATGAAGTACCTTCCATAATGACAAGGCCACCATCCATTGGAGTAACTAAATATCAACAAGGAACTACCTTCCATAATGACAAGGCTACCATCCATTGGAGTAACAAAATCTCAACAACGAACTACCTTCCATATTGACAAGGCTATAATCCATTGGAGTAATAAAATCTCAACAACGAACTACCTTCCACAATGACAAGTCTACCATCCATTGGAGTAACAAAATCTCAACAACGAACTACCTTCTATAATGACAAGGCTACCATCCATTGGAGTAACAAAATCTCAACAACGAACTACTTTCCATATTGACAAGGCTACAATCCATTGGAGTAACAAAATCTCAACAATGAACTACCTTCCACAATGACAAGTCTACCATCCATTGGTGTAACAAAATCTCAACAACGAACTACCTTCCATAATGACATAGCTACCATACAATGGAGTAAAAAAATCTCAACAACGAGCTACCTTTCATAATGACAAGGCTACCATCCAATGGAGTAATAAAATCTAAAAAATGAACTACCTTCCATAATAACAAGGCTACCATCCATTGGAGTAACAAAATCCCAATAACGAACTACCTTCCATAATGACGAGGCTACCATCCATTAGAATAACAAAATTTCAACAACGAACTACCTTCCATAATGACAAGGCTACCATCCATTGGAGTAAAAAAATCTCAACAACAAACTACCTTCCAAAATGACAAGGATACAATCCATTGGAGTAACCAAATCTCAACAACGAACTACCTTCCATAATGACAAGACTACCATCCATTGGAGTAACAAAATATATACAATGAACTACCTTCCATAATGACAAGGCTACCATCCATTGGACTAACAAAATCTCAAAAATGAACTACCTTCCATAATGACAAGGCTATCATCCATTGGAGAAACAAAATCTCAATAATGAACTACCTTCCGTAATGACACGGATACCATCAATTAGGTTTACAAAATCTCCACAACAAACTACCTTCCACAATGACAAGGCTACCATCCATTAAAGTAACAAAATCTCAAAAATGAACTACCTTCCCTAATGACAAGGCTACAATCCATTGGAGTAACAAAATCTCAACAACGAACTACCTTCCACAATGACAAGTCTACCATCCATTGGAGTAACAAAATCTCAACAAGGAACTACCTTCAATAATGACAAAGCTACCATACAATGGAGTAAAAAAATCTCAACAACCAACTACCTTTCATAATGACAAGGCTACCATCCAATAGAGTAACAAAATCTCAAAAATGAACTATCTTCCATAATAACAAGGCTACCATCCGTTGGAGTAAAAAAATCCCAATAACGAACTACCTTCCATAATGACAAGGCTACAATCCATTGGAGTAACCAAATCTCAACAACGAACTACCTTCCATAATGACCAGGCTACCATCCATTAGAGTAATAAAATTTCAACAATGAACTACCTTCCATAATGACAAGGCTATCATCCATTGGAGTAAAAAAATCTCAACAACGAACTACCTTCCAAAATGACAAGGCTACAATCCATTGGAGTAACAAAATCTCAACAACGAACTACCTTCCATAATGACAAGTCTACCATCCATTGGTGTAACAAAATCTCAACAACGAACTACCTTCCATAATGACAACACTACCATCCATTGGAGTAACAAAATATCTACAATGAACTACCTTCCATAATGACAAGGCTACCATCCATTGGAGTAACAAAATCTCAAAAATGAACTACCTTCCATAATGACAAGGCTATCATCCATTGGAGAAACAAAATCTCAATAACGAACTACCTTCCGTAATGACATGGATACCATCAATTAGGGTTACAAAATCTCAACAACAAACTACCTTCCACAATGACAAGGCTACCATCCATTAAAGTAACAAAATCTCAAAAATGAACTACCTTCCCTAATGACAAGGCTACCATCCATTGGAGTAACAAAATCTCAAAAATAAACTACCTTCCATAATGACAAGGCTACCATCCATTGGAGTAACAAAATCTCAACAACGAACTACCTTCCATATTGACAAGGCTACCATCCAATGGAGTAACAAAATCTCAAAAATGAACTACCTTCCATAATAACAAGGCTACCATCCGTTGGAGTAACAAAATCCCAATAACGAACTACCTTCCGTAATGACAAGGCTACAATCCATTGGAGTAACCAAATCTCAACAACAAACTACCTTCCATAATGACGAGGCTACCATCCATTAGAGTAACAAAATTTCAACAACGAACTACCTTCCATAATGACAAGGCCACCATCCATTGGAGTAACAAAATCTCAACAACGAACTACCTTCCATATGGACAAGGCTACAATCCATTGGAGTAACAAAATCTCAACAACGAACTACCTTCCACAATGACAAGTCTACCATCCATTAGAATAACAAAATCTCAACAAGGAACTACCTTCAATAATGACAAAGCTACCATACAATGGAGTAAAAAAATCTCAACAACGAACTACCTTTCATAATGACAAGGCTACCATCCAATGGAGTAACAAAATCTCAAAAATGAACTACCTTCCATAATAACAAGGCTACCATCCGTTGGAGTAACAAAATCCCAATAACGAACTACCTTCCATAATGACAAGGCTACAATCCATTGGAGTAACCAAATCTCAACAACGAACTACCTTCCATAATGACGAGGCTACCATCCATTAGAGTAACAAAATTTCAACAATGAAGTACCTTCCATAATGACAAGGCCACCATCCATTGGAGTAACTAAATATCAACAAGGAACTACCTTCCATAATGACAAGGCTACCATCCATTGGAGTAACAAAATCTCAACAACGAACTACCTTCCATATTGACAAGGCTATAATCCATTGGAGTAATAAAATCTCAACAACGAACTACCTTCCACAATGACAAGTCTACCATGCATTGGAGTAACAAAATCTCAACAACGAACTACCTTCTATAATGACAAGGCTACAATCCATTGGAGTAACAAAATCTCAACAATGAACTACCTTCCACAATGACAAGTCTACCATCCATTGGTGTAACAAAATCTCAACAACGAACTACCTTCCATAATGACATAGCTACCATACAATGGAGTAAAAAAATCTCAACAACGAGCTACCTTTCATAATGACAAGGCTACCATCCAATGGAGTAATAAAATCTCAAAAATGAACTACCTTCCATAATAACAAGGCTACCATCCATTGGAGTAACAAAATCCCAATAACGAACTACCTTCCATAATGACGAGGCTACCATCCATTAGAATAATAAATTTTCAACAACGAACTACCTTCCATAATGACAAGGCTACCATCCATTGGAGTAAAAAAATCTCAACAACAAACTACCTTCCAAAATGACAAGGCTACAATCCATTGGAGTAACCAAATCTCAACAACGAACTACCTTCCATAATGACAAGACTACCATCCATTGGAGTAACAAAATATATACAATGAACTACCTTCCATAATGACAAGGCTACCATCCATTGGACTAACAAAATCTCAAAAATGAACTACCTTCCATAATGACAAGGCTATCATCCATTGGAGAAACAAAATCTCAATAATGAACTACCTTCCGTAATGACACGGATACCATCAATTAGGTTTACAAAATCTCCACAACAAACTACCTTCCACAATGACAAGGCTACCATCCATTAAAGTAACAAAATCTCAAAAATGAACTACCTTCCCTAATGACAAGGCTACCATCCATTGGAGTAACAAAATCTCAACAATAAACTACCTTCCATAATGACAAGGCTACCATCCATTGGAGTAACAAAATCACAACAACGAACTACCTTCCATATTGACAAGGCTACAATCCATTGGAGTAACAAAATCTCAACAACGAACTACCTTCCACAATGACAAGTCTACCATCCATTGGAGTAACAAAATCTCAACAAGGAACTACCTTCAATAATGACAAAGCTACCATACAATGGAGTAAAAAAATCTCAACAACCAACTACCTTTCATAATGACAAGGCTACCATCCAATAGAGTAACAAAATCTCAAAAATGAACTATCTTCCATAATAACAAGGCTACCATCCGTTGGAGTAACAAAATCCCAATAACGAACTACCTTCCATAATGACGAGGCTACCATCCATTAGAGTAACAAAATTTCAACAATGAACTACCTTCCATAATGACAAGGCTATCATCCATTGGAGTAAAAAAATCTCAACAACGAACTACCTTCCAAAATGACAAGGCTACAATCCATTGGAGTAACAAAATCTCAACAACGAACTACCTTCCATAATGACAAGTCTACCATCCATTGGTGTAACAAAATCTCAACAACGAACTACCTTCCATAATGACAACACTACCATCCATTGGAGTAACAAAATATCTACAATGAACTACCTTCCATAATGACAAGGCTACCATCCATTGGAGTAACAAAATCTCAAAAATGAACTACCTTCCATAATGACAAGGCTATCATCCATTGGAGAAACAAAATCTCAATAATGAACTACCTTCCGTAATGACATGGATACCATCAATTAGGGTTACAAAATCTCAACAACAAACTACCTTCCACAATGACAAGGCTACCATCCATTAAAGTAACAAAATCTCAAAAATGAACTACCTTCCCTAATGACAAGGCTACCATCCATTGGAGTAACAAAATCTCAAAAATAAACTACCTTCCATAATGACAAGGCTACCATCCATTGGAGTAACAAAATCTCAACAACGAACTACCTTCCATATTGACAAGGCTACCATCCAATGGAGTAACAAAATCTCAAAAATGAACTACCTTCCATAATAACAAGGCTACCATCCGTTGGAGTAACAAAATCCCAATAACGAACTACCTTCCGTAATGACAAGGCTACAATCCATTGGAGTAACCAAATCTCAACAACAAACTACCTTCCATAATGACGAGGCTACCATCCATTAGAGTAACAAAATTTCAACAACGAACTACCTTCCATAATGACAAGGCCACCATCCATTGGAGTAACAAAATATCAACAACGAACTACCTTCCATAATGACAAGGCTACCATCCATTGGAGTAACAAAATCTCAACAACGAACTACCTTCCATATGGACAAGGCTACAATCCATTGGAGTAACAAAATCTCAACAACGAACTACCTTCCACAATGACAAGTCTACCATCCATTGGAATAACAAAATCTCAACAAGGAACTACCTTCAATAATGACAAAGCTACCATACAATGGAGTAAAAAAATCTCAACAACGAACTACCTTTCATAATGACAAGGCTACCATCCAATGGAGTAACAAAATCTCAAAAATGAACTACCTTCCATAATAACAAGGCTACCATCCGTTGGAGTAACAAAATCCCAATAACGAACTACCTTCCATAATGACAAGGCTACAATCCATTGGAGTAACCAAATCTCAACAACGAACTACCTTCCATAATGACGAGGCTACCATCCATTAGAGTAACAAAATTTCAACAATGAAGTACCTTCCATAATGACAAGGCCACCATCCATTGGAGTAACTAAATATCAACAAGGAACTACCTTCCATAATGACAAGGCTACCATCCATTGGAGTAACAAAATCTCAACAACGAACTACCTTCCATATTGACAAGGCTATAATCCATTGGAGTAATAAAATCTCAACAACGAACTACCTTCCACAATGACAAGTCTACCATGCATTGGAGTAACAAAATCTCAACAACGAACTACCTTCTATAATGACAAGGCTACAATCCATTGGAGTAACAAAATCTCAACAATGAACTACCTTCCACAATGACAAGTCTACCATCCATTGGTGTAACAAAATCTCAACAACGAACTACCTTCCATAATGACATAGCTACCATACAATGGAGTAAAAAAATCTCAACAACGAGCTACCTTTCATAATGACAAGGCTACCATCCAATGGAGTAATAAAATCTCAAAAATGAACTACCTTCCATAATAACAAGGCTACCATCCATTGGAGTAACAAAATCCCAATAACGAACTACCTTCCATAATGACGAGGCTACCATCCATTAGAATAATAAATTTTCAACAACGAACTACCTTCCATAATGACAAGGCTACCATCCATTGGAGTAAAAAAATCTCAACAACAAACTACCTTCCAAAATGACAAGGCTACAATCCATTGGAGTAACCAAATCTCAACAACGAACTACCTTCCATAATGACAAGACTACCATCCATTGGAGTAACAAAATATATACAATGAACTACCTTCCATAATGACAAGGCTACCATCCATTGGACTAACAAAATCTCAAAAATGAACTACCTTCCATAATGACAAGGCTATCATCCATTGGAGAAACAAAATCTCAATAATGAACTACCTTCCGTAATGACACGGATACCATCAATTAGGTTTACAAAATCTCCAGAACAAACTACCTTCCACAATGACAAGGCTACCATCCATTAAAGTAACAAAATCTCAAAAATGAACTACCTTCCCTAATGACAAGGCTACCATCCATTGGAGTAACAAAATCTCAACAATAAACTACCTTCCATAATGACAAGGCTACCATCCATTGGAGTAACAAAATCACAACAACGAACTACCTTCCATATTGACAAGGCTACAATCCATTGGAGTAACAAAATCTCAACAACGAACTACCTTCCACAATGACAAGTCTACCATCCATTGGAGTAACAAAATCTCAACAAGGAACTACCTTCAATAATGACAAAGCTACCATACAATGGAGTAAAAAAATCTCAACAACCAACTACCTTTCATAATGACAAGGCTACCATCCAATAGAGTAACAAAATCTCAAAAATGAACTATCTTCCATAATAACAAGGCTACCATCCGTTGGAGTAACAAAATCCCAATAACGAACTACCTTCCATAATGACAAGGCTACAATCCATTGGAGTAACCAAATCTCAACAACGAACTACCTTCCATAATGACGAGGCTACCATCCATTAGAGTAACAAAATTTCAACAATGAACTACCTTCCATAATGACAAGGCTACCATCAATTGGAGTAAAAAAATCTCAACAACGAACTACCTTCAAAAATGACAAGGCTACAATCCAATAGAGTAACAAAATCTCAACAACGAACTACCATCCATAATGACAAGTCTACCATCCATTGGTGTAACAAAATCTCAACAACGAACTACCTTCCATAATGACAAGACTACCATCCATTGGAGTAACAAAATATCTACAATGAACTACCTTCCATAATGACAAGGCTACCATCCATTGGAGTAACAAAATCTCAAAAATGAACTACCTTCTATAATGACAAGGCTATCATCCATTGGAGAAACAAAATCTCAATAATGAACTACCTTCCGTAATGACATGGATACCATCAATTAGGGTTACAAAATCTCAACAACAAACTACCTTCCACAATGACAAGCCTACCATCCATTAAAGTAACAAAATCTCAAAAATGAACTACCTTCCCTAATGACAAGGCTACCATCCATTGGAGTAACAAAATCTCAAAAATAAACTACCTTCCATAATGACAAGGCTACCATCCATTAAAGTAACAAAATCTCAACAACGAACTACCTTCCATATTGACAAGGCAACCATCCAATGGAGTAACAAAATCTCAAAAATGAAGTACCTTCCATAATAACAAGGCTACCATCCGTTGGAGTAACAAAATCCCAATAACGAACTACCTTCCGTAATGACAAGGCTACAATCCATTGGAGTAACCAAATCTCAACAACAAACTACCTTCCATAATGACGAGGCTACCATCCATTAGAGTAACAAAATTTCAACAACGAACTACCTTCCATAATGACAAGGCCACCATCCATTGGAGTAACAAAATATCAACAACGAACTACCTTCCATAATGACAAGGCTACCATCCATTGGAGTAAAAAAATCTCAACAACAAACTACCTTCAAAAATGACAAGGCTACAATCCATTGGAGTAACAAAATCTCAACAACGAACTACCTTCCACAATGACAAGTCTACCATCCATTGGTGTAACAAAATCTCAACAACGAACTACCTTCCGTAATGACAAGACTACCATCCATTGGTGTAACAAAATATCTACAATGAACTACCTTCCATAATGACAAGGCTACCATCCATTGGAGTAAAAAAATCTCAAAAATGAACTACCTTCCATAACGACAAGGCTATCATCCATTGGAGAAACAAAATCTTAATAATGAACTACCTTCCGTAATGACACGGATACCATCAATTAGGGTTACAAAATCTAAACAACAAACTACCTTCCACAATTACAAGGCTACCATCCATTAAAGTAACAAAATCTCAAAAATCAAATACCTTCCCTAATGACAAGGCTACCATCCATTGGAGTAACAAAATTTCAAAAATAAACTACCTTCCATAATGACAAGGCAACCATCCATTGGAGTAACAAAATCTCAACAACGAACTACCTTCCATAATGACACGGCTACCATCCATTGGAGTAAAAAAATCTCAACAACAAACTACCTTCAAAAATGACAAGGCTACAATCCATTGGAGTAACAAAATCTCAACAACGAACTACCTTCCACAATGACAAGTCTACCATCCATTGGTGTAACAAAATCTCAACAACGAACTACCTTCCGTAATGACAAGACTACCATCCATTGGTGTAACAAAATATCTACAATGAACTACCTTCCATAATGACAAGGGTACCATCCATTGGAGTAAAAAAATCTCAAAAATGAACTACCTTCCATAACGACAAGGCTATCATCCATTGGAGAAACAAAATCTTAATAATGAACTACCTTCCGTAATGACACGGATACCATCAATTAGGGTTACAAAATCTAAACAACAAACTACCTTCCACAATTACAAGGCTACCATCCATTAAAGTAACAAAATCTCAAAAATCAAATACCTTCCCTAATGACAAGGCTACCATCCATTGGAGTAACAAAATTTCAAAAATAAACTACCTTCCATAATGACAAGGCAACCATCCATTGGAGTAACAAAATCTCAACAACGAACTACCTTCCATATTGACAAGGCTACAATCCATTGGAGTAACAAAATCTCAACAACGAACTACCTTCCACAATGACAAGTCTACCATCCATTGGAGTAACAAAATCTCAACAAGGAACTACCTTCAATAATGACAAAGTTACCATACAATGGAGTAAAAAAATCTCAACAACGAACTACCTTTCATAATGAAAAGGCTACCATCCAATGGAGTAACAAAATCTCAAAAATGAACTACCTTCCATAATAACAAGGCTACCATTCGTTGGAGTAACCAAATCCCAACAACGAACTACCTTCCATAATGACAAGGCTACAATCCATTGGAGTAACCAAATCTCAACAACATACCATCCATAATGACAAGTCTACCATCCATTGGTGTAACAAAATCTCAACAACGAACTACCTTCCATAATGACAAGACTACCATCCATTGGAGTAACAAAATATCTACAATGAACTACCTTCCATAATGACAAGGCTACCATCCATTGGAGTAACAAAATCTCAAAAATGAACTACCTTCCATAATGACAAGGCTATCATCCATTGGAGAAACAAAATCTCAATAATGAACTACCTTCCGTAATGACATGGATACCATCAATTAGGGTTACAAAATCTCAACAACAAACTACCTTCCACAATGACAAGCCTACCATCCATTAAAGTAACAAAATCTCAAAAATGAACTACCTTCCCTAATGACAAGGCTACCATCCATTGGAGTAACAAAATCTCAAAAATAAACTACCTTCCTTAATGACAAGGCTACCATCCATTAAAGTAACAAAATCTCAACAACGAACTACCTTCCATATTGACAAGGCAACCATCCAATGGAGTAACAAAATCTCAAAAATGAACTACCTTCCATAATAACAAGGCTACCATCCGTTGGAGTAACAAAATCCCAATAACGAACTACCTTCCGTAATGACAAGGCTACAATCCATTGGAGTAACCAAATCTCAACAACAAACTACCTTCCATAATGACGAGGCTACCATCCATTAGAGTAACAAAATTTCAACAACGAACTACCTTCCATAATGACAAGGCCACCATCCATTGGAGTAACAAAATATCAACAACGAACTACCTTCCATAATGACAAGGCTACCATCCATTGGAGTAAAAAAATCTCAACAACAAACTACCTTCAAAAATGACAAGGCTACAATCCATTGGAGTAACAAAATCTCAACAACGAACTACCTTCCACAATGACAAGTCTACCATCCATTGGTGTAACAAAATCTCAACAACGAACTACCTTCCGTAATGACAAGACTACCATCCATTGGTGTAACAAAATATCTACAATGAACTACCTTCCATAATGACAAGGCTACCATCCATTGGAGTAACAAAATCTCAAAAATGAACTACCTTCCATAACGACAAGGCTATCATCCATTGGAGAAACAAAATCTTAATAATGAACTACCTTCCGTAATGACACGGATACCATCAATTAGGGTTACAAAATCTAAACAACAAACTACCTTCCACAATTACAAGGCTACCATCCATTAAAGTAACAAAATCTCAAAAATCAAATACCTTCCCTAATGACAAGGCTACCATCCATTGGAGTAACAAAATTTCAAAAATAAACTACCTTCCATAATGAAAAGGCAACCATCCATTGGAGTAACAAAATCTCAACAACGAACTACCTTCCATATTGACAAGGCTACAATCCATTGGAGTAACAAAATCTCAACAACAAACTACCTTCCACAATGACAAGTCTACCATCCATTGGAGTAACAAAATCTCAACAAGGAACTGCCTTCAATAATGACAAAGTTACCATACAATGGAGTAAAAAAATCTCAACAACGAACTACCTTTCATAATGACAAGGCTACCATCCAATGGAGTAACAAAATCTCAAAAATGAACTACCTTCCATAATAACAAGGCTACCATTCGTTGGAGTAACCAAATCCCAACAACGAACTACCTTCCATAATGACAAGGCTACAATCCATTGGAGTAACCAAATCTCAACAACGAACTACCATCCATAATGACAAGTCTACCATCCATTGGTGTAACAAAATCTCAACAACGAACTACCTTCCATAATGACAAGACTACCATCCATTGGAGTAACAAAATATCTACAATGAACTACCTTCCATAATGACAAGGCTACCATCCATTGGAGTAACAAAATCTCAAAAATGAACTACCTTCCATAATGACAAGGCTATCATCCATTGGAGAAACAAAATCTCAATAATGAACTACCTTCCGTAATGACATGGATACCATCAATTAGGGTTACAAAATCTCAACAACAAACTACCTTCCACAATGACAAGCCTACCATCCATTAAAGTAACAAAATCTCAAAAATGAACTACCTTCCCTAATGACAAGGCTACCATCCATTGGAGTAACAAAATCTCAAAAATAAACTACCTTCCATAATGACAAGGCTACCATCCATTAAAGTAACAAAATCTCAACAACGAACTACCTTCCATATTGACAAGGCAACCATCCAATGGAGTAACAAAATCTCAAAAATGAACTACCTTCCATAATAACAAGGCTACCATCCGTTGGAGTAACAAAATCCCAATAACGAACTACCTTCCGTAATGACAAGGCTACAATCCATTGGAGTAACCAAATCTCAACAACAAACTACCTTCCATAATGACGAGGCTACCATCCATTAGAGTAACAAAATTTCAACAACGAACTACCTTCCATAATGACAAGGCCACCATCCATTGGAGTAACAAAATATCAACAACGAACTACCTTCCATAATGACAAGGCTACCATCCATTGGAGTAAAAAAATCTCAACAACAAACTACCTTCAAAAATGACAACGCTACAATCCATTGGAGTAACAAAATCTCAACAACGAACTACCTTCCACAATGACAAGTCTACCATCCATTTGTGTAACAAAATCTCAACAACGAACTACCTTCCGTAATGACAAGACTACCATCCATTGGTGTAACAAAATATCTACAATGAACTACCTTCCATAATGACAAGGCTACCATCCATTGGAATAACAAAATCTCAAAAATGAACTACCTTCCATAACGACAAGGCTATCATCCATTGGAGAAACAAAATCTTAATAATGAACTACCTTCCGTAATGACACGGATACCATCAATTAGGGTTACAAAATCTAAACAACAAACTACCTTCCACAATTACAAGGCTACCATCCATTAAAGTAACAAAATCTCAAAAATCAAATACCTTCCCTAATGACAAGGCTACCATCCATTGGAGTAACAAAATTTCAAAAATAAACTACCTTCCATAATGACAAGGCAACCATCCATTGGAGTAACAAAATTTCAACAACGAACTACCTTCCATATTGACAAGGCTACAATCCATTGGAGTAACAAAATCTCAACAACGAACTACCTTCCACAATGACAAGTCTACCATCCATTGGAGTAACAAAATCTCAACAAGGAACTACCTTCAATAATGACAAAGTTACCATACAATGGAGTAAAAAAATCTCAACAACGAACTACCTTTCATAATGACAAGGCTACCATCCAATGGAGTAACAAAATCTCAAAAATGAACTACCTTCCATAATAACAAGGCTACCATTCGTTGGAGTAACCAAATCCCAACAACGAACTACCTTCCATAATGACAAGGCTACAATCCATTGGAGTAACCAAATCTCAACAACGAACTACCATCCATAATGACAAGTCTACCATCCATTGGTGTAACAAAATCTCAACAACGAACTACCTTCCATAATGACAAGACTACCATCCATTGGAGTAACAAAATATCTACAATGAACTACCTTCCATAATGACAAGGCTACCATCCATTGGAGTAACAAAATCTCAAAAATGAACTACCTTCCATAATGACAAGGCTATCATCCATTGGAGAAACAAAATCTCAATAATGAACTACCTTCCGTAATGACATGGATACCATCAATTAGGGTTACAAAATCTCAACAACAAACTACGTTCCACAATGACAAGCCTACCATCCATTAAAGTAACAAAATCTCAAAAATGAACTACCTTCCCTAATGACAAGGCTACCATCCATTGGAGTAACAAAATCTCAAAAATAAACTACCTTCCATAATGACAAGGCTACCATCCATTAAAGTAACAAAATCTCAAAAATGAACTACCTTCCCTAATGACAAGGCTACCATCCATTGGAGTAACAAAATCTCAAAAATAAACTACCTTCCATAATGACAAGGCTACCATCCATTAAAGTAACAAAATCTCAACAACGAACTACCTTCCATATTGACAAGGCAACCATCCAATGGAGTAACAAAATCTCAAAAATGAACTACCTTCCATAATAACAAGGCTACCATCCGTTGGAGTAACAAAATCCCAATAACGAACTACCTTCCGTAATGACAAGGCTACAATCCATTGGAGTAACCAAATCTCAACAACAAACTACCTTCCATAATGACGAGGCTACCATCCATTAGAGTAACAAAATTTCAACAACGAACTACCTTCCATAATGACAAGGCCACCATCCATTGGAGTAACAAAATATCAACAACGAACTACCTTCCATAATGACAAGGCTACCATCCATTGGAGTAAAAAAATCTCAACAACAAACTACCTTCAAAAATGACAAGGCTACAATCCATTGGAGTAACAAAATCTCAACAACGAACTACCTTCCACAATGACAAGTCTACCATCCATTGGTGTAACAAAATCTCAACAACGAACTACCTTCCGTAATGACAAGACTACCATCCATTGGTGTAACAAAATATCTACAATGAACTACCTTCCATAATGACAAGGCTACCATCCATTGGAGTAACAAAATCTCAAAAATGAACTACCTTCCATAACGACAAGGCTATCATCCATTGGAGAAACAAAATCTTAATAATGAACTACCTTCCGTAATGACACGGATACCATCAATTAGGGTTACAAAATCTAAACAACAAACTACCTTCCACAATTACAAGGCTACCATCCATTAAAGTAACAAAATCTCAAAAATCAAATACCTTCCCTAATGACAAGGCTACCATCCATTGGAGTAACAAAATTTCAAAAATAAACTACCTTCCATAATGACAAGGCAACCATCCATTGGAGTAACAAAATCTCAACAACGAACTACCTTCCATATTGACAAGGCTACAATCCATTGGAGTAACAAAATCTCAACAACGAACTACCTTCCACAATGACAAGTCTACCATCCATTGGAGTAACAAAATCTCAACAAGGAACTACCTTCAATAATGACAAAGTTACCATACAATGGAGTAAAAAAATCTCAACAACGAACTACCTTTCATAATGACAAGGCTACCATCCAATGGAGTAACAAAATCTCAAAAATGAACTACCTTCCATAATAACAAGGCTACCATTCGTTGGAGTAACCAAATCCCAACAACGAACTACCTTGCATAATGACAAGGCTACAATCCATTGGAGTAACCAAATCTCAACAAAGAAATACCTTCCATAATGACGAGGCTACCATCCATTAGAGTAACAAAATTTCAACAACGAACTACCTTCCATAATGACAAGGCCACCATCCATTGGAGTAACAAAATATCAACACTGAACTACCTTCCATAATGACAAGGCTACCATCCATTGGAGTAAAAAAATCTCAACAACGAACTACCTTCCAAAATGACAAGGCTACAATCCATTGGAGTAACAAAATCTCAACAACGAACTACCTTCCACAATGACAAGTCTACCATCCATTGGTGTAACAAAATCTCAACAACGAACTACCTACCATAATGACTTAGCTACCATACAATGGAGTAAAAAAATCTCAACAACGAGCTACCTTTCATAATGACAAGGCTACCATCCAATGGAGTAATAAAATCTCAAAAATGAACTACCTTCCATAATAACAAGGCTACCATCCATTGGAGTAACAAAATCCCAGTAACGAACTACCTTCCATAATGACAAGGCTACGATCCATTGGAGTAACCAAATCTCAACAACGAACTACCTTCCATAATGACAACACTACCATCCATTGGAGTAACAAAATATCTACAATGAACTACCTTCCATAATGACAAGGATACCATCCATTGGAGTAACAAAATCTCAAAACTGAACAACCTTCCATAATGACAAGGCTACCATCCATTGGAGAAACATAATATCAATAATGAACTATCTTCCGTAATGACACGGATACCATCAATTAGGGTTACAAAATCTAAACAACAAACTACCTTCCACAATGACAAGGCTACCATCCATTAAAGTAACAAAATCTCAACAACGAACTACCTTCCATATTGTAAAGGCTACCATCCATTGGAGTAACAAAATATGAACAACGAACTACCTTCCACAATGACAAGTCTACCATCCATTGGAGTAACAAAATCTTAACAATGAACTACCTTCAATAATGACAAAGCTACCATACATTGCAGTAAACAAATTTCAACAACGAACTGCCTTTCATCATGACAAGCCTACCATCCAATGGAGTAACAAAATCTCAAAAATGAACTACATTCCATAATAACAAGGCTACCATCCATTGGAGTAACAAAATCTCAACAACGAACCACGTTCCATAATGACAAGGCTACCATTCATTGGAGTAACAAAATCTCAACAAAAAACTACCTTCCATATTGTCAAGGCTACAATCCATTGGAGTAAAAAAATATCAACAACGAACTACCTTCCATAATGACAAGGCTACCATCCATTGGAGTAACAAAATTTCAACAACAAACTACCTTCCATAATGACAAGGCTTCCATCAATTGGAGTAACAAAATATAAACAATGAACTACCTTCCATAATGAGAAGGCTATCATCCATTGGAGAAACAAAATTTCAACAATGAACTACCTTCTGTAATGACAAGTCTTCAATCCATTGGAGTAACAAAATCTCAACAACGAACTACCTTCCATAATGACAAGTCTACCATCCATTGGAGTAACAAAATATCAACAACGAACTACCTTCCATAATGACAAAGCTACCATACAATGGAGTAAAAAAATCTCAACAACGAACTACCTTTCATAATGACAAGGCTACCATCCAATGGAGTAACAAAATCTCAACAACGAACTACCTTCCATAATGACGAGGCTACAATCCATTGGAGTAATCAAATCTCAACAACAAACTACCTTCCATAATGACGAGGCTACCATCCATTGGAGTAACAAAATCTCAACAAAGAACTACCTTCCATAATGACAAGGCTACCATCCATTGGAGTAACAAAATCTCAAAAATGAACTACCTTCCATAATGACAAGGCTATCATCCATTGGAGTAACAAAATCTCAACAACGAACTACCTTCCACAATGACAAGTCTACCATCCATTGGTGTAACAAAATCTCAACAACGAACTACCTTCCACAATGACAAGTCTACCATCCATTGGTGTAAAAAAATCTCAACAACGAACTACCTTCCATAATGACAAGACTACCATCCATTGGAGTAACAAAATATCTACAATAAACTACCTTCCATAATGACAAGGCTACCATCCATTGGAGTAACAAAATCTCAAAAATGAACTACCTTCCATAATGACAAGGCTATCATCCATTGGAGAAACAAAATCTCAATAATGAACTACCTTCCGTAATGACACAGATACCATCAATCAGGGTTATAAAATCTCAACAACAAACTACCTTCCACAATGACAAGGCTACCATCCATTAAAGTAACCAAATCTCAAAAATGAACTACCTTCCCTAATGACAAGGCTACCATCCATTGGAGTAACAAAATCTCTAAAATAAACTACCTTCCATAATGACAAGGCTACCATCCATTGGAGTAACAAAATCTCAACAACAAACTACCTTCCATATTGACAAGGCTACAATCCATTGGAGTAACAAAATCTCAACAACGAACTACCTTCCACAATGACAAGTCTACCATCCATTGGAGTAACAAAATCTCAACAAGGAACTACCTTCAATAATGACAAAGCTACCATACAATGGAGTAAAAAAATCTCAACAACGAACTACCTTTCATAATGACAAGGCTACCATCCAATGGAGTAAGAAAATCTCAAAAATGAACTACCTTCCATAATAACAAGGCTACCATCCGTTGGAGTAACAAAATCCCAACAACGAACTACCTTCCATAATGACAAGGCTATAATCCATTGGAGTAACCAAATCTCAACAAAGAAATACCTTCAATAATGACGAGGCTACCATCCATTAGAGTAACAAAATTTCAACAACGAACTACCTTCCATAATGACAAGGCCACCATCCATTGGAGTAACAAAATATCAACACTGAACTACCTTCCATAATGACAAGGCTACCATCCATTGGAGTAAAAAAATCTCAACAACGAACTACCTTCCAAAATGACAAGGCTACAATCCATTGGAGTAACAAAATCTCAACAACGAACTACCTTCCACAATGACAAGTCTACCATCCATTGGTGTAACAAAATCTCAACAACGAACTACCTTCCTTAATGACTTAGCTACCATACAATGGAGTAAAAAAAATCTCAACAACGAGCTACCTTTCATAATGACAAGGCTACCATCCAATGGAGTAATAAAATATCAACAACGAACTACCTTCCATAATGACAAGGCTACGATCCATTGGAGTAACCAAATCTCAACAATGAACTACCTTCCATAATGACAACACTACCATCCATTGGAGTAACAAAATATCTACAATGAACTACCTTCCATAATGACAAGGATACCATCCATTGGAGTAACAAAATCTCAAAAATGAACTACCTTCCATAATGACAAGGCTATCATCCATTGGAGAAACAAAATCTCAATAATGAACTATCTTCCGTAATGACACGGATACCATCAATTAGGGTTACAAAATCTTAACAACAAACTACCTTCCACAATGACTAGGCTACCATCCATTAAAGTAACAAAATCTCAACAAAGAACTACCTTCCATAATGACAAGGCTACCATCCATTGGAGTAACAAAATATGAACAATGAACTACCTTCCACAATGACAAGTCTACCATCCATTGGAGTAACAAAATCTTAACAATGAACTACCTTCCATAATGACAAAGCTACCATACATTGCAGTAAACAAATTTCAAAAATGAACTACCTTCCCTAATGACAAGCCTACCATCCAATGGAGTAACAAAATCTCAAAAATGAACTACCTTCCATAATAACAAGGCTACCATCCATTGGAGTAACAAAATCTCAACAACAAACTACCTTCCATATTGACAAGGCTACAATCCATTGGAGTAACAAAATCTCAACAACGAACTACCTTCCACAATGACAAGTCTACCATCCATTGGAGTAACAAAATCTCAACAAGGAACTACCTTCAATAATGACAAAGCTACCATACAATGGAGTAAAAAAATCTCAACAACGAACTACCTTTCGTAATGACAAGGCTACCATCCAATGGAGTAAGAAAATCTCAAAAATGAACTACCTTCCATAATAACAAGGCTACCATCCGTTGGAGTAACAAAATCCCAACAACGAACTACCTTCCATAATGACAAGGCTATAATCCATTGGAGTAACCAAATCTCAACAAAGAAATACCTTCAATAATGACGAGGCTACCATCCATTAGAGTAACAAAATTTCAACAACGAACTACCTTCCATAATGACAAGGCCACCATCCATTGGAGTAACAAAATATCAACACTGAACTACCTTCCATAATGACAAGGCTACCATCCATTGGAGTAAAAAAATCTCAACAACGAACTACCTTCCAAAATGACAAGGCTACAATCCATTGGAGTAACAAAATCTCAACAACGAACTACCTTCCACAATGACAAGTCTACCATCCATTGGTGTAACAAAATCTCAACAACGAACTACCTTCCTTAATGACTTAGCTACCATACAATGGAGTAAAAAAAATCTCAACAACGAGCTACCTTTCATAATGACAAGGCTACCATCCAATGGAGTAATAAAATATCAACAACGAACTACCTTCCATAATGACAAGGCTACGATCCATTGGAGTAACCAAATCTCAACAATGAACTACCTTCCATAATGACAACACTACCATCCATTGGAGTAACAAAATATCTACAATGAACTACCTTCCATAATGACAAGGATACCATCCATTGGAGTAACAAAATCTCAAAAATGAACTACCTTCCATAATGACAAGGCTATCATCCATTGGAGAAACAAAATCTCAATAATGAACTATCTTCCGTAATGACACGGATACCATCAATTAGGGTTACAAAATCTTAACAACAAACTACCTTCCACAATGACTAGGCTACCATCCATTAAAGTAACAAAATCTCAACAAAGAACTACCTTCCATAATGACAAGGCTACCATCCATTGGAGTAACAAAATATGAACAATGAACTACCTTCCACAATGACAAGTCTACCATCCATTGGAGTAACAAAATCTTAACAATGAACTACCTTCCATAATGACAAAGCTACCATACATTGCAGTAAACAAATTTCAACAACGAACTGCCTTTCATCATGACAAGCCTACCATCCAATGGAGTAACAAAATCTCAAAAATGAACTACCTTCCATAATAACAAGGCTACCATCCATTGGAGTAACAAAATCTCAATAACGAACCACGTTCCATAATGACAAGGCTACCATTCATTGGAGTAACAAAATCTCAACAAAAAACTACCTTCCATATTGTCAAGGCTACAATCCATTGGAGTAAAAAAATATCAACAACGAACTACCTTCCATAATGACAAGGCTACCATCCATTGGAGTAAAAAAATATCAACAACGAACTACCTTCCATAATGACAACGCTACCATCCATTGGAGTAACAAAATTTCAACAACAAACTACCTTCCATAATGACAAGGCTTCCATCAATTGGAGTAACAAAATCTAAACAATGAACTACCTTCCATAATGAGAAGGCTAACATCCATTGGAGAAACAAAATTTCAACAATGAACTACCTTCCGTAATGACAAGTCTTCAATCCATTGGAGTAACAAAATCTCAACAACGAACTACCTTCCATAATGACAAGTCTACCATCCATTGGAGTAACAAAATCTCAACAACGAACTACCTTCCATAATCACAAAGCTACCATACAATGGAGTAAAAAAATCTCTACAACGAACTACCTTTCATAATGACAAGGCTACCATCCAATGGAGTAACAAAATCTCAAAAATGAACTACCTTCCATAATGACAAGGCTACGATCCATTGGAGTAACCAAATCTCAACAACGAACTACCTTCCATAATGAGGAGGCTACAATCCATTGGAGTAACCAAATCTCAACAACAAACTACCTTCCATAATGACGAGGCTACCATCCATTGGAGTAACAAAATCTCAACAACGAACTACCTTCCATAATGACAAGGCTACCATCCATTGGAGTAAAAAAATCTCAACAACGAACTACCTTCCATAATGACAAGGCTACCATCCATTGGAATAAAAAAATATCAACAACGAACTACCTTCCCTAATGACAAGGCTACCATCCATTGGAGTAACAAAATCTCAACAATAAACTACCTTCCATAATGACAAGGCTACCATCCATTGAAGTAACAAAATCTCAACAACGAACTACCTTCCATATTGACAAGGCTACAATCCATTGGAGTAACAAAATCTCAACAAAGAACTACCTACCATAATGACAAGGCTACCATACAATGGAGTAAAAAATTGAACAACGAACTACCTTTCATAATGACAAGGCTACCATCCAATGGATTAACAAATTCCCAAAAATGAACTACCTTCCATAATAACAAGGCTACCATCCATTGGAGTAACAACATCCCAATAACGAACTACCTTCCATAATGACAAGGCTACGATCCATTGGAGTAACCAAATCTCAACAACGAACTACCTTCCATAATGACAAGACTATCATCCATTGGAGTAACAAAATCTCTACAATGAACTACCTTCCATAATGACAAGGCTACCATCCATTGGAGTAACAAAATCTCAAAAATGAACTACCTTCCATAATGACAAGGCTATCATCCATTGGAGAAACAAAATCACAATAACGAACTACCTTCCGCAATGACACGAATACCATCAATTAGAGTTACAAAATCTCAACAACAAACTACCTTCCATAATGACAAGGCTACCATTGATTAAAGTAACAAAACCTCAACAACGAACTACCTTCCATAATGACAAGGCTACCATCCATTGGAGTAACAAAATATGAACAACAAACTACCTTCCACAATGACAAGTCTACCATCCATTGGAGTAACAAAATCTTAACAACGAACTACCTTCCATAATGACAAAGCTACCATACATTAGAGTAAACAAATGTTCACAACAAACTACCTTTCATCATGACAAGCCTACCATCCAATGGAGTAACAAAATCTCAAAAATGAACTACCTTCCATAATAACAAGGCTACCATCCATTGGAGTAACAAAATCTCAACAACAAACTACGTTCCATAATGATAAGGCTACCATCCATTGGAGTAACAAAATCTCAACAACAAACTACCTTCCATATTGACAAGCCTACAATCCATTGGAGTAAAAAAATCTCAACAACGAACTACCTTCCATAATGACAAGGATACCATCCATTGGAGTTAAAAAATATCAACAACGAACTACCTTCCATAATGACAAGGCTACCATCCATTGGAGTAATAAAATTTCAACAACAAACTACCTTCCATAATGACAAGTCTCTCATCAATTGGAGTAACAAAATCTAAACAATGAACTACCTTCCATAATGAGAAGGCTATCATCCATTGGAGAAACAAAATCTCAACAATGACCTACCTTCCGTAATGACAAGTCTACAATCCATTGGAGTAACAAAATCTCAAAAATGAACTACCTTCAATATTGACAAGGCTATCATCCATTGGAGAAACAAAATCTCAACAATGAACTACCTTCCGTAATGACAAGGCTACAATACATTGGTGTAACAAAATCTCAACAACAAACTACCTTCCATCATGACAAGGCTACCATTCATTGGAGTAATAAAATCTCAACAAAAAACTACCTTCCCTAATAACAAGGCTACCATCCATAAGAGTAACAAAATCCCAATAACGAACTACCTTCCATAATGACAAGACTACCATCCATTGGAATAACCAAATCTCAACAACGAACTACCTTCCATAATGACGAGGCTACCATCCATTGGAGTAACAAAATTTCAACAACGAACTACCTTCCATAATTATAAGACTACCATCCACTGGAGTAACAAAATATCAACAACGAACTACCTTCCATAATGACAAGGCTACCATCCATTGGAGTAACAAAATTTCAACAACGAACTACCTTCCATAATGACAAGGCTACCATCCATTGGAGTAACAAAATCTCAACAACGAACTACCTTCCATAATGATAAGGCTACCATCCATTGGAGTAAAAAAATTTCAACAACGAACTACCTTCCATAATGACAAGGCTACCATCCATTGGAGTAACAAAATATCATTAACGAACTACCTTCCATAATGACAAGGCTACCATCCATTGGAGTAACAAAATCTCAACAACGAACTACCTTCCATAATGACAAGGCTACCATCCATTGGAGTAAAAAAATATCAACAAAGAACTACCTTCTATAATGACAAGGCTACCATCCATTGGAGTAACAAAATCTCAACAACGAACTACCTTCCATAATGACAAGGCTACCATCCATTGGAGTAACAAAATATCATCAACGAACTACCTTCCATAATGACAAGGCTACAATCCATTGGAGTAACAGAATCTCAAAAATGAACTACCTTTAATATTGACAAGGCTATCATCCATTGGAGAAACAAAATCTCAACAATGAACTACCTTCCGTAATGACAAGGCTACAATACATTGGAGTAACAAAATCTCAACAACGAACTACCTTCCATCATGACAAGGCTACCATTCATTGGAGTAATAAAATCTCAACAACAAACTACCTTCCCTAATAACAAGGCTACCATCCATAAGAATAACAAAATCCCAATAACGAACTACCTTCCATAATGACAAGACTACCATCCATTGGAATAAGCAAATCTCAACAACGAACTACCTTCCATAATGCCGAGGCTACCATCCATTGGAGTAACAAATTTCAACAACGAACTACCTTCCATAATTACAAGACTACCATCCACTGGAGTAACAAAATCTCAACAACGAACTACCTTCCATAATGACAAGGCTACCATCCATGGGAGTAACAAAATCTCCAAAATGAACTACCTTCCATAATGACAAGGCTATCATCCATTGGAGAAACAAACACTCAATAATGAACTACCTTCCGTAATGACACGGATACCATCAATTATAGTTACAAAATCTCAACAACAAACTACCTTCCACAATGACAAGGCTACCATCCATTAAAATAAGAAAATCTCAACAACGAACTACCTTCCATAATGACAAGGCTACCATCCATTGGAGTAACAAAATCTCAACAACGAACTACCTTCCATAATGATAAGGCTACCATCCATTGGAGTAAAAAAATTTCAACAACCAACTACCTTCCATAATGACAAGGCTACCATCCATTGGAGTAACAAAATATCATCAACAAACTACCTTCCATAATGACAAGGCTACCATCCATTGGAGTAACAAAATCTCAACAACGAACTACCTTCCATAATGACAAGGCTACCATCCATTGGAGTAAAAAAATATCAACAACGAACTACCTTCTATAATGACAAGGCTACCATCAATTGGAGTTACAAAATCTCAACAACGAACTACCTTCCATAATGACAAGGCTACCATCCATTGGAGTAACAAAATATCATCAACGAACTACCTTCCATAATGACAAGGCTACAATCCATTGGAGTAACAAAATCTCAAAAATGAACTACCTTCAATATTGACAAGGCTATCATCCATTGGAGTAACAAAATCTCAACAATGAACTACCTTCCGTAATGACAAGGCTACAATACATTGGAGTAACAAAATCTCAACAACGAACTACCTTCCATCATGACAAGGCTACCATTCATTGGAGTAATAAAATCTCAACAACAAACTACCTTCCCTAATAACAAGGCTACCATCCATAAGAATAACAAAATCCCAATAACGAACTACCTTCCATAATGACAAGACTACCATGCATTGGAATAACCAAATCTCAACAACGAACTACCTTCCATAATGCCGAGGCTACCATCCATTGGAGTAACAAAATTTCAACAACGAACTACCTTCCGTAATTACAAGACTACCATCCACTGGAGTAACAAATTCTCAACAACGAACTATTTTCCATAATGACAAGGCTACCATCCATTGGAGAAACAAACACTCAAAAATGAACTACCTTCCATAATGACAGGGCTATCATCCATTGGAGAAACAAACACTCAATAATGAACTACCTTCCGTAATGACACGGATACCATCAATTAGAGTTACAAAATATCAACAACAAACTACCTTCCATAATGACAAGGCTACCATCCATTAAAATAAGAAAATCTCAACAACGAACTACCTTCCGTAATGACAAGGCTACCATCCATTGGAGTAACAAAATCTCAACAACGAACTACCTTCCAGAATGATAAGGCTACCATCCATTGGAGTAAAAAAATTTCAACAACGAACTACCTTCCATAATGACAAGGGTACCATCTATTGGAGTAACAAAATATCATCAACGAACTACCTTCCATAATGACAAGGCTACCATCCATTGGAGTAACAAAATCTCAACAACGAACTACCTTCCATAATGACAAGGCTACCATCCATTGGAGTAAAAAAATATCAACAACGAACTACCTTCCATAATGACAAGGCTACCATCCATTGGAGTAACAAAATCTCAACAACGAACTACCTTCCATAATGACCAGGCTACCATCCATTGGAGTAAAAAAATCTCAACAACGAACTACCTTCCATATTGAGAAGGCTACAATCAATTGGAGTAACAAAATCTCAACAACGAACTACCTTCCATAATGACAAGTCTACTATCCATTGGAGTAACAAAATCTCAACAACGAACTACCTTCCATAATGACAAAGCTACCATACAATGGAGTAAAAAAATCTCAACAACGAACTACCTTTCATAAGGACAGGGCTACCATCCAATGGAGTCACAAAATCTCAAAAATGAACTACCTTCCATAATAACAAGGCTACCATCCATTGGAGTAACAAAATCCCAATAACGAACTACCTTCCATAATGACAAGGCTACAATCCATTGGAGTAACAAAATCTCAACAACGAACTACCTTCCATAATAATAAGGCTACCATCCATTGGAGTAAAAAAATCTCAACAACGAACTACCTTCCATAATGACAAGGCTACCATCCATTGGAGTAACAAAATCTCAACAACGAACTACCTTCCATAATGACAAGGCTACCATCCATTGGAGTAACAAAATATCATCAACGAACTACCTTCCATAATGACAAGGCTACAATCCATTGGAGTAACAAAATCTCAAAAATGAACTACCTTCAATATTGACAAGGCTATCATCCATTGGAGAAACAAAATCTCAACAATGAACTACCTTTCGTAATGACAAGGCTACAATACATTGGAATAACAAAATCTAAACAACGAACTACCTTCCATCATGACAAGGCTACCATTCATTGGAGTAATAAAATCTCAACAACAAACTACCTTCCCTAATAACAAGGCTACCATCCATAAGAATAACAAAATCCCAACAACGAACTACCTTCCATAATGACAAGACTACCATCCATTGGAATAACCAAATCTCAACAACGAACTACCTTCCATAATGACGAGGCTACCATCCATTGGAGTAACAAAATTTCAACAACGAACTACCTTCCGTAATTACAAGACTACCATCCACTGGAGTAACAAAATCTCAACAACGAACTACCTTCCATCATGACAAGGCTACCATTCATTGGAGTAATAAAATCTCAACAACAAACTACCTTCCCTAATAACAAGGCTACCATCCATAAGAATAACAAAATCCCAATAACGAACTACCTTCCATAATGACAAGACTACCATCCATTGGAATAACCAAATCTTAACAACAAACTACCTTCCATAATGACGAGGCTACCATCCATTGGAGTAACAAAATTTCAACAACGAACTACCTTCCGTAATTACAAGACTACCATCCACTGGAGTAACAAAATCTCAACAACGAACTATTTTCCATAATGACAAGGCTACCATCCATTGGAGAAACAAACACTCAAAAATGGACTACCTTCCATAATGACAAGGCTATCATCCATTAGAGAAACAAACACTCAATAATGAACTACCTTCCGTAATGACACGGATACCATCAATTAGAGTTACAAAATCTCAACAACAAACTACCTTCCATAATGACAAGGCTACCATCCATTAGAATAAGAAAATCTCAACAACGAACTACCTTCCATAATGACAAGGCTACCATCCATTGGAGTAAAAAAATCTCAAAAACGAACTACCTTCCATAATGATAAGGCTACCATCCATTGGAGTAAAAAAATTTCAACAACGAACTACCATCCATAATGACAAGGGTACCATCCATTGGAGTAACAAAATATCATCAACGAACTACCTTCCATAATGACAAGGCTACCATCCATTGGAGTAACAAAATCTCAACAACGAACTACCTTCCATAATGACAAGGCTACCATCCATTGGAGTAAAAAAATATCAACAACGAACTACCTTCCATAATGACAAGGCTACTATCCATTAGAGTAACAAAATCTCAACAACGAACTACCTTCCATAATGACAAGGCTACCATCCATTGGAGTAAAAAAATCTCAACAACGAACTACCTTCCATATTGAGAAGGCTACAATCCATTGGAGTAACAAAATCTCAAAAATGAACTACCTTCAATATTGACAAGGCTATCATCCATTGGAGAAACAAAATCTCAACAATGAACTACCTTTCGTAATGACAAGGCTACAATACATTGGAATAACAAAATCTCAACAACGAACTACCTTCAATCATGACAAGGCTACCATTCATTGGAGTAATAAAATCTCAACAACAAACTACCTTCCCTAATAACAAGGCTACCATCCAGAAGAATAACAAAATCTCAATAACGAACTACCTTCCATAATGACAAGACTACCATCCATTGGAATAACCAAATCTCAACAACGAACTACCTTCCATAATGACGAGGCTACCATCCGTTGGAGTAACAAAATTTCAACAACGAACTACCTTCCGTAATTACAAGACTACCATCCACTGGAGTAACAAAATCTCAACAACGAACTACCTTCCATAATGACAAGGCTACCATCCATTGGAGTAACAAAATCTTAAAAATGAACTACCTTCCATAATGACAAGGCTATCATCCATTGGAGAAACAAACACTCAATAATGAACTACCTTCCGTAATCACACGGATACCATCAATTAGAGTTACAAAATCTCAACAACAAACTACCTTCCACAATGACAAGGCTAACATCCATTAAAATAAGAAAATCTCAACAACGAACTACCTTCCATAATGATAAGGCTACCATCCATTGGAGTACAAAAATTTCAACAACGAACTACCTTCCATAATGACAAGGCTACCATCCATTGGAGTAACAAAATATCATCAACGAACTACCTTCCATAATGACAAGTCTACCATACATTGGAGTAACAAAATCTCAACAACAAACTACCTTCCATAATGACAAAGCTACCATACAATGGAGTAAAAAATTCTCAACAACGAACTACCTTTCATAATGACATGGCTACCATCCAATGGAGTCACAAAATCTCAAAAATGAACTACCTTCCATAATAACAAGGCTACCATCCATTGGAGTAACAAAATTTCAACAACGAACTACCTTCCGTAATTACAAGACTACCATCCACTGGAGTAACAAAATCTCAACAACGAACTATTTTCCATAATGACAAGGCTACCATCCATTGGAGAAACAAACACTCAAAAATGGACTACCTTCCATAATGACAAGGCTATCATCCATTAGAGAAACAAACACTCAATAATGAACTACCTTCCGTAATGACACGGATACCATCAATTAGAGTTACAAAATCTCAACAACAAACTACCTTCCATAATGACAAGGCTACCATCCATTAGAATAAGAAAATCTCAACAACGAACTACCTTCCATAATGACAAGGCTACCATCCATTGGAGTAAAAAAATCTCAAAAACGAACTACCTTCCATAATGATAAGGCTACCATCCATTGGAGTAAAAAAATTTCAACAACGAACTACCATCCATAATGACAAGGGTACCATCCATTGGAGTAACAAAATATCATCAACGAACTACCTTCCATAATGACAAGGCTACCATCCATTGGAGTAACAAAATCTCAACAACGAACTACCTTCCATAATGACAAGGCTACCATCCATTGGAGTAAAAAAATATCAACAACGAACTACCTTCCATAATGACAAGGCTACTATCCATTAGAGTAACAAAATCTCAACAACGAACTACCTTCCATAATGACAAGGCTACCATCCATTGGAGTAAAAAAATCTCAACAACGAACTACCTTCCATATTGAGAAGGCTACAATCCATTGGAGTAACAAAATCTCAAAAATGAACTACCTTCAATATTGACAAGGCTATCATCCATTGGAGAAACAAAATCTCAACAATGAACTACCTTTCGTAATGACAAGGCCACAATACATTGGAATAACAAAATCTCAACAACGAACTACCTTCCATCATGACAAGGCTACCATTCATTGGAGTAATAAAATCTCAACAACAAACTACCTTCCCTAATAACAAGGCTACCATCCATAAGAATAACAAAATCTCAATAACGAACTACCTTCCATAATGACAAGACTACCATCCATTGGAATAACCAAATCTCAACAACGAACTACCTTCCATAATGACGAGGCTACCATCCGTTGGAGTAACAAAATTTCAACAACGAACTACCTTCCGTAATTACAAGACTACCATCCACTGGAGTAACAAAATCTCAACAACGAACTACCTTCCATAATGACAAGGCTACCATCCATTGGAGTAACAAAATCTTAAAAATGAACTACCTTCCATAATGACAAGGCTATCATCCATTGGAGAAACAAACACTCAATAATGAACTACCTTCCGTAATCACACGGATACCATCAATTAGAGTTACAAAATCTCAACAACAAACTACCTTCCACAATGACAAGGCTAACATCCATTAAAATAAGAAAATCTCAACAACGAACTACCTTCCATAATGATAAGGCTACCATCCATTGGAGTACAAAAATTTCAACAACGAACTACCTTCCATAATGACAAGGCTACCATCCATTGGAGTAACAAAATATCATCAACGAACTACCTTCCATAATGACAAGTCTACCATACATTGGAGTAACAAAATCTCAACAACAAACTACCTTCCATAATGACAAAGCTACCATACAATGGAGTAAAAAATTCTCAACAACGAACTACCTTTCATAATGACATGGCTACCATCCAATGGAGTCACAAAATCTCAAAAATGAACTACCTTCCATAATAACAAGGCTACCATCCATTGGAGTAACAAAATCCCAATAATGAACTACCTTCCATAATGATAAGGCTACAATCCATTGGAGTAACCAAATCTCAACAACGAACTACCTACCATAATAATAAGGCTACCATCCATTAGAGTAACAAAATTTCAACAACGAACTACCTTCCATAATGACAAGGCTACCATCCATTGGAGTAACAAAATATCAACAACGAACTACCTTCCATAATGACAAGGCTACCATCCATTGGAGTAAAAAAATCTCAACAACGAACTACCTTCCATAATGACAAGGCTACCATCCATTGGTGTAAAAAATATCAACAACGAACTACCTTCCCTAATGACAAGGCTACCATCCATTGGAGTAACAAAATCTCAACAATAAACTACCTTCTATAATGACAAGGATACCGTCCATTGGAGTAACAAAATCCCAACAACGAACTACCTTCCATATAGACAAGGCTACAATCCATTGGAGTAACAAAATCTCTACAACGAACTACCTTCCACAATGACAAGTCTACCATCCATTGGAGTAACAAAATCTCAACAGTGAACTACCTTCCATAATGACAAAGCTACCATACAATGGATTAAAAAAATCTCAACAATGAACTACCATTCATAATGACAAGGCTACCATCCAATGGAGTAACAAAATCTCAAAAATGAACTACCTTCCAAAATAACAAGGCTACCATCCGTTGGAGTAACAAAATCCCAATAACGAACTACCTTCCATAATGACGAGGCTACCATCCATTAGAGTAACAAAATTTCAACAACAAACTACCTTCCACAATGACAAGTCTACCATCCATTGGTGTAACAAAATCTCAACAATGAACTACCTTCCATAATGACATAGCTACCATACAATGGAGTAAAAAAATCTCAACAACGAACTACCTTTCATAATGATAAGGCTACCATCCAATGGAGTAACAAAATCTCAAAAATGAACTACCTTCCATAATAACAAGGTTACCATCCATTGGAGTAACAACATCCCAATAACGAACTACCTTCCATAATGACAAGGCTACGATCCATTGGAGTAACCAAATCTCAACAATGAACTACCTTTCGTAATGACAAGGCTACAATACATTGAAATAACAAAATCTCAACAACGAACTACCTTCCATCATGACAAGGCTACGATTCATTGGAGTAATAAAATCTCAACAACAAACTACCTTCCCTAATAACAAGGCTACCATCTATAAGAATAACAAAATCCCAATAACGAACTACCTTCCATAATGACAAGACTACCATCCATTGGAATAACCAAATCTCAACAACGAACTACCTTCCATAATGACGAGGCTACCATCCATTGGAGTAACAAAATTTCAACAACGAACTACCTTCCGTAATTACAAGACTACCATCCACTGGAGTAACAAAATCTCAACAACAAACTACCTTCCATAATGACAAGGCTACCATCCATTGGAGTAACAAAATCTTAAAAATGAACTACCTTCCATAATGACAAGGCTATCATCCATTTGAGAAACAAACACTCAATAATGAACTACCTTCCGTAATCACACGGATACCATCAATTAGAGTTACAAAATCTCAACAACAAACTACCTTCCACAATGACAAGGCTACCATCCATTAAAATAAGAAAATCTCAACAACGAACTACTTTCCATAATGAAAAGGCTACCATCCATTGGAGTAACAAAATCTCAACAACGAACTACCTTCCATAATGATAAGGCTACCATCCATTGGAGTACAAAAATTTCAACAACGAACTACCTTCCATAATGACAAGGCTACCATCCATTGGAGTAACAAAATATCATCAACGAACTACCTTCCATAATGACAAGGCTACCATCCATTGGAGTAACAAAATCTCAACAACAAACTACCTTCCATAATGACAAGGCTACCATCCATTGGAGCAAAAAAATATCAACAACGAACTACCTTCCACAATGACAAGGCTACCATCCATTGGAGTAACAAAATCTCAACAACGAACTACCTTCCATAATGACAAGGCTACCATCCATTGGAGTAAAAAAATCTCAACAACGAACTACCTTCCATATTGAGAAGGCTACAATCCATTGGAGTAACAAAATCTCAACAACGAACTACCTTCCATAATGACAAGTCTACCATACATTGGAGTAACAAAATCTCAACAACAAACTACCTTCCATAATGACAAAGCTACCATACAATGGAGTAAAAAAATCTCAACAACGAACTACCTTTCATAATGACATGTCTACCATCCAATGGAGTCACAAAATCTCAAAAATGAACTACCTTCCATAATAACAAGGCTACCATCCATTGGAGTAACAAAATCCCAATAACGAACTACCTTCCATAATGACAAGGCTACAATCCATTGGAGTAACCAAATCTCAACAACGAACTACCTTCCATAATAATAAGGCTACCATCCATTAGAGTAAACAAATTTAAACAACGAACTACCTTCCATAATGACAAGGCTACCATCCATTGGAGTCACAAAATATCAACAACGAACTACCTTCCATAATGACAAGGCTACCATCCATTGGAGTAAAAAAATCTCAACAACGAACTACCTTCCATAATGACAAGGCTACCATCCATTGGTGTAAAAAATATCAACAACGAACTACCTTCCCTAATGACAAGGCTACCATCCATTGGAGTAACAAAATCTCAACAATAAACTACCTTCTATAATGACAAGGATATCGTCCATTGGAGTAACAAAATCCCAACAACAAACTACCTTCCATATTGACAAGGCTACAATCCATTGGAGTAACAAAATCTCTACAACGAACTACCTTCCACAATGACAAGTCTACCATCCATTGGAGTAACAAAATCTCAACAGCGAACTACCTTCAATAATGACAAAGCTACCATACAATGGATTAAAAAAATCTCAACAACGAACTACCATTCATAATGACAAGGCTACCATCCAATGGAGTAACAAAATCTCAAAAATGAACTACCTTCCAAAATAACAAGGCTACCATCCGTTGGAGTAACAAAATCCCAATAACGAACTACCTTCCATAATGACAAGGCTATAATCCATTGGAGTAACCAAATCTCAACAATGAACTACCTTCCATAATGACGAGGCTACCATCCATTAGAGTAACAAAATTTCAACAACAAACTACCTTCCACAATGACAAGTCTACCATCCATTGGTGTAACAAAATCTCAACAACGAACTACCTTCCATAATGACATAGCTACCATACAATGGAGTAAAAAAATCTCAACAACAAACTACCTTTCATAATAACAAGGTTACCATCCAATGGAGTAACAACATGCCAATAACGAACTACCTTCCATAATGACAAGGCTACGATCCATTGGAGTAACCAAATCTCAACAATGAACTACCTTCCATAATGACAAGACTACCATCCATTGGAGTAACAAAATCTCTACAATGAACTACCTTCCATAATGATAAGGCTACCATCCATTGGAGTAACAAAATCTCAAAAATGAACTACCTTCCATAATGACAAGGCTATCATCCATTGGAGAAACAAAATCTCAATAATGAACTACCTTCCGTAATGACACGAATACCATCAATTAGAGTTACAAAATCTCAACAACAAACTACCTTCCATAATGACAAGGCTACCATCCATTGGAGTAACAAAATATGAACAACAAACTACCTTCCACAATGACAAGTCTACCATCCATTGGAGTAACAAAATCTTAACAACGAACTACCTTCCATAATGACAAAGCTACCATACATTGGAGTAAACAAATGTTCACAACAAACTACCTTTCATCATGACAAGCCTACCATCCAATGGAGTAACAAAATCTCAAAAATGAACTACCTTCCATAATAAAAAGGCTACCATCCATTGGAGTAACAAAATCTCAACAACGAACTATGTTCCATAATGATAAGGCTACCATCCATTGGAGTAACAAAATCTCAACAACAAACTACCTTCCATATTGACAAGGCTACAATCCATTGGAGTAAAAAAATCTCAATAACGAACTACCTTCCATAATGACAAGGATACCATCCATTGGAGTTAAAAAATATCAACAACGAACTACCTTCCATAATGACAAGGCTACCATCCATTGGAGTAACAAAATTTCAACAACAAACTACCTTCCATAATGACAAATCACTCATCAATTAGAGTAACAAAATCTAAACAATGAACTACCTTCCATAATGAGAAGGCTATCATCCATTGGAGAAACAAAATCTCAACAATGAACTACCTTCTGTAATGACAAGTCTACAATCCATTGGAGTAACAAAACCTCAAAAATGAACTACCTTCAATATTGACAAGGCTATCATCCATTGGAGAAACAAAATCTCAACAATGAACTACCTTCCGTAATGACAAGGCTACAATACATTGGAGTAACAAAATCTCAACAAAGAACTACCTTCCATCATGACAAGGCTACCATTCATTGGAGTAATAAAATCTCAACAAAAAACTACCTTCCCTAATAACAAGGCTACCATCCATAAGAGTAACAAAATCCCAATAACGAACTACCTTCCATAATGACAAGACTACCATCCATTGGAATAACCAAATCTCAACAACGAACTACCTTCCATAATGACGAGGCTACCATCCATTGGAGTAACAAAATTTCAACAATGAACTACCTTCCATAATTATAAGACTACCATCCACTGGAGTAACAAAATCTCAACAACGAACTACCTTCCATAATGACAAGGCTACCATCCATTGGAGTAACAAAATTTCAACAACGAACTACCTTCCATAATGACAAGGCTTCCATCCATTGGAGTAACAAAATCTCAACAACGAACTACCTTCCATAATGATAAGGCTACCATCCATTGGAGTAAAAAAATTTCAACAACAAACTACCTTCCATAATGACAAGGCTACCATCCATTGGAGTAACAAAATATAATCAACGAACTACCTTCCATAATGACAAGGCTACCATCCATTGGAGTAACAAAATCTCAACAACGAACTACCTTCCATAATGACAACGTAACCATCCATTGGAGTAAAAAAATATCAACAACGAACTACCTTCTATAATGAAAGGCTACCATCCATTGGAGTAACAAAATCTCAACAACGAACTACCTTGCATAATGACAAGGCTACCATCCATTGGAGTAACAAAATATCATCAACGAACTACCTTCCATAATGACAAGGCTACAATCCATTGGAGTAACAAAATCTCAAAAATGAACTACCTTCAATATTGACAAGGCTATCATCCATTGGAGAAACAAAATCTCAACAATGAACTACCTTCCGTAATGACAAGGCTACAATACATTGGAGTAACAAAATCTCAACAACGAACTACCTTCCATCATGACAAGGCTACCATTCATTGGAGTAATAAAATCTCAACAACAAACTACCTTCCCTAATAACAAGGCTACCATCCGTAAGTGTAACAAAATCCCAATAACGAACTACCTTCCATAATGACAAGACTACCATCCATTGGAATAACCATATCTCAACAACGAACTACCTTCCATAATGACGAGGCTACCATCCATTGGAGTAACAAAATTTCAACAACGAACTACCTTCCATAATTACAAGACTACCATCCACTGGAGTAACAAAATCTCAACAACGACCTACCTTCCATAATGACAAGGCTACCATCCATTGGAGTAACAAAATCTCAAAAATGAACTACCTTCCATAATGATAAGGCTATCATCCATTGGAGAAACAAACACTCAATAACGAACTACCTTCCGTAATGACACGGATACCATCAATTAGAGTTACAAAATCTCAACAACAAACTACCTTCCACAATGACAAGGCTACCATCCATTAAAATAAGAAAATCTCAACAACAAACGACCTTCCATAATGACAACAATACCATCCATTGGAGTAACAAAATCTCTACAATGAACTACCTTCCGTAATGACAAGGCTACCATCCATTGGATTAACAAAATCTCATAAATGAACTACCTTCCATAATGACAAGGCTATCATCCATTGGAGAAAAAAAATCTCAATAATGAACTACCTTCCGTAATGACACGAATACCATCAATTAGAGTTACAAAATCTCAACAACAAACCACCTTCCATAATGACAAGGCTACCATCCATTAAAGTAATAAAATCTCAACAATGAACTACCTTCCATAATGACAAGGCTACCATCCATTGGAGTAACAAAATATGAACAACAAACTACCTTCCACAATGACAAGTCTACCATCCATTGGAGTAACAAAATCTCAATAACGAACTACCTTCCATAATGACAAGGCTACCATCCATTGGAGTAACAAAATTTCAACAACGAACTACCTTACATAATGACAAGGCTTCCATCCATTGGAGTAACAAAATCTCAACAACGAACTACCTTCCATAATGATAAGGCTACCATCCATTGGAGTAAAAAAATTTCAATAACGAACTACCTTCCATAATGACAAGGCTACCATCCATTGGAGTAACAAAATATAATCAACGAACTACCTTAGATAATGACAAGGCTACCATCCATTGGAGTAACAAAATCTCAACAACGAACTACCTTCCATAATGACAAGGCAACCATCCATTGGAGTAAAAAAATATCAACAACGAACTACCTTCTATAATGAAAGGCTACCATCCATTGGAGTAACAAAATCTCAACAACGAACTACCTTGCATAATGACAAGGCTACCATCCATTGGAGTAACAAAATATCATCAACGAACTACCTTCTATAATGACAAGGCTACAATCCATTGGAGTAACAAAATCTTAAAAATGAACTACCTTCAATATTGACAAGGCTATCATCCATTGGAGAAACAAAATCTTAACAATGAACTACCTTCCGTAATGACAAGGCTACAATACATTGGAGTTACAAAATCTCAACAACGAACTACCTTTCATCATGACAAGGCTACCATTCATTGGAGTAATAAAATCTCAACAACAAACTACCTTCCCTAATAACAAGGCTACCATCCGTAAGTGTAACAAAATCCCAATAACGAACTACCTTCCATAATGACAAGACTACCATCCATTGGAATAACCATATCTCAACAACGAACTACCTTCCATAATGACGAGGCTACCATCCATTGGAGTAACAAAATTTCAACAACGAACTACCTTCCATAATTACAAGACTACCATCCATTGGAGTAACAAAATCTCAACAACGACCTACCTTCCATAATGACAAGGCTACCATCCATTGGAGTAAAAAAATCTCAAAAATGAACTACCTTCCATAATGATAAGGCTATCAATCATTGGAGAAACAAACACTCAATAACGAACTACCTTCCGTAATGACACGGATACCATCAATTAGAGTTACAAAATCTCAACAACAAACTACCTTCCACAATGACAAGGCTACCATCCATTAAAATAAGAAAATCTCAACAACAAACTACCTTCCATAATGACAAGACTAACATCCATTGGAGTAACAAAATCTCTACAATGAACTACCTTCCGTAATGACAAGGCTACCATCCATTGGAGTAACAAAATCTCAAAAATGAACTACCTTCCATAATGACAAGGCTATCATCCATTGGAGAAACAAAATCTCAATAATGAACTACCTTCCGTAATGAAACGAATACCATCAATTAGAGTTACAAAATCTCAACAACAAACTACCTTCCATAATGACAAGGCTACCATTCATTAAAGTATCAAAATCTCAACAACAAACTACCTTCCATAATGACAAGGCTACCATCCATTGGAGTAACAAAATATGAACAACAAACTACCTTATACAATGACAAGTCTACCATCCATTGGAGTAACAAAATCTTAACAACGAACTACCTTCCATAATGACAAAGCTACCATACATTGGAGTAAACAAATGTTCACAACAAACTACCTTTCATTGAGACAAGCCTACCATCCAATGGAGTAACAAAATCTCAAAAATGAACTACCTTCCATAATAACAAGGCTACCATCCATTGGAGTAACAAAATCTTAACAACGAACTTCGTTCCATAATGACAAGGCGACCATCCATTGGAGTAACAAAATCTCAACAACAAACTACCTTCCATATTGACAAGGCTACAATCCATTGGAGTAAAAAAATCTCAACAATGAACTACCTTCCATAATGACAAGGATACCATCCATTGGAGTTAAAAAATATCAACAACGAACTACCTTCCATAATGACAAGGCTACCATCCATTGGAGTAACCAAATTTCAACAATAAACTACCTTCCATAATGACAAGGCTTCCATCAATTGGAGTAACAAAATCTAAACAATGAACTACCTTCCATAATGAGAAGGCTATCATCCATTGGAGAAACAAAATCTCAACAATGAACTACCTTCCGTAATGACAAGTCTACAATCCATTGGAGTAACAAAATCTCAAAAATGAACTACCTTCAATATTGACAAGGCTATCATCCATTGGAGAAACAAAATCTCAACAATGAACTACCTTCCGTAATGACAAGGTTACAATACATTGGAGTAACAAAATCTCAACAACGAACTACCTTCCATCATGACAAGGCTACCATTCATTGGAGTAATAAAATCTCAACAACAAACTACCTTCCCTAATAACAAGGCTACCATCCATAAGAGTAACAAAATCCCAATAATGAACTACCTTCCATAATGACCAGACTACCATCCATTGGAGTAACAAAATTTCAATAACGAACTACCTTCCATAATTACAAGACTACCATCCACTGGAGTAACAAAATCTCAACAACGAACTACCTTCCATAATGACAAGGATACCATCCATTGGAGTAACAAAATCTCAAAAATGAACTACCTTCCATAATGATAAGGCTATCATCCATTGGAGAAACAAACACTCAATAATGAACTACCTTCCGTAATGACACGGATACAATCAATTAGAGTTACAAAATCTCAACAACAAACTACCTTCCATAATGACAAGGCTACCATCCATTAAAATAAGAAAATCTCAACAACGAACTACCTTCCATAATGACAAGGCTAACATCCATTGGAGTAACAAAATCTCAACAATGAACTACCTTCCATAATGATAAGGCTACCATCCATTGGAGTAAAAAAATTTCAACAACGAACTACCTTCCATAATGACAAGGCTACCATCAATTGGAGTAACAAAATATCATCAATGAACTACCTTCCATAATGACAAGGCTACCATCCATTGGAGTAAAAAAATCTCAACAACGAACTACCTTCCATAATGACAAGGCTACCATCCATTGGAGTAAAAAAATATCAACAACGAACTACCTTCCATAATGACAAGGCTACAATCCATTGGAGTAACAAAATCTCAACAACGAACTACCTTCCATAATGACAAGGCTACCATCCATTGGAGAAAAAAAATCTCAACAACGAACTACCTTCCATATTGAGAACGCTACAATCCATTGGAGTAACAAAATCTCAACAACGAACTACCTTCCATAATGACAAGTCTACCATCCATTAAAGTAACAAAATCTCAACAACAAACTACCTTCCATAATGACAAAGCTACCATACAATTGAGTAAAAAAATCTCAACAACGAACTACCTTTCATAATGACAGGGCTACCATCCAATGGAGTCACAAAATCTCAAAAATGAACTACCTTCCATAATAACAAGGCTACCATCCATTGGAGTAACAAAATCCCAATAACAAACTACCTTACATAATGACAAGGCTACAATCCATTGGAGTAACCAAATCTCAACAACGAACTACCTTCCATAATGACGAGGCTACCATCCATTAGAGTAACAAAATTTCAACAACGAACTACCTTCCATAACAATAAGGCTACCATCCATTGGAGTAAAAAAATATCAACAACGAACTACCTTCCATAATGACAAGGCTACCATCCATTGGAGTAAAAAAATATCAACAACGAACTACCTTCCCTAATGACAAGGCTACCATCCATTGGAGTAACAAAATCTCAACAACAAACTACCTTCCATAATGACAAGGCTACCATCCATTGGAGTAACAAAATCTCAACAACGAACTACCTTCCATATTTACAAGGCTACAATCCATTGGAGTAACAAAATCTCAACAACGAACTACCTTCCATAATGACAAGTCTACCATCCATTGAAGTAACAAAATCTCAACAAGAAACTACCTTCCATAATGACAAAGCTACCATACAATGGAGTAAAAAAATCTCAACAACGAACTACCTTTCATAATGACCGGGCTACCATCCAATGGAGTCACAAAATCTCAAAAATGAACTACCTTCCATAATAACAAGGCTACCATCCATTGGAGTAACAAAATCCCAATAACGAACTACCTTCCATAATGACAAGGCTACAATCCATTGGAGTAACCAAATCTCAACAACGAACTACCTTCCATAATGACGAGGCTACCATCCATTAGAGTAACAAAATTTCAACAACGAACTACCTTCCATAATGACAAGGCTACCATCCATTGGAGTAACCAAATATCAACAACGAACTACCTTCCATAATAATAAGGCTACCATCCATTGGAGTAAAAAAATCTCAACAACGAACTACCTTCCATAATGACAAGGCTACCATCCATTGGAGTAAAAAAATATCACCAACGAACTACCTTCCCTAATGACAAGGCTACCATCCATTGGAGTAACAAAATCTCAACAACAAACTACCTTCCATAATGACAAGGCTACCATCCATTGGAGTAACAAAATCTCAACAACGAACTACCTTCCATATTTACAAGGCTACAATCCATTGGAGTAACAAAATCTCAACAACGAACTACCTTCCATAATGACAAGTCTACCATCCATTGAAGTAACAAAATCTCAACAACAAACTACCTTCCATAATGACAAAGCCACCATACAATGGAGTAAATAAATCTCAACAACGAACTACCTTTCATAATGACAGAGCTACCATCCAATGGAGTCACAAAATCTCAAAAATGAACTACCTTCCATAATAACAAGGCTACCATCCATTGGAGTAACAAAATCCCAATAATGAACTACCTTCCATAATGACAAGGCTACAATCCATTGGAGTAACCAAATCTCAACAACGAACTACCTTCCATAATGACGAGGCTACCATCCATTAGACTAACAAAATTTCAACAACGAACTACTTTCCATAATTACAAGGCTACCATCCATTGGAGTAACAAAATATCAACAACGAACTACCTTCGATAATAATAAGGCTACCATGCATTGGAGTAAAAAAATCTCAACAACGAACTAGCTTCCATAATGACAAGACTACCATCCATTGGAGTAAAAAAATATCAACAACGAACTACCTTTCCTAATGACAAGGCTACCATCCATTGGAGTAACAAAATCTCAACAACAAACTACCTTCCATAATGACAAGGCTACCATCCATTGGAGTAACAAAATCTCAACAACGAACTACCTTCCATATTTACAAGGCTACAATCCATTGGAGTAACAAAATCTCAACAACAAACTACCTTCCACAATGACAAGTCTTCCATCCATTGGAGTAACAAAATCTCAACAACGAACTACCTTCCATAATGACAAAGCTACCATACAATGGAGTAAAAAAATCTTAACAATGAACTACCTTTCATAATGACAAGGCTATCATCCATTGGAGAAACAAAATCTCAACAATGAACTACCTTCCGTAATGACAAGGCTACAATACATTGGAGTAACAAAATCTCAACAACGAACTACCTTCCATCATGACAAAGCTACCATTCATTTGAGTAATAAAATCTCAACAACGAACTACCTTCCCTAATAACAAGGCTACCATCCATAAGAGTAACAAAATCCCAATAACGAATTACCTTCCATAATGACAAGGCTACCATCCATTGGAATAACCAAATCTCAACAACGAACTACCTTCCATAATGACGAGGCTACCATCCATTGGAGTAAAAAAATCTCAACAACATACTACCTTCCATAATTACAAGGCTACCATCCATTGGAGTAATAAAATATCAACAATGAACTACCATCCATAATGACAAGGCTACCATCCATTGGAGTAACAAAATCTCAAAAATGAACTACCTTCCATAATGACAAGGCTATCATCCATTGGAGAAACAAACACATAATAATGAACTACCTTCCGTAATGACATGGATACCATCAATTAGAGTTACAAAATCTCAACAACAAACTACCTTCCACAATGACAACGCTACCATCCATTAAAATAAGAAAATCTCAACAACGAACTACCTTCCATAATGACAAGCCTACCATCCATTGGAGTAACAAAATCTCAATAATGAACTACCTTCCGTAATAACACGGATACCATCAATTAGGGTTACAAAATCTCAACAACAAACTACCTTCCACAATGACAAGGCTACCATCCATTAAAGTAACAAAATTTCAACAAAGAACTACCTTCCATAATTACAAGGCTACCATCCATTGGAGTAACAAAATATGAACAACGAACTACCTTCCATAATGACAAGTCTACCATCCATTGGAGTAACAAAATCTTAACAACGCACTACCTTACGTAATGACAAAGCTACCATACATTGGAGTAATCAAATGTCAACAACGAACTAACTTTCATCACGACAAGCCTACCATCCAATGGAGTAACAATATCTCAAAAATGAAATACCTTCCATAATAACAAGGCTACCATCCATTGGAGTAACAAAATCTCAACAACGAACTACGTTCCATAATCACAAGGCTACCATCCATTGGAGTAACAAAATCTCAACAAGAAACTACCATCCATATTGACAAGGCTACAATCCATTGGAGTAAAAAAATCTCAACAACGAACTACCTTCCATATTGACAAGGCCACCATCCATTGGAGTAAAAAATATCAACAACGAACTACCTTCCATAATGACAAGGCTATCATCCATTGGAGTAACAAAATTTCAACAACAAACTACCTTCCATAATGATAAGGCTTCCATTAATTGGAGTAACAAAATCTAAACAATGAACTACCTTCCATAATGAGAATGCTATCATCCATTGGAGAAACAAAATCTCAACAATGAACTACCTTTCGTAATGACAAGTCTACAACCCATTAGAGTAACAAAATCTCAAAAATGAACTACCTTCCATATTGACAAGGCTATCATCCATTGGAGAAACAAAATCTCAACAATGAACTACCTTCCGTAATGACAAGGCTACAATACATTGGAGTAACAAAATCTCAACAACGAACTACCTTCCATCATGACAAGGCTACCATCCATAAGAGTAACAAAATCCCAATAAAGAATTACCTTCCATAATGACAAGTCTACCATCCATTGGAATAACGAAATCTCAACAACGAACTACCCTCCATAATGACGAGGCTACCATCCATTGGAGTAACAAAATTTCAACAACGTACTACCTTCCATAATTACAAGACTACCATCCACTGGAGTAACAAAATCTCAACAATGAACTACCTTCCATAATGACAAGGCTACCATCCATTGGAGTAACAAAATCTCAAAAATGAACTACCTTCCATAATGACAAGGCTATCATCCATTGGAGAAACAAACACATAATAATGAACTACCTTCTGTAATGACACGGATACCATCAATTAGAGTTACAAAATCTCAACAACAAACTACCTTCCACAATGACAAGGCCACCATCCATTAAAATAAGAAAATCTCAACAACGAACTACCTTCCATAATGACAAGGCTACCATCCATTGGAGTAACAAAATCTCAACAAGAAACTACCATCCATATTGACAAGGCTACAATCCATTGGAGTAAAAAAATCTCAACAACGAACTACCTTCCATAATGACAACGCCACCATCCTTTGGAGTAAAAAATATCAACAACGAACTACCTTCCATAATGACAAGGCTACCATCCATTGGAGTAACAAAATTTCAACAACAAACTACCTTCCATAATGACAAGGCTTCCATTAATTGGAGTAACAAAATCTAAACAATGAACTACCTTCCATAATGACAAGGCTACAATCCATTGGAGTAACAAAATATGAACAACGAACTACCTTCCATAATGACAAGTCTACCATCCATTGGAGTAACAAAATCTCAAAAATGAACTACCTTCCATATTGACAAGGCTATCATCCATTGGAGAAACAAAATCTCAACAATGAACTACCTTCCGTAATGACAAGGCTACAATACATTGGAGTAACAAAATCTCAACAACGAACTACCTTCCATCATGACAAAGCTACCATTCATTTGAGTAATAAAATCTCAACAACGAACTACCTTCCCTAATAACAAGGCTACCATCCATAAGAGTAACAAAATCCCAATAATGAATTACCTTCCATAAGGACAAGGCCACCATCCATTGGAATAACCAAATCTCAACAACGAACTACCTTCCATAATGACGAGGCTACCATCCGTTGGAGTAACAAAATCTCAACAACGAACTACGTTCCATAATCACAAGGCTACCATACAATGGAGTAAAAAAATCTCAACCACGAACTACCTTTCATAATGACAACGTTACCATCCAATGGAGTAACAAAATCTCAAAAATGAACTACCTTCCATAATGACAAGGCTACCATCCATTGGAGTAACAAAATCCCAATAACGAACTACCTTCCATAATGACAAGGCTACAATCCATTGGAGTCACCAAATCTCAACAACGAACTACCTTCCAAAATGACGAGGCACCATCCATTAGAGTAACAAAATTTCAACAACGAACTACCTTCCATAATGACAAGGCCACCATCCATTGGAGTAAAAAAATCTCAACAACGAACTACCTTCCAAAATGACAAGGCTACCATCCATTGGAGTAATAAAATATCAACAACAAACTACCATCCATAATGACAAGGATACCATCCATTGGAGTAAAAAAATCTCAACAACGAACTACCTTCCATAATGACAAGGCTACCATCCATTGGAGTAACAAAATCTCAACAACGAACTACCTTCCATATTGACAACGCTACAATCCATTGGAGTAACAAAATCTCAACAATGAACTACCTTCCACAATGACAAGTCTACCATCCATTGGTGTAACAAAATCTCAACAACGGACTACCTTCCATAATTACAAGACTACCATCCACTGGAGTAACAAAATCTCAACAATGAACTACCTTCCATAATGACAAGGCTACCATCCATTGGAGTAACAAAATCTCAAAAATGAACTACCTTCCATAATGACAAGGCTATCATCCATTGGAGAAACAAACACATAATAATGAACTACCTTCCGTAATGACACGGATACCATCAATTAGAGTTACAAAATCTCAACAACAAACTACCTTCCACAATGACAAGGCTACCATCCATAAAAATAAGAAAATCTCAACAACGAACTACCTTCCATAATGACAAGACTACCATCCATTGGAGTAACAATATCTCTACAATGAACTACCTTCCATAATGACAAGGCTACCATCCATTGGAGTAACAAAATCTCAAAAATGAACTACCTTCCATAATGACAAGGCTATCATCCATTGGAGAAACAAAATCTCAATAATGAACTACCTTCCATAATAACACGGATACCATCAATTAGGGTTACAAAATCTCAACAACAAACTACCTTCCACAATGACAAGGCTACCATCCATTAAAGTAACAAAATTTCAACAACGAACTACCTTCCATAATGACAAGGCTACCATCCATTGGAGTAACAAAATATGAACAACAAACTACCTTCCATAATGACAAGTCTACCATCCATTGGAGTAACAAAATCTTAACAACGCACTACCTTCCATAATGACAAAGCTACCATACATTGGAGTAATCAAATGTCAACAACGAACTACCTTTCATCACGACAAGCCTACCATCCAATGGAGTAACAATATCTCAAAAATGAAATACCTTCCATAATAACAAGGCTACCATCCATTGGAGTAACAAAATCTCAACAACGAACTACGTTCCATGATCACAAGGCTACCATCCATTGGAGTAACAAAATCTCCACAAGAAACTACCATCCATATTGACAAGGCTACAATCCATTGGAGTAAAAAAATCTCAACAACGAACTACCTTCCATAATGACAAGGCCACGATCCATTGGAGTAAAAAATATCAACAACGAACTACCTTCCATAATGACAAGGCTACCATCCATTGGAGTAACAAAATTTCAACAACAAACTACCTTCCATAATGACAAGGCTTCCATTAATTGGAGTAACAAAATCTAAACAATGAACTACCTTCCATAATGAAAAGGCTATCATCCATTGGAGAAACAAAATCTCAACAATGAACTACCTTCCGTAATGACAAGTCTACAATCCATTAGAGTAACAAAATCTCAAAAATGAACTACCTTCCATATTGACAAGGCTATCATCCATTGGAGAAACAAAATCTCAACAATAAACTACCTTCCGTAATGACAAGGCTACAATACATTGGAGTAACAAAATCTCAACAACGAACTACCTTCCATCATGACAAAGCTACCATTCATTTGAGTAATAAAATCTCAACAACGAACTACCTTCCCTAATAACAAGGCTACCATCCATAAGAGTAACAAAATCCCAATAACGAATTACCTTTCATAATGACAAGGCTACCATCCATTGGAATAACCAAATCTCAACAACGAACTACCTTCCATAATGACGAGGCTACCATCCATTGGAATAACAAAATTTCAACAACGTACTACCTTCCATAATTACAAGACTACCATCCACTGGAATAACAAAATCTCAACAATGAACTACCTTCCATAATTACAAGGCTACCATCAATTGGAGTAACAAAATCTCAAAAATGAACTACCTTCCATAATGACAAGGCTATCATCCATTGGAGAAACAAACACATAATAATGAACTACCTTTCGTAATGACACGGATACCATCAATTAGAGTTACAAAATCTCAACAACAAACTACCTTCCACAATGACAAGGCTACCATCCATTAAAATAAGAAAATCTCAACAACGAACTACCGTCCATAATGACAAGGCTACCATCCATTGGAGTAACAAAATCTCAACAACGAACTACCTTCCATAAAGATAAGGCTACCATCCATTGGAGTAAAAAAATTTCAACAACGAACTACCTTCCATAATGACAAGGCTACCATCCATTGGAGTAACAAAATCTCAACAACAAACTACCTTCCACAATGACAAGGCTACCATTCATTAAAATAAGAAAATCTCAACAACGAACTACCTTCCATAATGACAAGGCTACCATCCATTGGAGTAACAAAATCTCAACAATGAACTACCTTCCATAATGATAAGGCTACCATCCATTGGAGTAAAAAAATTTCAACAACGAACTACCTTCCATAATGACAAGGCTACCATCCATTGGAGTAACAAAATATCATCAACGAACTACCTTCCATAATGACAAGGCTACCATCCATTGGAGTAACAAAATCTCAACAACAAACTACCTTCCATAATGACAAGGCTACCATCCATTGGAGTAACAAAATCTCAACAACGAACTACCTTCCATATTTACAAGGCTACCATCCATTGGAGTAACAAAATCTCAACAACGAACTACCTTCAACAATAACATGTCTTCCATCCATTGGAGTAACAAAATCTCAACAACGAACTACCTTCCATAATGACAAAGCTACCATACAATGGAGTAAAAAAATCTCAACCACGAACTACCTTTCATAATGACAAGGCTACCATCCAATGGAGTAACAAAATCTCAAAAATGAACTACCTTCCATAATGACAAGGCTACCATCCATTGGAGTAACAAAATCCCAATAACGAACTACCTTCCATAATGACAAGGCTAGAATCCATTGGAGTAACCAAATCTCAACAACGAACTACCTTCCAAAATGACGAGGCACAATCCATTAGAGTAACAAAATTTCAACAACGAACTACCTTCCATAATGACAAGGCCACAATCCATTGGAGTAAAAAAATCTCAACAACGAACTACCTTCCAAAATGACAAGGCTACCATCCATTGGAGTAATAAAATATCAACAACAAACTACCATCCATAATGACAAGGATACCATCCATTGGAGTAAAAAAATCTCACCAACGAACTACCTTCCATAATGACAAGGCTACCATCCATTGGAGTAACAAAATCTCAACAACGAACTACCTTCCATATTGACAAGGCTACAATCCATTGGAGTAACAAAATCTCAACAATGAACTACCTTCCACAATGACAAGACTACCATCCATTGGTGTAACAAAATCTCAACAACGGACTACCTTCCATATTTACAAGGCTACTATCCATTGGAGTAACAAAATCTCAACAACAAACTACCTTCCACAATGACAAATCTTCCATCCATTGGAGTAACAAAATCTCAACAACGAACTACCTTCCATAATGACAAAGCTACCATACAATGGAGTAAAAAAATCTCAAAACTGAACTACCTTCCGTAATGACAAGGCTATCATCCATTGGAGAAACAAACACATAATAATGAACTACCTTCCATAATGACACGAATACCATCAATTAGAGTTACAAAATCTCAACAACAAACTACCTTCCACAATGACAAGGCTACCATCCATTAAAATAAGAAAATCTCAACAACGAACTACCTTCCATAATGACAAGGCTACAATCCATTGGAGTAACAAAATCTCAACAACGAACTACCTTCCATAATGACAAGGCTACCATCCATTGGAGTAACAAAATATCATCAACGAACTACCTTCCATAATGACAAGGCTACCATCCATTGGAGTAACAAAATCTCAACAACAAACTACCTTCCATAATGACAAGGCTACCATCCATTGGAGTAACAAAATCTCAACAACGAACTACCTTCCATATTTACAAGGCTACCATCCATTGGAGTAACAAAATCTCAACATTAACATGTCTTCCATCCATTGGAGTAACAAAATCTCAACAACGAACTACCTTCCATAATGACAAAGCTACCATACAATGGAGTAAAAAAATCTCAACCACGAACTACCTTTCATAATGACAAGGCTACCATCCAATGGAGTAACAAAATCTCAAAAATGAACTACCTTCCATAATGACAAGGCTACCATCCATTGGAGTAACAAAATCCCAATAACGAACTACCTTCCATAATGACAAGGCTACAATCCATTGGAGTAACCAAATCTCAACAACGAACTACCTTCCAAAATGACGAGGCACCATCCATTAGAGTAACAAAATTTCAACAACGAACTACCTTCCATAATGACAAGGCCACCATCCATTGGAGTAAAAAAATCTCAACAACGAACTACCTTCCAAAATGACAAGGCTACCATCCATTGGAGTAATAAAATATCAACAACAATCTACCATCCATAATGACAAGGATACCATCCATTGGAATAAAAAAATCTCAACAACGAACTACCTTCCATAATGACAAGGCTACCATCCATTGGAGTAACAAAATCTCAACAACGAACTACCTTCCATATTGACAAGGCTACAATCCATTGGAGTAACAAAATCTCAACAATGAACTACCTTCCACAATGACAAGTCTACCATCCATTGGTGTAACAAAATCTCAACAACGGACTACCTTCCATATTTACAAGGCTACAATCCATTGGAGTAACAAAATCTCAACAACGAACTACCTTCCACAATGACAAGTCTTCCATCCATTGGAGTAACAAAATCTCAACAACGAACTACCTTCCATAATGACAAAGCTACCATACAATGGAGTAAAAAAATCTCAACAATGAACTACCTTCCGTAATGACAAGTCTACAATCCATTAGAGTAACAAAATCTCAAAACTGAACTACCTTCCATATTGACAAGGCTATCATCCATTGGAGAAACAAAATCTCAACAATGAACTACCTTCCGTAATGACAAGGCTACAATACATTGGAGTAACAAAATCTCAACAACGAACTACCTTCCATCATGACAAAGCTACCATTCATTTGAGTAATAAAATCTCAACAACGAACTACCTTCCCTAATAACAAGGCTACCATCCATAAGAGTAACAAAATCCCAATAATGAATTACCTTCCATAATGACAAGGCTACCATCCATTGGAATAACCAAATCTCAACAACGAACTACCTTCCATAATGACGAGGCTACCATCCATTGGAGTAATAAAATTTCAACAACGTACTACCTTCCATAATTACAAGACTACCATCCACTAGAGTAACAAAATCTCAACAATGAACTACCTTCCATAATGACAAGGCTACCATCCATTGGAGTAACAAAATCTCAAAAATGAACTACCTTCCATAATGACAAGGCTATCATCCATTGGAGAAACAAACACATAATAATGAACTACCTTCCGTAATGACACGAATACCATCAATTAGAGTTACAAAATCTCAACAACAAACTACCTTCCATAATGACAAGGCTACCATCCATTAAAATAAGAAAATCTCAACAACGAACTACCTTCCATAATGACAAGGCTACCATCCATTGGAGTAACAAAATCTCAACAACGAACTACCTTCCATAATGATAAGGCTAACATCCATTGGAGTAAAAAAATTTCAACAACGAACTACCTTCCATAATGACAAGGCTACCATCCATTGGAGTAATAAAATATCATCAACTAACTACCTTCCATAATGACAAGGCTACCATCCATTAGAGTAACAAAATCTCAACAACAAACTACCTTCCATAATGACAAGGCTACCATCCATTGGAGTAACAAAATCTCAAAACGAACTACCTTCCATATTTACAAGGCTACCATCCATTGGAGTAGCAAAATCTCAACAATAACATGTCTTCCATCCATTGGAGTAACAAAATCGCAACAACGAAATACCTTCCATAATGACAAAGCTACCATACAATGGAGTAAAAAAATCTCAACCACGAACTACCTTTCATAATGACAAGGCTACCATCCAATGGAGTAACAAAATCTCAAAAATGAACTACCTTCCATAATGACAAGGCTACCATCCATTGGAGTAACAAAATCCCAATAACGAACTACTGTCCTTAATGACAAGGCTACAATCCATTGGAGTAACCAAATCTCAACAACGAACTACCTTCCAAAATGACGAGGCACCATCCATTAGAGTAACAAAATTTCAACAACAAACTACCTTCCATAATGACAAGGCCACCATCCATTAGAGTAAAAAAATCTCAACAACGAACTACCTTCCAAAATGACAAGGCTACCATCCATTGGAGTAATAAAATATCAACAACAAACTACCATCCATAATGACAAGGATACCATCCATTGGAGTAAAAAAATCTCAACAACGAACTACCTTCCATAATGACAAGGCTACCATCCATTGGAGTAACAAAATCTCAACAACGAACTACCTTCCATATTGACAAGGCTAAAATCCATTGGAGTAACAAAATCTCAACAACGAACTACCTTCCACAATGACAAGTCTTCCATCCATTGGAGTAACAAAATCTCAACAACGAACTACCTTCCATAATGACAAAGCTACCATACAATGGAGTAAACAAATCTCAACAACGAACTACCTTTCATAATGACAAGGCTACCATCACATGGAGTAACAAAATCTCAAAAATGAACTACCTTCCATAATAACAAGGCTACCATCCATTGGAGTAACAAAATCCCAATAACGAACTACCTTCCATAATGACAAGGCTACTATCCATTTGAGTAACCAAATCTCAACAACGAACTACCTTCCATAATGACAAGACTACCATCCATTGGAGTAACAAAATCTCTACAATGAACTACCTTCCATAATGACAAGGCTGCCATCCATTGGAGTAACAAAATCTCAAAAATGAACTACCTTCCATAATGACAAGGCTATCTTCCATTGGAGAAACAAAATCTCAATAATGAACTACCTTCCGTAATGACACGGATACCATCAATTAGGGTTACAAAATCTCAACAACAAACTACCTTCCACAATGACAAGGCTACCATCCATTAAAGTAACAAAATTTCAACAACGAACTACCTTCCATAATGACAAGGCTACCATCCATTGGAGTAACAAAATATGAACAATGAACTACCTTCCACAATGACAAGTCTACCATCCATTGGAGTAACAAAATCTTAACAACGAACTACCTTCCATAATGACAAAGCTACCATACATTGGAGTAAACAAATGTCAACAACAAACTACCTTTCATCGTGACAAGCCTACCATCCAATGGAGTAACAAAATCTCAAAAATGAACTACCTTCCATAATAACAATGCTACCATCCATTGTAGTAACAAAATCTCAACAACGAACTACGTTCCATAATCACAAGGCTACCATCCATTGGAGTAACAAAATCTCAACAAGAAACTACAATCCATATTGACAAGGCTACAATCCATTGGAGTAAAAAAATCTCAACAACGAACTACCTTCCATAATGACAAGGCCACCATCCATTGGAGTAAAAAATATCAACAACGAACTACCTTCCATAATGACAAGGCTACCATCCATTGGAGTAACAAAATTTCAACAACAAACTACCTTCCATAATGACAAGGCTTCCATCAATTGGAGTAACAAAATCTCAACAACAAACTACCTTCCATAATGACAAGTCCACCATCCATTGGAGTAAAAAAATGTCAACAACGAACTACCTTCCATAATGAAAAGGCTACCATCCATTGGAGTAACAAAATCTCAACAACGAACTACCTTTTATAATAACAAGGCTACCATTCATTGGAGTAAAAAAATATCAACAACGAACTACCTTCCATAATGACAACGCTACCATCCATTGGAGTAAAAAAATCTCAACAACGAACTACCTTCCATAATGACAAGGCTACCATCCATTGGAGTAAAAAAATCTCAACAACAAACTACCTTCCATATTGAGAAGGCTACAATCCATTGGAGTAACAAAATCTCAACAACGAACTACCTTCCATAATGACAAGTCTACCATCCATTGGAGTAACAAATTCTCAACAACGAACTACCTTCCATAATGACAAAGCTACCATACAATGGAGTAAAAAAATGTCAACAATGAACTACCTTTCATAATGACAGGACTACCATCCAATGGAGTAACAAAATCTCAAAAATGAACTACCTTCCATAATAACAAGGTTACCATCCATTGGAGTACCAAAATCCCAATAACGAACTACCTTCCATAATGACAAAGCTACCATCCATTGGAGTAACCAAATATCAAAAATGAACTACCTCCCATTATGACGAGGCTACCATCCATTGGAGTAACAAAATTTCAACAACGAACTACCTTCCATAATGTCAAGACTACCATCCATTGGAGTAACAAAATCTCTACAATGAACTGTCTTCCATAATGACAAGGCTACCAACCATTGGAGTAACAAAATCTCAAAAATGAACTACCTTCCATAATGACAAGGCTATCATCTATTGGAGAAACAAAATCTCAATAATGAACTACCTTCCGTAATGACACGGATACCATCAATTAGAGTTACAAAATCTCAACAACAAACTACCTTCCACAATAACAAGGCTACCATCCATTAAAGTAACAAAATCTCAACAACAAACAACCTTTCATAATGACAAGTCCACCATCCATTGGAGTAACAAAATATCTACAACGAACTACCTTCCATAATGACAAGGCTACCATCCATTGGAGTAAAAAATCTCAAAAACGAACTACCTTCCAAAATGACAAGGCTACCATTCATTGGAGTAATAAAATCTCAATAATGAAATACCATCCATAATGACAAGGATACCATCCATTGGAGTAAAAAAATCTCAACAACGAACTACCTTCCATAATGACAAGGCTACCATCCATTGGAGTAACAAAATCTCAACAACGAACTACCTTCCATAATGATAAGGCTACCATCCATTGGAGTAAAAAAAATTCAACAACGAACTACATTCCATAATGACATGGCTACCATCCATTGGAGTAAAAAAATATCAACAACGAACAACCTTCCATAATGACAAGGCTACCATACAATGGAGTAAACAAATCTCAACAACGAACTACCTTTCATAATGACAAGGCTACCATCACATGGAGTAACAAAATCTCAAAAATGAACTACCTTCCATAATAACAAGGCTACCATCCATTGGAGTAACAAAATCCCAATAACGAACTACCTTCCATAATGACAAGGCTACTATCCATTTGAGTAACCAAATCTCAACAACGAACTACCTTCCATAATGACAAGACTACCATCCATTGGAGTAACAAAATCTCTACAATGAACTACCTTCCATAATGACAAGGCTGCCATCCATTGGAGTAACAAAATCTCAAAAATGAACTACCTTCCATAATGACAAGGCTATCTTCCATTGGAGAAACAAAATCTCAATAATGACCTACCTTCCGTAATGACACGGATACCATCAATTAGGGTTACAAAATCTCAACAACAAACTACCTTCCACAATGACAAGGCTACCATCCATTAAAGTAACAAAATTTCAACAACGAACTACCTTCCATAATGACAAGGCTACCATCCATTGGAGTAACAAAATATGAACAACGAACTACCTTCCACAATGACAAGTCTACCATCCATTGGAGTATCAAAATCTTAACAACGAACTACCTTCCATAATGACAAAGCTACCATACATTGGAGTAAACAAATGTCAACAACAAACTACCTTTCATCGTGACAAGCCTACCATCCAATGGAGTAACAAAATCTCAAAAATGAACTACCTTCCATAATAACAAGGCTACCATCCATTGGAGTAACAAAATCTCAACAACGAACTACGTTCCATAATCACAAGGCTACCATCCATTGGAGTAACAAAATCTCAACAAGAATCTACAATCCATAATGACAAGGCTACAATCCATTGGAGTAAAAAAATCTCAACAACGAACTACCTTCCATAATGACAAGGCCACCATCCATTGGAGTAAAAAATATCAACAACGAACTACCTTCCATAATGACAAGGCTACCATCCATTGGAGTAACAAAATTTCAACAAAAACTACCTTCCATAATGACAAGGCTTTCATCAATTGGAGTAACAAAATCTAAACAATGAACTACCTTCCATAATGAGAAGGCTATCATCCATTGGAGAAACAAAATCTCAACAATGAACTACCTTCCGTAATGACAAGTCTACAATCCATTGGAGTAACAAAATCTCAAAAATGAACTACCTTCTATATTGACAAGGCTATCATCCATTGGAGAAACAAAATCTCAACAATGAACTACCTTCCGTAATGACAAGGCTACAATACATTGGAGTAACAAAATCTCAACAACGAACTACCTTCCATCATGACAAAGCTACCATTCATTGGAGTAATAAAATCTCAACAACGAACTACCTTCCCTAATAACAAGGCTACCATCCATAAGAGTAACAAAATCCCAATAACGAATTACCTTCCGTAATGACAAGGCTACCGTCCATTGGAATAACCAAATCTCAACAACGAACTACCTTCCATAATGACGAGGCTATCATCCATTGGAGTAACAAAATTTCAACAACGTACTACCTTCCATAATTACAAGACTACCATCCATTGGAGTAACAAAATCTAAACAATGAACTACCTTCCATAATGACAAGGCTACCATCCATTGGAGTAACAAAATCTCAAAAATGAACTACCTTGCATAATCACAAGGCTATCATCCATTGGAGAAACAAACACTCAATAATGAACTACCTTCCGTAATGACACGGATACCATCAATTAGAGTTACAAAATCTCAACAACAAACTACCTTCCACAATGACAAGGCTACCATCCATTAAAATAAGAAAATCTCAACAACAAACTACCTTCCATAATGACAAGGCTACCATCCATTGGAGTAACAAAATCTCAACAAGGAACTACTTTCCATAATGATAAGGCTACCATCCATTGGAGTAAAAAAATTTCAACAACAAACTACCTTCCATAATGACAAGGGTACCATCCATTGGAGTAAAAAAATATCAACAATGAAGTACCTTCCATAATGACAAGGCTACCATCCATTGGAGTAACAAAATCTAAACAACGAACTACCTTCCATAATGACAAGGCTACCATCCATTGGAGTAAAAAAATATCAACAACGAACTACCTTCCATAATTACAAGGCTACCATCCATTGGAGTAACAAAATCTCAACAACAAACTACCTTCCATAATGACAAGGCTACCATCCATTGGAGTAAAAAACTCTCAACAACGAACTACCTTCAATATTGACAAGGCTACAATCCATTGGAGTAACAAAATCTCAACAACGAACTACCTTCCACAACGACAAGTCTAACATCCATTGGAGTAACAAAATCCCAACAACATACTACCTTTCATAATGACGAGGCTACCATCCATTGGAGTAACAAAATTTCAACAACGAACTACCTTCCATAATGTCAAGACTACCATCTATTGGAGTAACAAAATCTCAAAAATTAACTACCTTCCATAATGACAAGGCTATCATCCATTGGAGAAACAAAATCTCAATAATGAACTACGTTCCATAATGACACGGATACTATCAATTAGAGTTACAAAATATCAACAACAAACTACCTTCCACAATGACAAGGCTACCATCCATTAAAGTAACAAAATCTCAACAACAAACTGCCTTCCATAATGACAAGTCCACCGTCCATTGGAGTAAAAAAATATCAACAACGAACTACCTTCCATAATGACAAGGCTACCATCCATTGGAGTAACAAAATCTCAACAAGGAACTACCTTTTATAATAACAAGGCTACCATTCATTGGAGTAAAAAAATATCAACAACGAACTACCTTCCATAATGACAAGGCTACCATCTATTGGAGTAAAAAAATCTCAACAACGAACTACCTTCCATAATGACAAGGCTACCATCCATTGGAGTAAAAAAATCTCAACAACAAACTACCTTCCATATTGAGAAGGCTACAATCCATTGGAGTAACAAAATCTCAACAACGAACTACCTTCCACAATGACAAGTCTACCATCCATTGGAGTAACAAATTCTCAACAACGAACTACCTTCCATAATGACAAAGCTACCATACAATGGAGTAAAAAAATGTCAACAATGAACTACCTTTCATAATGACAGGGCTACCATCCAATGGAGTAACAAAATCTCAAAAATGAACTACCTTCCATAATAACAAGGTTTCCATCCATTGGAGTAACAAAATCCCAATAACGAACTACCTTCCATAATGACAAAGCTACCATCCATTGGAGTAACCAAATCTCAACAACGAACTACCTCCCATAATGACGAGGCTACCATCCATTGGAGTAACAAAATTTCAACAACGAACTACCTTCCATAATGTCAAGACTACCATCCATTGGAGTAACAAAATCTCTACAATGAACTGTCTTCCATAATGACAAGGCTACCAACCATTGGAGTAACAAAATCTCAAAAATGAACTACCTTCCATAATGACAAGGCTATCATCTATTGGAGAAACAAAATCTCAATAATGAACTACCTTCCGTAATGACACGGATACCATCAATTAGAGTTACAAAATCTCAACAACAAACTACCTTCCACAATAACAAGGCTACCATCCATTAAAGTAACAAAATCTCAACAACAAACAACCTTTCATAATGACAAGTCCACCATCCATTGGAGTAACAAAATATCAACAACGAACTACCTTCCATAATGACAAGGCTACCATCCATTGGAGTAAAAAATCTCAAAAATGAACTACCTTCCAAAATGACAAGGCTACCATTCATTGGAGTAATAAAATCTCAATAATGAAATACCATCCAGAATGACAAGGATACCATCCATTGGAGTAAAAAAATCCCAACAACGAACTACCTTCCATAATGACAAGGCTACCATCCATTAAAGTAACAAAATCTCAACAACGAACTACCTTCCATAATGATAAGGCTACCATCCATTGGAGTAAAAAAATTCAACAACGAACTACCTTCCATAATGACATGGATACCATCCATTGGAGTAAAAAAATATCAACAACGAACAACCTTCCATAATGACAAGGCTACCATCCATTGGAGTAACAAAATCTCAACAATGAACTACCTTCTATAATAACAAGGCTACCATTCATTGGAGTAAAAAAATATCAACAACGAACTACCTTCCATAATGACAAGGCTACCATCCATTGGAGTAACAAAATCTCAACAACGAACTACCTTCCATAATGACAAGGCTACCATCCATTGGAGTAAAAAAATCTCAACAACGAACTACCTTCCATATTGAGAAGGCTACAATCCATTGGAGTAACAAAATGTCAACAACAAACTACCTTCCACAATGACAAGTCTAACATCCATTGGAGTAACAAAATCTCAACAACGAACTACCTTCCATAATGACAAAGCTACCATACAATGGAGTAAAAAAATCTCAACAACGAACTACCTTTTATAATGACAAGGCTACCATCCAATGGAGTAACAAAATCTCAAAAATGAACTACCTTCCATAATAACAAGGCTACCATCCATTGGAGTAATAAAATCCCAATTACGAACTACCGTCCATAATGATAAGGCTACCATCCATTGGAGTAACCAAATCTCAACAACGAACTACCTTCCATAATGACGAGGCTACCATCCATTGGAGTAACAAAATTTCAACAACGAACTACCACCCATAATGTCAAGACTACCATCCATTGGAGTAACAAAATCTCTACAATGAACTACCTTCCATAATGACAAGGCTACCATCCATTGGAGTAACAAAATCTCAAAAATGAACTACCTTCCATAATGACAAGGCTATCATCCATTGGAGAAACAAAATCTCAATAATGAACTACGTTCCGTAATGACACGGATACTATTAATTAGAGTTACAAAATATCAACAACAAACTACCTTCCACAATGACAAGGCTACCATCCATTAAAGTAACAAAATCTCAACAACAAACTACCTTCCATAATGACAAGTCCACCATCCATTGGAGTAACAAAATATCAACAACGAACTACCTTCCATAATGACAAGGCTACCATCCATTGGAGTAAAAAAATATCATCAACGAACTACCTTCCATAATGACAAGGCTACCATCCACTGGAGTAACAAAATCTCAACAACGAAGTACCTTCCATAATGACAAGGCTACCATCCATTGGAGTAAAAAACTCTCAACAACGAACTACCTTCAATATTGACAAGGCTACAATCCATTGGAGTAACAAAATCTCAACAACAAACTACTTTCCACAATGACAAGTCTAACATCCATTGGAGTAACAAAATCCCAACAACGTACTACCTTTCATAATGACGAGGCTACCATCCATTGGAGTAACAAAATTTCAACAACGAACTACCTTCCATAATGTCAAGACTACCATCCATTGGAGTAACAAAATCTCAACAACGAACTACCTTCCATAATGACAAAGCTACCATACAATGGAGTAAAAAAATCTCAACAACGAACTACCTTTCATAATGACAAGGCTACCATCCAATGGAGTAACAAAATCTCAAAAATGAACTACCTTCCATAATAACAAGGATACCATCCATTAGAGTAATAAAATCCCAATTACGAACTACCTTCCATAATGACAAGGCTACCATCCATTGGAGTAACCAAATCTCAACAACGAACTACCTTCCATAATGACGAGGCTACCATCCATTGGAGTAACAAAATTTCAGCAACGAACTACCACCCATAATGTCAAGACTACCATCCATTGGAGTAACAAAATCTCTACAATGAACTACCTTCCATAATGACAAGGTTACCATCCATTGGAGTAACAAAATCTCAAAAATGAACTACCTTCCATAATGACAAGGCTATCATCCATTGGAGAAACAAAATCTCAATAATGAACTACGTTCCGTAATGACACGGATACTATTAATTAGAGTTACAAAATATCAACAACAAACTACCTTCCACAATGACAAGGCTACCATCCATTAAAGTAACAAAATCTCAACAATAAACTACCTTCCATAATGACAAGTCCACCATCCATTGGAGTAACAAAATATCAACAACGAACTACCTTCCATAATGACAAGGCTACCATCCATTGGAGTAAAAAAATATCAACAACGAACTACCTTCCATAATGACAAGGCTACCATCCATTGGAGTAACAAAATCTCAACAACGAAGTACCTTCCATAATGACAAGGCTACCATCCATTGGAGTAAAAAACTCTCAACAACGAACTACCTTCAATATTGACAAGGCTACAATCCATTGGAGTAACAAAATCTCAACAACGAACTACCTTCCACAATGACAAGTCTAACATCCATTGGAGTAACAAAATCCCAACAACGTACTACCTTTCATAATGACGAGGCTACCATCCATTGGAGTAACAAAATTTCAACAACGAACTACCTTCCATAATGTCAAGACTACCATCCATTGGAGTAACAAAATCTCTACAATGAACTACCTTCCATAATGACAAGGCTACCATCCATTGGAGTAACAAAATCTCAAAAATTAACTACCTTCCATAATGACAAGGCTATCATCCATTGGAGAAACAAAATCTCAATAATGAACTACGTTCCGTAATGACACGGATACTATCAATTAGAGTTACAAAATATCAACAACAAACTACCTTCCACAATGACAAGGCTACCATCCATTAAAGTAACAAAATCTCAACAACAAACTACCTTCCATAATGACAAGTCCACCATCCATTGGAGTAAAAAAATATCAACAACGAACTACCTTCCATAATGACAAGGCTACCATCCATTGGAGTAACAAAATCTCAACAACGAACTACCTTTTATAATAACAAGGCTACCATTCATTGGAGTAAAAAAATATCAACAACGAACTACCTTCCATAATGACAAGGCTACCATCCATTGGAGTAACAAAAGCTCAACAACGAACTACCTTCCATATTGAGATGGCTACAATCCATTGGAGTAACAAAATCTCAACAACGAACTACCTTCCATAATGACAAGTCTACCATCCATTGGAGTAACAAATTCTCAACAACGAACTACCTTCCATAATGACAAAGCTACCATACAATGGAGTAAAAAAATGTCAACAACGAACTACCTTTCATAATGACAGGGCTACCATCCAATGGAGTAACAAAATCTCAAAAATGAACTACCTTCCATAATAACAAGGTTACCATCCATTGGAGTAACAAAATCCCAATAACGAACTACCTTCCATAATGACAAGGATACCATCCATTGGAGTAACCAAATCTCAAAAATGAACTACCTCCCATAATGACGAGGCTACCATCCATTGGAGTAACAAAATTTCAACAACGAACTACCTTCCATAATGTCAAGACTACCATCCATTGGAGTAACAAAATCTCTACAATGAACTGTCTTCCATAATGACAAGGCTACCAACCATTGGAGTAAGAAAATCTCAAAAATGAACTACCTTCCATAATGACAAGGCTATCATCTATTGGAGAAACAAAATCTCAATAATGAACTACCTTCCGTAATGACACGGATACCATCAATTAGAGTTACAAAATCTCAACAACAAACTACCTTCCACAATAACAAGGCTACCATCCATTAAAGTAACAAAATCTCAACAACAAACTACCTTTCATAATGACAAGTCCACCATCCATTGGAGTAACAAAATATCAACAACGAACTACCTTCCATAATGACAAGGCTACCATCCATTGGAGTAAAAAATCTCAAAAACGAACTACCTTCCAAAATGACAAGGCTACCATTCATTGGAGTAATAAAATCTCAATAATGAAAAACCATCCATAATGACAAGGATACCATCCATTGGAGTAACAAAATCTCAACAATGAACTACCTTCCATAATGATAAGGCTACCATCCATTGCAATAAAAAAAATTCAACAACGAACTACCTTCCATAATGACATGGCTACCATCCATTGGAGTAAAAAAATATCAACAACGAACTACCATCCATAATGACAAGGCTACCATCCATTGGAGTAACAAAATCTCAACAACGAACTACCTTCTATAATAACAAGGCTACCATTCATTGGAGTAAAAAAATATCAACAACGAACTACCTTCCATAATGACATGGCTACCATCCATTGGAGTAACAAACTCTCAACAACGAAGTACCTTCCATAATGACAAGGCTACCATCCATTGGAGTAAAAAAATCTCAACAACGAACTACCTTCCATATTGAGAAGGCTACAATCCATTGGAGTAACAAAATGTCAAGAACAAACTACCTTCCACAATGACTAAGTCTAACATCCATTGGAGTAACAAAATCTCAACAACGAACTACCTTCCATAATGCCAAAGCTACCATACAATGGAGTAAAAAAATCTCAACAACGAACTACCTTTCATAATGACAAGGCTACCATCCAATGGAGTAATAAAATCTCAAAAATGAACTACCTTCCATAATAACAAGGCTACCATCCATTGGAGTAACAAAATCCCAATAACGAACTACCTTCCATAATGACAAGGCTACCATCCATTGGAGTAACCAAATCTCAACAACGAACTACCTCCCATAATGTCAAGACTACCATCCATTGCAGTAACAAAATCTCTACAATGAACTACCTTCCATAATGACAAGGCTACCATCCATTGGAGTAACAAAATCTCAACAACGAACTACCTTCCATAATGACAAGGCTACCATCCATTGGAGTAAAAAAATCTCAACAACGAACTACCTTCCATATTGAGAAGGCTACAATCCATTGGAGTAACAAAATGTCAACAACAAACTACCTTCCACAATGACAAGTCTAACATCCATTGGAGTAACAAAATCTCAACAACGAACTACCTTTCATAATGACAAGGCTACCATCCAATGGAGTAACAAAATCTCAAAAATGAACTACCTTCCATAATAACAAGGCTATCATCCATTGGAGTAACAAAATCCCAATAACGAACTACCTTCCATAATGACAAGGCTACCATCCATTGGAGTAACCAAATGTCAACAACGAACTACCTTCCATAATGACGAGGCTACCATCCATTGGAGTAACAAAATTTCAACAACGAACTACCTCCCATAATGTCAAGTCCACCATCCATTGGAGTAACAAAATCTCTACAATGAACTACCTTCCATAATGACAAGGCTACCATCCATTGGAGTTACAAAATCTCAAAAATGAACTACCTTCCATAATGACAAGGCTATCATCCATTGGAGAAACAAAATCTCAATAATGAACTACGTTCCGTAATGACACGGATACTATCAATTAGAGTTACAAAATATCAACAACAAACTACCTTCCACAATGACAAGGCTACCATCCATTAAAGTAACAAAATGTCAACAACAAACTACCTTCCATAATGACAAGTCCACCATCCATTGGAGTAACAAAATATCAACAACGAACTACCTTCCATAATGACAAGGCTACCATCCATTGGAGTAAAAAAATCTCAACAACGAACTACCTTCCAAAATGACAAGGCTACCATCCATTAGAGTAATAAAATCTCAACAACAAACTACCATCCAGAATGACAAGGATACCATCCATTGGAGTAAAAAAATCTCAACAACGAACTATCTTCCATAATGACAAGGCTACCATCCATTGGAGTAACAAAATCTCAATAACGAACTACCTTACATATTGACAAGGCTACAATCCATTGGAGTAACAAAATCTCAACAACGAACTACCTTCCACAATTACAAGGCTACCATCCATTGGAGTAACCAAATCTCAAAAATAAACTACCTCCCATAATGACGAGGCTACCATCCATTGGAGTAACAAAATTTCAACAACGAACTACCTTCCATAATGTCAAAACTACCATCCATTGGAGTAACAAAATCTCTACAATGAACTATCCTCCATAATGACAAGGCTACCATCCATTTGAGTAACAAAATCTCAAAAATGAACTACCTTCCATAATGACAAGGCTATCATCTATTGGAGAAACAAAATCTCAATAATGAACTACCTTCCGTAATGACACGGATACCATCAATTAGAGTTACAAAATCTCAACAACAAACTACCTTCCATAATAACAAGGCTACAATCCATTAAAGTAACAAAATCTCAACAACAAACTACCTTCCATAATGACAAGTCCACCATCCATTGGAGTAACAAAATATCAACAACGAACTACCTTCCATAATGACAAGGCTACCATCTATTGGAGTAAAAAAATCTCAACAACGAACTACCTTCCAAAATGACAAGGCTACCATCCATTGGAGTAATAAAATCTCAATAATGAAATACCATCCATAATGACAAGGATACCATCCATTGGAGTAAAAAAATCTCAACAACGAACTACATTCCATAATGACAAGGCTACCATCCATTGGAGTAACAAAATCTCAACAACGAACTACCTTCCATAATGATAAGGCTACCATCCATTGGAGTAAAAAAATTCAACAACGAACTACCTTCCATAATGACATGGCTACCATCCATTGGAGTAAAAAAATATCAACAACGAACTACCTTCCATAATGACAAGGCTACCATCCATTGGAGTAACAAAATCTCAACAACGAACTACCTTCTATAATAACAAGGCTATCATTCATTGGAGTAAAAAAATATCAACAACGAACTACCTTCCATAATGACAAGGCTACCATCCATTGGAGTAACAAAATCTCAACAACGAACTACCTTCCATAATGACAAGGCTACCATCCATTGGAGTAAAAAAATCTCAACAACGAACTACCTTCCATATTGAGAAGGCTACAGTCCATTGGAGTAACAAAATCTCAACAACGAACTACCTTCCACAATGACAAGTCTAACATCCATTGGAGTAACAAAATCTCAACAACGAACTACCTTCCATAATGACAAAGCTACCATACAATGGAGTAAAAAAATCTCAACAACGAAGTACCTTTCATAATGACAAGGCTACCATCCAATGGAGTAACAAAATCTCAAAAATGAACTACCTTCAATAATAACAAGGCTACCATCCATTGGAGTAACAAAATCCCAATAATGAACTACCTTCCATAATGACAAGGCTACCATCCATTGGAGTAACCAAATCTCAACAACGAACTACCTTCCATAATGACGAGGCTACCATCCATTGGAGTAACAAAATTTCAACAACGAACTACCTTCCATAATGTCAAGACTACCACCCATTGGAGTAACAAAATCTCTACAATGAACTACCTTCCAAAATGACAAGGCTACCATCCATTGGAGTAATAAAATATCAACAACAAACTACCATCCAGAATGACAAGGATACCATCCGTTGGACTAAAAAAATCTCAACGACGAACTATCTTCCATAATGACAAGGCTACCATCCATTGGAGTAACAAAATCTCAATAACGAACTACCTTACATATTGACAAGGCTACAATCCATTTGAGTAACAAAATCTCAACAACGAACTACCTTCCACAATGACAAGTCTTCCATCCATTGGAGTAACAAAATCTCAACAACGAACTACCTTCCATAATGACAAAGCTACCATACAATGGAGTAAAAAAATCTCAACAACGAACTACCTTTCATAATGACAAGGCTACCATCCAATGGAGTAACAAAATCTCTATAATGAAATACCTTCCATATTGACAAGGCTACAATCCATTGGAGTAACAAAATCTCAATAACGAACTACCTTCCATAATGACAATGCTACCATCCATTGGAGTAACAAAACCTCAACAACGAACTACCTTCCATAATGATAAGGCTACCATCAATTGTAGTAAAAAAATATCAACAACGAACTACTTTACATAATGACAAGTCCACCATCCATTGGAGTAACAAAATCTAAACAATGAACTACCTTCCATAATGGCAAGGCTACCATCCATTGGAGTAACAAAATCTTAAAAATGAACTACCTTCCATAATGACAAGGCTATCATCCATTGGAGAAACAAAATCTCAATAATGAAATATCTTCCGTAATGACACGGATACCATCAATTAGAGTTACAAAATCTCAACAACAAACTTCGTTTCACAATGACAAGGCTACCATCCATTGGAGTAACAAAATATCCATAACGAACTACCTTCCATAATGACAAGGCTACCATCCATTGGAGTAACAAAATCTCAACAACGAACTACCTTCCATAATGATAACGCTACCATCCATTGGAAAAAACAATCTCAACAACGAACTACCTTCCATAATGATAATGCTACCATCCATTGGAGTAAAAAAATATCAACAACGAACTACCTTCCATAATGACAAGGCTACCATCGATTGGAGTAACAAAATCTCAACAACGAACTACCTTCCATAATGACAAGGCTACCATTCATTGGAGTAAAAAAATATCAACAACGAACTACCTTCCATATTGACATGGCTACAATGCATTGGAGTAACAAAATCTCAACAACGAAATACCTTCCACAATGACAAGTCTACCATCCATTGGAGTAACAAAATCTCAACAACGAACTACCTTCCATAATGATAAGGCTAGCATCCATTGGAGTAAAAAAATCTCAACAATGAACTACTTTCCATAATGACAAGTCCACCATCCATTAGAGTAACAAAATCTCAACAATGAACTACCTTCCATAATGGCAAGGCTACCATCCATTGGAGTAACAAAATCTCAACAACGAACTACCTTCCATAATGACAAGGCTATAATCCATTGGAGAAACAAAATCTCAATAATGAAATACCTTCCGTAATGACACGGATACCATCAATTAGAGTTACAAAATCTCAACTACAAACTACCTTCCATAATGACAAGGCTACCATCCATTGGAGTAACAAAATCTCCACAATGAACTACCTTCCACAATGGCAAGGTTACCATCCATTGGAGTAAAAAAATCTCAACAACGAACTACCTTCCATATTGAGATGGCTACAATCCATTGGAGTAACAAAATCTCAACAACGAACTACCTTCCATAATGACAAGTCTACCATCCATTGGAGTAACAAATTCTCAACAACGAACTACCTTCCATAATGACAAAGCTACCATACAATGGAGTAAAAAAATGTCAACAACGAACTACCTTTCATAATGACAGGGCTACCATCCAATGGAGTAACAAAATCTCAAAAATGAACTACCTTCCATAATAACAAGGTTACCATCCATTGGAGTAACAAAATCCCAATAACGAACTACCTTCCATAATGACAAGGATACCATCCATTGGAGTAACCAAATCTCAAAAATGAACTACCTCCCATAATGACGAGGCTACCATCCATTGGAGTAACAAAATTTCAACAACGAACTACCTTCCATAATGTCAAGACTACCATCCATTGGAGTAACAAAATCTATACAATGAACTGTCTTCCATAATGACAAGGCTACCAACCATTGGAGTAAGAAAATCTCAAAAATGAACTACCTTCCATAATGACAAGGCTATCATCTATTGGAGAAACAAAATCTCAATAATGAACTACCTTCCGTAATGACACGGATACCATCAATTAGAGTTACAAAATCTCAACAACAAACTACCTTCCACAATAACAAGGCTACCATCCATTAAAGTAACAAAATCTCAACAACAAACTACCTTTCATAATGACAAGTCCACCATCCATTGGAGTAACAAAATATCAACAACGAACTACCTTCCATAATGACAAGGCTACCATCCATTGGAGTAAAAAATCTCAAAAACGAACTACCTTCCAAAATGACAAGGCTACCATTCATTGGAGTAATAAAATCACAATAATGAAAAACCATCCATAATGACAAGGATACCATCCATTGGAGTAACAAAATCTCAACAATGAACTACCTTCCATAATGATAAGGCTACCATCCATTGCAATAAAAAAAATTCAACAACGAACTACCTTCCATAATGACATGGCTACCATCCATTGGAGTAAAAAAATATCAACAACGAACTACCATCCATAATGACAAGGCTACCATCCATTGGAGTAACAAAATCTCAACAACGAACTACCTTCTATAATAACAAGGCTACCATTCATTGGAGTAAAAAAATATCAACAACGAACTACCTTCCATAATGACATGGCTATCATCCATTGGAGTAACAAACTCTCAACAACGAACTACCTTCCATAATGACAAGGCTACCATCCATTGGAGTAAAAAAATCTCAACAACGAACTACCTTCCATATTGAGAAGGCTACAATCCATTGGAGTAACAAAATGTCAAGAACAAACTACCTTCCACAATGACTAAGTCTAACATCCATTGGAGTAACAAAATCTCAACAACGAACTACCTTCCATAATGACAAAGCTACCATACAATGGAGTAAAAAAATCTCAACAACGAACTACCTTTCATAATGACAAGGCTACCATCCAATGGAGTAACAAAATCTCAAAAATGAACTACCTTCCATAATAACAAGGCTACCATCCATTGGAGTAACAAAATCCCAATAACGAACTACCATCCATAATGACAAGGCTACCATCCATTGGAGTAACCAAATCTCAACAACGAACTACCTTCCATAATGACGAGGCTACCATCCATTGGAGTAACAAAATTTCAACAACGAACTACCTCCCATAATGTCAAGACTACCATCCATTGCAGTAACAAAATCTCTACAATGAACTACCTTCCATAATGACAAGGCTACCATCCATTGGAGTAACAAAATCTCAACAACGAACTACCTTCCATAATGACAAGGCTACCATCCATTGGAGTAAAAAAATCTCAACAACGAACTACCTTCCATATTGAGAAGGCTACAATCCATTGGAGTAACAAAATGTCAACAACAAACTACCTTCCACAATGACAAGTCTAACATCCATTGGAGTAACAAAATCTCAACAACGAACTACCTTTCATAATGACAAGGCTACCATCCAATGGAGTAACAAAATCTCAAAAATGAACTACCTTCCATAATAACAAGGCTATCATCCATTGGAGTAACAAAATCCCAATAACGAACTACCTTCCATAATGACAAGGCTACCATCCATTGGAGTAACCAAATGTCAACAACGAACTACCTTCCATAATGACAAGGCTACCATCCATTAAAGTAACAAAATCTCAACAACAAACTACCTTCCATAATGACAAGTCCACCATCCATTGGAGTAACAAAATATCAACAACGAACTACCTTCCATAATGACAAGGCTACCATCCATTGGAGTAAAAAAATCTCAACAACGAACTACCTTCCAAAATGACAAGGCTACCATCCATTAGAGTAATAAAATCTCAACAACAAACTACCATCCAGAATGACAAGGATACCATCCATTGGAGTAAAAAAATCTCAACAACGAACTATCTTCCATAATGACAAGGCTACCATCCATTGGAGTAACAAAATCTCAATAACGAACTACCTTACATATTGACAAGGCTACAATCCATTGGAGTAACAAAATCTCAACAACGAACTACCTTCCACAATTACAAGGCTACCATCCATTGGAGTAACCAAATCTCAAAAATAAACTACCTCCCATAATGACGAGGCTACCATCCATTGGAGTAACAAAATTTCAACAACGAACTACCTTCCATAATGTCAAAACTACCATCCATTGGAGTAACAAAATCTCTACAATGAACTATCTTCCATAATGACAAGGCTACCATCCATTTGAGTAACAAAATCTCAAAAATGAACTACCTTCCATAATGACAAGGCTATCATCTATTGGAGAAACAAAATCTCAATAATGAACTACCTTCCGTAATGACACGGATACCATCAATTAGAGTTACAAAATCTCAACAACAAACTACCTTCCATAATAACAAGGCTACAATCCATTAAAGTAACAAAATCTCAACAACAAACTACCTTCCATAATGACAAGTCCACCATCCATTGGAGTAACAAAATATCAACAACGAACTACCTTCCATAATGACAAGGCTACCATCCATTGGAGTAAAAAAATCTCAACAACGAACTACCTTCCAAAATGACAAGGCTACCATCCATTGGAGTAATAAAATCTCAATAATGAAATACCATCCATAATGACAAGGATACCATCCATTGGAGTAAAAAAATCTCAACAACGAACTACATTCCATAATGACAAGGCTACCATCCATTGGAGTAACAAAATCTCAACAACGAACTACCTTCCATAATGATAAGGCTACCATCCATTGGAGTAAAAAAATTCAACAACGAACTACCTTCCATAATGACATGGCTACCATCCATTGGAGTAAAAAAATATCAACAACGAACTACCTTCCATAATGACAAGGCTACCATCCATTGGAGTAACAAAATCTCAACAACGAACTACCTTCTATAATAACAAGGCTATCATTCATTGGAGTAAAAAAATATCAACAACGAACTACCTTCCATAATGACAAGGCTACCATCCATTGGAGTAACAAAATCTCAACAACGAACTACCTTCCATAATGACAAGGCTACCATCCATTGGAGTAAAAAAATCTCAACAACGAACTACCTTCCATATTGAGAAGGCTACAGTCCATTGGAGTAACAAAATCTCAACAACGAACTACCTTCCACAATGACAAGTCTAACATCCATTGGAGTAACAAAATCTCAACAACGAACTACCTTCCATAATGACAAAGCTACCATACAATGGAGTAAAAAAATCTCAACAACGAAGTACCTTTCATAATGACAAGGCTACCATCCAATGGAGTAACAAAATCTCAAAAATGAACTACCTTCAATAATAACAAGGCTACCATCCATTGGAGTAACAAAATCCCAATAATGAACTACCTTCCATAATGACAAGGCTACCATCCATTGGAGTAACCAAATCTCAACAACGAACTACCTTCCATAATGACGAGGCTACCATCCATTGGAGTAACAAAATTTCAACAACGAACTACCTTCCATAATGTCAAGACTACCACCCATTGGAGTAACAAAATCTCTACAATGAACTACCTTCCAAAATGACAAGGCTACCATCCATTGGAGTAATAAAATCTCAACAACAAACTACCATCCAGAATGACAAGGATACCATCCGTTGGACTAAAAAAATCTCAACGACGAACTATCTTCCATAATGACAAGGCTACCATCCATTGGAGTAACAAAATCTCAATAACGAACTACCTTACATATTGACAAGGCTACAATCCATTTGAGTAACAAAATCTCAACAACGAACTACCTTCCACAATGACAAGTCTTCCATCCATTGGAGTAACAAAATCTCAACAACGAACTACCTTCCATAATGACAAAGCTACCATACAATGGAGTAAAAAAATCTCAACAACAAACTACCTTTCATAATGACAAGGCTACCATCCAATGGAGTAACAAAATCTCAATAATGAAATACCTTCCATATTGACAAGGCTACAATCCATTGGAGTAACAAAATCTCAACAACGAACTACCTTCCATAATGACAATGCTACCATCCATTGGAGTAACAAAAACTCAACAACGAACTACCTTCCATAATGATAAGGCTACCATCAATTGTAGTAAAAAAAATCAACAACGAACTACTTTACATAATGACAAGTCCACCATCCGTTGGAGTAACAAAATCTAAACAATGAACTACCTTCCATAATGGCAAGGCTACCATCCATTGGAGTAACAAAATCTTAAAAATGAACTACCTTCCATAATGACAAGGCTATCATCCATTGGAGAAACAAAATCTCAATAATGAAATATCTTCCGTAATGACACGGATACCATCAATTAGAGTTACAAAATCTCAACAACAAACTTCGTTTCACAATGACAAGGCTACCATCCATTGGAGTAACAAAATATCCATAACGAACTACCTTCCATAATGACAAGGCTACCATCCATTGGAGTAACAAAATCTCAACAACGAACTACCTTCCATAATGATAAGGCTACCATCCATTGGAGTAAAACAATCTCAACAACGAACTACCTTCCATAATGACAATGCTACCATCCATTGGAGTAAAAAAATATCAACAACGAACTACCTTCCATAATGACAAGGCTACCATCCATTGGAGTAACAAAATCTCAACAACGAACTACCTTCCATAATGACAAGGCTACCATTCATTGGAGTAAAAAAATATCAACAACGAACTACCTTCCATATTGACATGGCTACAATGCATTGGAGTAACAAAATCTCAACAACGAAATACCTTCCACAATGACAAGTCTACCATCCATTGGAGTAACAAAATCTCAACAACGAACTACCTTCCATAATGATAAGGCTAGCATCCATTGGAGTAAAAAACTCTCAACAATGAACTACTTTCCATAATGACAAGTCCACCATCCATTAGAGTAACAAAATCTCAACAATGAACTACCTTCCATAATGGCAAGGCTACCATCCATTGGAGTAACAAAATCTCAACAACGAACTACCTTCCATAATGACAAGGCTATAATCCATTGGAGAAACAAAATCTCAATAATGAAATACCTTCCGTAATGACACGGATACCATCAATTAGAGTTACAAAATCTCAACTACAAACTACCTTCCATAATGACAAGGCTACCATCCATTGGAGTAACAAAATCTCAACAACGAACTACCTTCTATAATAACAAGGCTACCATCCATTGGAGTAAAACAATCTCAACAACGAACTACCTTCCATAATGACAATGCTACCATCCATTGGAGTAAAAAAATATCAACAACGAAATACCTTCCACAATGACAAGTCTACCATCCATTGGAGTAACAAAATCTCAACAACGAACTACCTTCCATAATGATAAGGCTAGCATCCATTGGAGTAAAAAAATCTCAACAATGAACTACTTTCCATAATGACAAGTCCACCATCCATTAGAGTAACAAAATCTCAACAATGAACTACCTTCCATAATGGCAAGGCTACCATCCATTGGAGTAACAAAATCTCAACAACGAACTACCTTCCATAATGACAAGGCTATAATCCATTGGAGAAACAAAATCTCAATAATGAAATACCTTCCGTAATGACACGGATACCATCAATTAGAGTTACAAAATCTCAACTACAAACTACCTTCCATAATGATAAGGCTAGCATCCATTGGAGTAACAAAATCTCAACAACGAACTACCTTCTATAATAACAAGGCTACCATTCATTGGAGTAAAAAAATATCAACAACGAACTACCTTCCATAATGACATGGCTACCATCCATTGGAGTAACAAACTCTCAACAACGAACTACCTTCCATAATGACAAGGCTACCATCCATTGGAGTAAAAAAATCTCAACAACGAACTACCTTCCATATTGAGAAGGCTACAATCCATTGGAGTAACAAAATGTCAAGAACAAACTACATTCCACAATGACTAAGTCTAACATCCATTGGAGTAACAAAATCTCAACAACGAACTACCTTCCATAATGACAAAGCTACCATACAATGGAGTAAAAAAATCTCAACAACGAACTACCTTTCATAATGACAAGGCTACCATCCAATGGAGTAACAAAATCTCAAAAATGAACTACCTTCCATAATAACAAGGCTACCATCCATTGGAGTAACAAAATCCCAATAACGAACTACCTTCCATAATGACAAGGCTACCATCCATTGGAGTAACCAAATCTCAACAACGAACTACCTTCCATAATGACGAGGCTACCATCCATTGGAGTAACAAAATTTCAACAACGAACTACCTCCCATAATGTCAAGACTACCATCCATTGCAGTAACAAAATCTCTACAATGAACTACCTTCCATAATGACAAGGCTACCATCCATTGGAGTAACAAAATCTCAACAACGAACTACCTTCCATAATGACAAGGCTACCATCCATTGGAGTAAAAAAATCTCAACAACGAACTACCTTCCATATTGAGAAGGCTACAATCCATTGGAGTAACAAAATGTCAACAACAAACTACCTTCCACAATGACAAGTCTAACATCCATTGGAGTAACAAAATGTCAACAACGAACTACCTTTCATAATGACAAGGCTACCATCCAATGGAATAACAAAATCTCAAAAATGAACTACCTTCCATAATAACAAGGCTATCATCCATTGGAGTAACAAAATCCCAATAACGAACTACCTTCCATAATGACAAGGCTACCATCCATTGGAGTAACCAAATGTCAACAACGAACTACCTTCCATAATGACGAGGCTACCATCCATTGGAGTAACAAAATTTCAACAACGAACTACCTCCCATAATGTCAAGTCCACCATCCATTGGAGTAACAAAATCTCTACAATGAACTACCTTCCATAATGACAAGGCTACCATCCATTGGAGTTACAAAATCTCAAAAATGAACTACCTTCCATAATGACAAGGCTATCATCCATTGGAGAAACAAAATCTCAATAATGAACTACGTTCCGTAATGACACGGATACTATCAATTAGAGTTACAAAATATCAACAACAAACTACCTTCCACAATGACAAGGCTACCATCCATTAAAGTAACAAAATCTCAACAACAAACTACCTTCCATAATGACAAGTCCACCATCCATTGGAGTAACAAAATATCAACAACGAACTACCTTCCATAATGACAAGGCTACCATCCATTGGAGTAAAAAAATCTCAACAACGAACTACCTTCCAAAATGACAAGGCTACCATCCATTAGAGTAATAAAATCTCAACAACAAACTACCATCCAGAATGACAAGGATACCATCCATTGGAGTAAAAAAATCTCAACAACGAACTATCTTCCATAATGACAAGGCTACCATCCATTGGAGTAACAAAATCTCAATAACGAACTACCTTACATATTGACAAGGCTACAATCCATTGGAGTAACAAAATCTCAACAACGAACTACCTTCCACAATTACAAGGCTACCATCCATTGGAGTAACCAAATCTCAAAAATAAACTACCTCCCATAATGACGAGGCTACCATCCATTGGAGTAACAAAATTTCAACAACGAACTACCTTCCATAATGTCAAAACTACCATCCATTGGAGTAACAAAATCTCTACAATGAACTATCTTCCATAATGACAAGGCTACCATCCATTTGAGTAACAAAATCTCAAAAATGAACTACCTTCCATAATGACAAGGCTATCATCTATTGGAGAAACAAAATCTCAATAATGAACTACCTTCCGTAATGACACGGATACCATCAATTAGAGTTACAAAATCTCAACAACAAACTACCTTCCATAATAACAAGGCTACAATCCATTAAAGTAACAAAATCTCAACAACAAACTACCTTCCATAATGACAAGTCCACCATCCATTGGAGTAACAAAATATCAACAACGAAATACCTTCCATAATGACAAGGCTACCATCCATTGGAGTAAAAAAATCTCAACAACGAACTACCTTCCAAAATGACAAGGCTACCATCCATTGGAGTAATAAAATCTCAATAATGAAATACCATCCATAATGACAAGGATACCATCCATTGGAGTAAAAAAATCTCAACAACGAACTACATTCCATAATGACAAGGCTACCATCCATTGGAGTAACAAAATCTCAACAACGAACTACCTTCCATAATGATAAGGCTACCATCCATTGGAGTAAAAAAATTCAACAACGAACTACCTTCCATAATGACATGGCTACCATCCATTGGAGTAAAAAAATATCAACAACGAACTACCTTCCATAATGACAAGGCTACCATCCATTGGAGTAACAAAATCTCAACAACGAACTACCTTCTATAATAACAAGGCTATCATTCATTGGAGTAAAAAAATATCAACAACGAACTACCTTCCATAATGACAAGGCTACCATCCATTGGAGTAACAAAATCTCAACAACGAACTACCTTCCATAATGACAAGGCTACCATCCATTGGAGTAAAAAAATCTCAACAACGAACTACCTTCCATATTGAGAAGGCTACAGTCCATTGGAGTAACAAAATCTCAACAACGAACTACCTTCCACAATGACAAGTCTAACATCCATTGGAGTAACAAAATCTCAACAACGAACTACCTTCCATAATGACAAAGCTACCATACAATGGAGTAAAAAAATCTCAACAACGAAGTACCTTTCATAATGACAAGGCTACCATCCAATGGAGTAACAAAATCTCAAAAATGAACTACCTTCCATAATAACAAGGCTATCATCCATTGGAGTAACAAAATCCCAATAACGAACTACCTTCCATAATGACAAGGCTACCATCCATTAGAGTAACCAAATGTCAACAACGAACTACCTTCCATAATGACGAGGCTACCATCCATTGGAGTAACAAAATTTCAACAACGAACTACCTCCCATAATGTCAAGTCCACCATCCATTGGAGTAACAAAATCTCTACAATGAACTACCTTCCATAATGACAAGGCTACCATCCATTGGAGTTACAAAATCTCAAAAATGAACTACCTTCCATAATGACAAGGCTATCATCCATTGGAGAAACAAAATCTCAATAATGAACTACGTTCCGTAATGACACGGATACTATCAATTAGAGTTACAAAATATCAACAACAAACTACCTTCCACAATGACAAGGCTACCATCCATTAAAGTAACAAAATCTCAACAACAAACTACCTTCCATAATGACAAGTCCACCATCCATTGGAGTAACAAAATATCAACAACGAACTACCTTCCATAATGACAAGGCTACCATCCATTGGAGTAAAAAAATCTCAACAACGAACTACCTTCCAAAATGACAAGGCTACCATCCATTAGAGTAATAAAATCTCAACAACAAACTACCATCCAGAATGACAAGGATACCATCCATTGGAGTAAAAAAATCTCAACAACGAACTATCTTCCATAATGACAAGGCTACCATCCATTGGAGTAACAAAATCTCAATAACGAACTACCTTACATATTGACAAGGCTACAATCCATTGGAGTAACAAAATCTCAACAACGAACTACCTTCCACAATTACAAGGCTACCATCCATTGGAGTAACCAAATCTCAAAAATAAACTACCTCCCATAATGACGAGGCTACCATCCATTGGAGTAACAAAATTTCAACAACGAACTACCTTCCATAATGTCAAAACTACCATCCAATGGAGTAACAAAATCTCTACAATGAACTATCTTCCATAATGACAAGGCTACCATCCATTTGAGTAACAAAATGTCAAAAATGAACTACCTTCCATAATGACAAGGCTATCATCTATTGGAGAAACAAAATCTCAATAATGAACTACCTTCCGTAATGACACGGATACCATCAATTAGAGTTACAAAATCTCAACAACAAACTACCTTCCATAATAACAAGGCTACAATCCATTAAAGTAACAAAATCTCAACAACAAACTACCTTCCATAATGACAAGTCCACCATCCATTGGAGTAACAAAATATCAACAACGAACTACCTTCCATAATGACAAGGCTACCATCCATTGGAGTAAAAAAATCTCAACAACGAACTACCTTCCAAAATGACAAGGCTACCATCCATTGGAGTAATAAAATCTCAATAATGAAATACCATCCATAATGACAAGGATACCATCCATTGGAGTAAAAAAATCTCAACAACGAACTACATTCCATAATGACAAGGCTACCATCCATTGGAGTAACAAAATCTCAACAACGAACTACCTTCCATAATGATAAGGCTACCATCCATTGGAGTAAAAAAATTCAACAACGAACTACCTTCCATAATGACATGGCTACCATCCATTGGAGTAAAAAAATATCAACAACGAACTACCTTCCATAATGACAAGGCTACCATCCATTGGAGTAACAAAATCTCAACAACGAACTACCTTCTATAATAACAAGGCTATCATTCATTGGAGTAAAAAAATATCAACAACGAACTACCTTCCATAATGACAAGGCTACCATCCATTGGAGTAACAAAATCTCAACAACGAACTACCTTCCATAATGACAAGGCTACCATCCATTGGAGTAAAAAAATCTCAACAACGAACTACCTTCCATATTGAGAAGGCTACAGTCCATTGCAGTAACAAAATCTCAACAACGAACTACCTTCCACAATGACAAGTCTAACATCCATTGGAGTAACAAAATCTCAACAACGAACTACCTTCCATAATGACAAAGCTACCATACAATGGAGTAAAAAAATCTCAACAACGAAGTACCTTTCATAATGACAAGGCTACCATCCAATGGAGTAACAAAATCTCAAAAATGAACTACCTTCAATAATAACAAGGCTACCATCCATTGGAGTAACAAAATCCCAATAATGAACTACCTTCCATAATGACAAGGCTACCATCCATTGGAGTAACCAAATCTCAACAACGAACTACCTTCCATAATGACGAGGCTACCATCCATTGGAGTAACAAAATTTCAACAACGAACTACCTTCCATAATGTCAAGACTACCACCCATTGGAGTAACAAAATCTCTACAATGAACTACCTTCCAAAATGACAAGGCTACCATCCATTGGAGTAATAAAATCTCAACAACAAACTACCATCCAGAATGACAAGGATACCATCCGTTGGACTAAAAAAATCTCAACGACAAACTATCTTCCATAATGACAAGGCTACCATCCATTGGAGTAACAAAATCTCAATAACGAACTACCTTACATATTGACAAGGCTACAATCCATTTGAGTAACAAAATCTCAACAACGAACTACCTTCCACAATGACAAGTCTTCCATCCATTGGAGTAACAAAATCTCAACAACGAACTACCTTCCATAATGACAAAGCTACCATACAATGGAGTAAAAAAATCTCAACAACGAACTACCTTTCATAATGACAAGGCTACCATCCAATGGAGTAACAAAATCTCAATAATGAAATACCTTCCATATTGACAAGGCTACAATCCATTGGAGTAACAAAATCTCAACAACGAACTACCTTCCATAATGACAATGCTACCATCCATTGGAGTAACAAAAACTCAACAACGAACTACCTTCCATAATGATAAGGCTACCATCAATTGTAGTAAAAAAATATCAACAACGAACTACTTTACATAATGACAAGTCCACCATCCATTGGAGTAACAAAATCTAAACAATGAACTACCTTCCATAATGGCAAGGCTACCATCCATTGGAGTAACAAAATCTTAAAAATGAACTACCTTCCATAATGACAAGGCTATCATCCATTGGAGAAACAAAATCTCAATAATGAAATATCTTCCGTAATGACACGGATACCATCAATTAGAGTTACAAAATCTCAACAACAAACTTCGTTTCACAATGACAAGGCTACCATCCATTGGAGTAACAAAATATCCATAACGAACTACCTTCCATAATGACAAGGCTACCATCCATTGGAGTAACAAAATCTCAACAACGAACTACCTTCCATAATGATAAGGCTACCATCCATTGGAGTAAAACAATCTCAACAACGAACTACCTTCCATAATGACAATGCTACCATCCATTGGAGTAAAAAAATATCAACAACGAACTACCTTCCATAATGACAAGGCTACCATCGATTGGAGTAACAAAATCTCAACAACGAACTACCTTCCATAATGACAAGGCTACCATTCATTGGAGTAAAAAAATATCAACAACGAACTACCTTCCATATTGACATGGCTACAATGCATTGGAGTAACAAAATCTCAACAACGAAATACCTTCCACAATGACAAGTCTACCATCCATTGGAGTAACAAAATCTCAACAACGAACTACCTTCCATAATGATAAGGCTAGCATCCATTGGAGTAAAAAAATCTCAACAATGAACTACTTTCCATAATGACAAGTCCACCATCCATTAGAGTAACAAAATCTCAACAATGAACTACCTTCCATAATGGCAAGGCTACCATCCATTGGAGTAACAAAATCTCAACAACGAACTACCTTCCATAATGACAAGGCTATAATCCATTGGAGAAACAAAATCTCAATAATGAAATACCTTCCGTAATGACACGGATACCATCAATTAGAGTTACAAAATCACAACTACAAACTACCTTCCATAATGACAAGGCTACCATCCATTGGAGTAACAAAATCACCACAATGAACTACCTTCCACAATGGCAAGGTTACCATCCATTGGAGTAAAAAAATCTCAACAACGAACTACCTTCCATAATGACAATGCTACCATCCATTTGAGTAAAAAAAATATCAACAACGAACTACCTTCCATAATGACAAGGCTACCATCCATTGGAGTAACAAAATCTCAACAACGAACTACCTTCCATATTGACAAGGCTACCATCCATTGGAGTAAAAAAATATCAACAACGAACTACCTTCCAAAATGACAAGGCTACCATCCATTGGAGTAACAAAATCTCAACAAAGAACTACCTTCCACAATGACAAGGCTACCATCCATTGGAGTGACCAAATCTCAACAACGAACTACTTTCCAAATGACGAGGCTACCATCCATTGGAGTAACAAAATTTCAACAACAAACTACCTTCCATAATGACAAGACTACCATCCATTAGAGTAACAAAATATCTATAATGAACTACCTTCCATAATGACAAGGCTACCATCCATTGAAGTAACAAAATCTCAAAAATGAACTACCTTCCATAATGACAAGGCTACCATACATTGGAGGAACAAAATCTCAACAACAAACTATCTTCCATATTGACAAGGCTACAATCCATTAGAGTAACAAAATCTCAACAACGAACTACCTTCCATAATGACAAGTCCACCATCCATTGGAGTAACAAAATCTCAACAACGAAATACCTTACATAATGACAAGGCTACCATCCATTGGGGTAACAAAATATCAATAACTAACTACCTTCCATAATGATAAGGCTACCATCCATTGGAGTAGAAAAATCTCAACAACGAACTACCTTCCATAATGACAATGCTACCATCTATTGGAGTAAAAAAATATCAACAACGAACTACCTTCCATAATGACAAGGCTACCATCCATTGGAGTAACAAAATCTCTACAATGAACTACCTTCCATAATGACAAGGCTACCATCCATTGGAGTAACAAAATCTCAAAAATGAACTACCTTCCATAATGACAAGGCTATCATCCATTGGAGAAACAAAATCTCAATAATGAACTACGTTCCGCAATGACACGGATACTATCAATTAGAGTTACAAAATATCAACAACAAACTACCTTCCACAATGACAAGGCTACCATCCATTAAAGTAACAAAATCTCAACAACAAACTACCTTCCATAATGACAAGTCCACCATCCATTGTAGTCACAAAATATCAACAACGAACTACCTTCCATAATGACAAGGCTACCATCCATTGGAGTAAAAAAATCTCAACAACGAACTACCTTCCAAAATGACAAGGCTACCATCCATTGGAGTAATAAAATCTCATCAACAAACTACCATCTAGAATGACAAGGATACCATCCGTTGGAGTAAAAAAATCTCAAAGACGAACTATCTTCCATAATGACAAGGCTACCATCCATTGGAGTAACAAAATCTCAATATCGAACTACCTTACATATTGACAAGGCTACAATCCATTGGAGTAACAAAATCTCAACAACGAACTACCTTCCACAATGACAAGTCTTCCATCCATTGGAGTAACAAAATCTCAACAACGAACTACCTTCCATAATGACAAAGCTACCATACAATGGAGTAAAAAAATCTCAACAACAAACTACCTTTCATAATGACAAGGCTACCATCCAATGGAGTAACAAAATCTCAATAATGAAATACCTTCCATATTGACAAGGCTACAATCCATTGTAGTAAAAAAATATCAACAACGAACAACTTTACATAATGACAAGTCCACCATCCATTGGAGTAACAAAATCTCAACAACGAACTACCTTCCATAATGACAAGGGTACCATCCATTGGAGTAAAAAAATATCAACATTGAACTACCTTCCATATTGACAAGGCTACAATCCATTGGAATAACAAAATCTCAACAACAGACTACCTTCCATAATGACAAGACTACCATCCATTGGAGTAACCAAATCTCTACAATGAACTACCTTCCATAATGACAAGGCTACCATCCATTGGAGTAACAAAATCTCAAAAATGAACTACCTTCCATAATGACAAGGCTATCATCCATTGGAGAAACAAAATCTCAATAATGAAATACCTTCCGTAATGACACGGATACAATCAATTAGAGTTACAAAATCTCAACAAAAAACTACCTTCCACAATGACAAGGCTACCATCCATTAAAGTAACAAAATCTCAACAACGAACTACGTTCCATAATGACAAGGCTACCATCCATTGGAGTAACAAAATCTCAACAACAAACTATCTTCCGTATTAACAAGGCTACAATCCATTAGAGTAACAAAATCTCAACAACGAACTACCTTCCATAATGACAAGTCCACCATCCATTGGAGTTACAAAATCTCCACAACGAACTACCTTCCATAATGACAAGGCTACCATCCATTGGAGTAATAAAATTTCAACAATGAACTACCTTCCATAATGATAAGGCTACCATCCATTGGAGTGAAAAAATCACAACAATGAACTATCTTCCATAATGACAATGCTATCATCCATTGGAATAAAAAAATATCAACAACGAACTACCTTCCATAATGACAGGGCTACCATCCATTGGAGTAACAAAATCTCAACAACGAACTACCTTTCATAATGACAAGGCTACCATCCATTGGAGTAACAAAATCTCAACAACGAACTACCTTCCATAATGACAAAGCTACCATACTATAGAGTAAAATAATCTCAACAACGAACTACCTTTCATAATGACAAGGCTACCATCCAATGGAGTACAAAATCTCTAAAATGAACTACCTTCCATAATAACAAGGCTACCATCCATTGGAGTAACAAAATCCCAATAACGAACTACCTTCCAAAATGACAAGGCTACCATCCATTGGAGTGACCAAATCTCAACAAAGAACTACCTTCCATAATGACGAGGCTACCATCCATAGGAGTAACAAAATCTCTATAATGAACTACCATCCATAATGACAAGGCTACCATCCATTGGAATAACAAAATCTCAAAAATGAACTACCTTCCATAATGACAAGGCTATCATCCATTGGAGAAACAAAATCTCAATAATGAAATACCTTCCATAATGACACAGATATAATCAATTAGAGTTAAAAAATCTCAACAAAAAACTACCTTCCACAATGACAAGGCTACCATCCATTAAAGTTACAAAATCTCAACAACAAACTATCTTCCATATTGACAAGGCTACAATCCATTAGAGTAACAAAATCTCAACAACGAACTTCCTTCCATAATGACAAGTCCACCATCCATTGGAGTAACAAAACATCAACAACGAACTACCTTCCATATTGACAAGGATACAATCCATTGGAGTAACAAAATCTCAACAACGAACTACCTTCCACAATGACAAGTCTACCATCCATTGGAGTAACAAAATCTCAACAACGAACTACCTTCCATAATGACAAAGCTACCATACAATGGAGTAAAAAAATCTCAACAACGAACTACCTTTCATAATTACAAGGTTACCATCCAATGGAGTACAAAATCTCAAAAATGAACTACCTTCCGTAATAACAAGGCTACCATCCATTGGTGTAACAAATTCCCAATAACGAATTACCTTCCATAATTACAAGGCTACCATCCATTGGAGTGACCAAATCTCAACAACAAACTACCTTCCATAATGACGAGGCTACCATCCATTGGAGTATCAAACTTTCAACAACAAACTACCTTCCATAATGACAAGACTACCATCCATTAGAGTAACAAAATCTGAACAATGAACTACCTTCCATAATGACAAGTGTGATCGGTGGATCTGGAACTGATTGTTTATCGCTGGTTCGCGAAATGTACAATACAAAAGCACAGCAAAATTCCTTATGAGATTGTTTCACGGTTCGGGAGGTAGATTTATAGAAAGTGAAGGTGTTAGCACCCTTTCTATCCATGGTTATCCATGGGCTCTTAAGTACTTGCTCTTATGTTTTCAAAATGTTTGTTTGCTTTTCATAATGTGAGTGGGTTTGAAAAAGTTTCATTGAAAACTTCAATTCGACTCTTGTATCAGTCCTCAAGAGTGTTGTGAAGCGTTTGTTTTGAAATCTTTTAGAAAAGTGTCAGTGTGAAAAGTTGTTTTTATTTTTAGAAAGAGAGCAAGTACCTATGAGTCATCTACCTACCCTAAGGAATTAGGCTGTGTAGAAGTCCTTAAGGTAGTGCCATCCCACCATTGAGAGGTAGGTAGCACCACCGTTGGAAGTGTTCGGGTCAATTCGTTTATAGGGACAATATGGTCACCAGAGCAATAGTAGGACACCTTAGAAGCTACCCCTATGCCATAGATCATGGACATAAGGACTTACTAAAACGTCCTATACTCGACGACCACGTTTCGAGGGCAAGGCAACAGTGACTCGTACCCTAAGAGTGGTGTGTGAATTTGTGTGTTGTTTTCATGTTATGTTTTATCTTGTACATGTATCATGGTGATCTACGCTTGTTTTTAATTTAGGCCATACATTCTTTCATGCAATTAGAATTTAAAAGTGCGGAAATTTAAATGCGGAAAGTAAAATCCTACGCTATTACAAGGCGCGGGTCTATACATCGCCAAATTAACAAAGACCCGTTTTAATAAAAATGCGGAAAGTAAAACCTAGTTACTATTACATGGCTTGAACAGTTACATAATATTCGCAAAGGGAAATAATAATAAAAGCGAAAGAATTAAAGTTGAACGTTCGAGGGCGTTGGACCCTTATGAAATTAAATTGAAGTAAAGGTTAATTAATTATTAAATTAAAAGGAAAGAAATGTTTTTTATGTTTTTGGTATTTTGTATTTATGAATTAAAAATCAAGAGAAACCCTAATTCTAAGTTATTTTAATTATTAATGAAAAAGTTAAAGTTTAAAACCTAATTTATACTAATTAATTATTTTACTTATTTATTTACAAAATATTTAGTAATTAATAATAATAATGAGGAGAGAAAATTATTTATTTAAAAAAAGATTATGATGTTAAAAAAACCCTAGTTTCTACATATTTTAATTTATTAAGAAAAAGATTAAAGTTTAAAAACCTAAATTAAACTAAGTTAATTGTTATAGTTTATTTACAAAAATTAATTAGTGAAGAAATTAAATATATTTGTATTTTTTTGATTTTTTATCTTGTGAAAATTAATTTATGAAATTAAAGAAAACAATTGAAAACAATTAAAAGAATAAAAAGGAAAATCAAATAAAAAAAATAAAAATGTGCAAACCATGGGGGGTATTCAGACCCAAAGGGAGGTTTTTTGTGAGAAATCTGGCCCATTAGACAAAAAGCCTTGTTTGACTTTCTGGCATCACGTGCGTGTTCATTGACTCCTGAGTACCGTGGTCTGCATTCTTTGGCTATTGGATTGGGTTTCATGGCCATTTGTGTTCTGGCTGTTGGCCATTTGTGTTCTGGTCTCAACATTCCTTAATCTTCTCAGGATGTCTGTCATGCATAAGTTGTTCTTTTGGCCATTTGGCTTTTGGCTTTTGGCTTTTGGATTTTGGCCATTTGGCTTTTGGCCTCAACGTTCCTTAATGAACCTGCATGGGATCCTGTCTAAATCTACAGTGTTGAATCTCACGAACACATTAAATAAAATCATAAAATGCAAATAAAGCCAATATATGAAGAAATTTAATGTTTAGGCACAATATGACATGTATGAATGATTATACCCTTTTGATCATGGAGATCAAATCAATCTTACCCTTACTGGAAAATTAGTGACATGAATGCTTTTATGCCCTTTTGATCATGGAGATCAAGCCAGCCTTACCCTTACTGAAGAAGTAGTGAGGTGTTGGTTTGTAATTGTGATGGTTTGTTTGTAGTGAGAGAGGGATTTGTAATAAGGATTTCAAGGTTTTAGGGTTCTTGAAAGAATTTGATATTCTAACAGTGTTGTGGCAAGGTTTTTTCTCTCTTTTTCTCCTCCCTGGTTTGTGTGAAAAGAAGGTGATTATATAATGGAAATTAGGATAAAGAAAATGGGCTATGAATGTGCAATTGGGCCTCCAATGTTCACTTGAGTTCGTCACTTTCCAGGCTAAATCGCAGGGACTTAAGTGAAATTTTTGAAGTTGAAATGTGAAAACAAAATGTAGCCTACTTCGAGAACTAACTCCTGTCCGAAAATCGGCTCAATCGGATAAATGGTGAATTAGTTATGAATTTTTGAAGTTTCAGCTCAGACAAACTTATTTTGCGCTCCAGTGTCGACTCTGACACGTTCTTCAATAAAAAACTGGTATTTATCGGAGCATAATCCGGTCTCGACTTTTGTAGAAAAGTTGTAGATCTATGAGTCAGGGACCTTGTGTAAAAATATGAGCCCAATCCGATAAAAATTGACCGAGTTATGAATTTTCGAAGTTTCGGCCCAGATGAAATAATATTCAGCATTCAGGATTTTCAGCGTGTCACGCACTCTGAGCCAAAAACGAAGGCCTTTTGAATACCGTTTGAACTCAATACCTTTTGTGAAGATGTAGCCAACTCAATTTGTGAAATTTTGGCGCCGGAACCAGCTCGATACGATGAAAATCTACCAAGTTATGATTTTCTGAACATGACGCAAATAAACTTTTGTCACAAATTTTTCGTATGAAAATACTTGATAAATCCCCATTTTTGAAGACCTTCTGATTGAAATTGGCTTCCAGCCGTGAGAGATGAAAACGTAGATAATGTCAAGACGGAATTTTGGCCACCGGAACGGGTTCAAAACGAGTCACGATCTTCAAGTTATGAATTTTTTAGCGCGTAAAAACTGCACTTTCAGCACACTTTTTCACCATATTTCTTCGAGCAAACTCACACATTCGGATACCTTCTTTAAAGAATTGACTCTTGAGCCGAACCTGAATTTGAGAATATGTTATCAGAGATATCTTGGCGAAAGAACACCTGAATATGATGCACCGGGTTGGACTTGTGAATTTTTCTTGAAATGTTTTGAGAAATATGGGAGGGCAAATTTTGGGGTAAAACAGTTGCCCCTGTTCAATCTTTTTAGACCTGAGGATGTAGATTGGTTGGCGTGCCTTTCGTAATCTGAAGGTGGAAGATGATTGAACACTAGAGTGCCCAGAAATTTGCACTCACATTGTAGAATGTCAGCAGCGTGATGCAGGGAATGGGCTTACAGATGCCATTTGGAGACTGTAGGTATGTGGAGATGGGCTTATAGATGCCATCTGGAAGTATGATAGTACCTTGTCGGGAATGGGCTTATAGACGCCACCTAGGTGTCGATCGCGTAAGAGATTCCTTAGCGAGAACTTGCGTACCTGAGAAAGAAAAATAATTACCTGGCCTGTTACAGGAGTTGATCTTCAAACTCTTTACGTAGATGTGCCCTGGCTGGATACAGGAATCGAATCTTTAAACTCTTCAGACGTGCCCTGGCAGGATACAGGAATCGAGTCCGGAGAATATTAGTTGTCAACAGATACACCATGGCAAGATATAGGAATCGGATCTTCGAACTCTTCAGACGTGCCCTGGCAAGATACAGGAATCAAGTCTGGAATTCAGAAAGGTTGGTGAGTTGTCTCTACCGACAGGTTATTTCCATGGACGGGTGGTCTTTATCGACGGGTGTCTATAACGACGAGTATCTATAACGACGAGTGTCTATAACGACGAGTATCTATAACGACGAGTGTCTATAACGACGAGTGTCTATAACGACGAGTGTCTATAACGACGAGTGTCTATAACGACGAGTGTCTATGACGACGAGTGTCTATGACGACGAGTGTCTATCACGACGAGTGTCTATAACGACGAGTGTCTATAACGACGAGTGTCTATAACTACGAGTGTCTATAACGACGAGTGTCTCTAACAACGGGTGTGTATAACGACGAGTGTCTATAACGACAAGTGTCTATAACGACGAGTGTCTATAACGACGAGTGTCTATGACGACGGGTGTCTATAACGACGAGTGTCTATAACGACGGGTGTCTATAACGACGAGTGTCTATAACGACGAGTGTCTATAACGACGAGTGTCTATAACGACGAGTGTCTATAACGACGAGTGTCTATAACGACGAGTGTCTATGACAACGAGTGTCTATGACGACGAGTGTCTATGACGACGAGTGTCTATAACGACGAGTGTCTATAACGACGAGTGTCTATAACGACGAGTGTCTATAACGACGAGTGTCTATAACGACGAGTGTCTATAATGACGAGTGTCTATAACGACGAGTGTCTATAACGACGAGTGTCTATGACGACGGGTGTCTATGACAACGGGTGTCTATAACGACGAGTGTCTATAACGACGAGTGTCTATAACGATGATTGTCTATAACAACGAGTGTTTATAACGACGAGTGTCTATAACGACGAGTGTCTATAACGACGAGTGTCTATAGCGACGAGTGTCTATAACGACGAGTTAGATCAGAGAAATCATTAGGCATTGATTTAATTGGATTTGTATTCTTTGACTGGGTTGGTCTCTTTTGACTGTATTCGTCTACATAGCTGATCTTTTAACTGTATCCTTCCTGAAAGGTAAAGGTCAGTCATATGCAATGCATGATATGGATCAAGCAATAATATTTTTCAACACATGAGATTGTATGATATGATGCGTATATGCATGTATCATGATGTATAACAATGTGATGTTTATGAATGTATCTGCGTCTAGGAAAATAGATCCTTGACGGATGCCGGGAATTCAAATCCTGGGCTGATGTTGAAGAGTGAGATTCTTCATTTCCGTTGGGGATGATGATTGCAAGAATACCGGTCGGAGAAGATAACTCCGTTGGGGAATAAACTTGGCGAAAAGATTACTCTACGGGGAATTACTCTGTGGGAAGAGATACTTCGCTGAGATTTGATGATAACTCCGCTGGGGATTTCGTTATTGTGCTCTGTTGGAAATGAAGGTATCTTGGTCGCATTCTTCAGCTGAACTTACCTTGGCACTTCGTTGGACAGGGCAACCAGATCATTTAGACAACTCATTATTGCCCCAGTTTCTGTTGGAGAAGAAGGTACCTGTGAAGGTGTTTGATGACTGCCAATTGAAAAATCTTCTTCTGGTAGGCAAGTGATGAGATGACATGACATAGTCGTACGCTTTGATCCATAACTTTTGCCTGGACCGCCTTTTCGGGTTTTCAGTCCACCGAGATACCCATTTTTTCCCAAGCCGCCTTTTCAGGTTTTCGACTTGCCGGGTATACAGATTTTTTTCATTTCATCCCTCATTTTTTCCCGAACCCTTTTGGTTCGCTGGGAAGCCCTTATTTTTGCCTAGGTGTGTCAACCTAGCGGGTCTTTGATTACGCGTAGTATTTTTTCCGACTATGTCCATGCTCTCAGGGTGTAGGGAGATGCCCCTGTTATTGTGTTGCCACGCTACCAGGAGATGTTTGGTCATGCAAGATTTGTTGCTGGGAATTCATGTCCAATGCCCCAAGTGGCTCAGGCGGAGGTTTGCCCCTGGCTGTTTGGCATCTTGAGAGATTCCTTGAACCTTGATTGGACTGCCCCAGATGATGGACAATGATCAGGCCATGCCCCTTGATTGGAGGTGCTTTTGTTCATCCGATATTTGTCGTGCGAGCTTCTATGCTGTTCAAACAAATAGTCGTATGCAAACAAAGATATGTTAAAAATGCAAAGCTTATGTCTGTTTCGAAGTTTTTGAAAATTCAGTTTTTTTAATAAAACAAGTGAGTTCTTTTGTAAACTGTGATGTCAAACTCGTTATTTTACTGCGAGCCTTAAGGAGTCAGGATACCTTTGGTAACAGTATGCTTTCGAACTAACCCATGCTTCAGCTAGGACTTTTAAGGGTTGTAGTGTGGCCTCGTTCACGGTTTAAGAAACAAAGGATAAAGGCTCAAATTATTTGTACCCACCCGCTCTTCGTGATGTTCTTCAAACCTAAGCTCAGTTGGTCGTGCGTTAGACCTTGTTTGAGTCTTTGTCCTGATGTTCCAATGATGGTTCAGATATTGATGATTTATTCTGAATAGGCAGTCATTTTTTGTTTTTGTTGAGGGTTTGTATGACCTCTTTCTTTTTGATTTCTCTATCCCTAAATTTTTCCTGAACTGTTTCTTTTGTGATTACAGTCAGCGGGATGCCCCAGTTTTGTAAGTCTCCTTCATAGGTTTTGACTTATTGGGTTTTTATTTTTGAGATATAATGACTGCCTATCCTTATGATTATTCGGAATCATCACTGTCTTCTTTTTTTTTGTAAGGACCTCTTTGGTGTCGTTCGTTATGCACCTGGATCAACTGAGAGAACTACCTTGCCCCAGGTTATGATTAAGGGTTTTAAATTTCGAAAAGAAAAACTCCTACTTCTTTGGTTCAGAGGGGTTGACGAGGGATTATCTTCCTTATAACTCCAGTGTTTAGGAATTGAAACAATGCCTGTACCTCATCAGCGGGGTTTGTTCAAAAGCATACTGTAGATTGTGGTATCGTTTTCGTCATCCTCCCTCAAGAGGCTTAGAATTTTCAATAAAGAGTTGATCATCACAAAAATATGAAAAAAATTTGCATATAGTGAATACGAAATAATCACTTCAAAACAGACATGTGTAATGCATTAATGAAATAACCAAGTTTGACATGAAATAAAATGTTTGAACAATCAAAGAAAATTACAATCTGAACATTCAAATGAACAAAAGTTTCCAATCCTAGCCATGTTTGGGCAGGGGAGCAGTGGTCACATTGGGAGCCTCTGGAGAATCGAGCTGGACTTCCTTTGCGTCAATCAGATCCTGAACCTTGTTTCTCAAAGTCCAACAATCATCTGTAGCATGCCCCGGGCTGTCAGAATGATAAGCGCAGCGAACATTGGGGTTATACCTTGAAGGCGTCCTGTTGGGATTCTTTAGAGGATCCATGAGAGTTACCAACTTGGTTTCCAGCAACTGTGGCAATATCTGTGACAAGGTCATGCCGAGGGGAGTGAATTGCCTTTTGGGTCTCTCTTCCCTTTGCTGATTGTGACGCTGAGGAGCGCCGACCGGTTTTGCAATAACCACCACGTTGACATCTTGGAGGTGTTCGGACCTATTCTACCCTTTTGAGCCATAGACAGCACTAGATTCTCTCTTGGATGGTTTCTTCTCATTGTTCGAGGAGTCACCATTCTGTATTTTCCCCGACTTGATGCCAGCTTCTATTCTTTCCCCGGTCAAGATCAGATCCTTAAACCCAACAGCAGAATTCCCAATCAGGTGGTTGAAGAATGGACCAGACAGGGTCCCCAAGAACATGTCGATGAGCTCGCGGTCAGTCAGAGGTGGTTGTACCCTTCCAGCAAGGTCCCTCCATTTTTGAGCATATTCTTTGAAGCCTTCGCCTGTACCCATAGACATCCCCTGAAGCTGAGTACGCGTGGGAGCAAGATCGACATTATACTGGTATTGCTTGTAGAACGCAGTGGCCAAGTCCTCCCAGCTGCAGATGTTGGCTCCATTCAGTTGATAGAACCAGTCGAGTTGAGTTCCGACCAGACTATCCTGAAAGAAGTGAATCCACAGATTCTTATCAGCCGTGTAGGGCTGGATCCTCCTTGTGTAAGACCTGAGGTGCAGCTTAGGACAGGAGGCCTCGTCATATTTTGCAAAAGCAGGTGCTTTGAATTTGTGTGGGATCACTACCCCAGAAGACAGACCTAGATCTTCGAAATCTAGACCGGGCACCTTTTGTATCTCCATAGCACTTAGCCGGTCTTCCAATTGTTTATACCTATCCTCAGCTGGAGGGTACTGTTCATCATTGAACTCCGTCTCGTTGTCGGAGACCACTGGACTAGGAACCTCTCTCTCATGGGGACTGTCTTTCCCAACAGATGGGGTGGTCTGCTTAACTTCATTTTGTGATCCAATCCCAGATTTGCGTCTAGGGTTGAACAACACCGTCCTCTTCTTCTTCTTTTTCAAAAGTAGGGTCTTCAGATCTTGTTGCCCCTGGGCCAAACTCATGATCAACTCTTGGAACTGGGCGTTCTGAGCCTGGAGAGCCTTAATGGATTGCTCAGTAGATGATTCATGATTCATGACGATCGGCTGAAATAAACAGCGAAGAAGGTAAGCAACTTGTAAAAGGGGTACCTGTAATGCAATGATATGTATGTATGCCTGCAATGTTTTCAAGGATCTCGCGGGGTAAACAAGAAAATTGTTAGAATTTGAATTTTGTAGCTTGATGGAAGGAACATCATGTTGATGAGAGTCCTTCTTCAAGGGTCAAGGCTCACCATATCGAGTGGGTCATAGCCCCTGACAACTTTGGCTAGAGGAAAATAAATCCCCTTTGCCCCTTGCTATACAGTTTTGATTCATCATGACCTGCATCACAGACCCTTGAGATCCTTGAAATGGATTAGTCCTTATGTAGGATGTATGCAATGGTATGATGGTATGATGTCATGTTATGCGTGGGGTGATATAAGTAACCCTGTTATGAGTCCAGATTAAGGACTATAAACGAAACCTGCAAGAAACTCAAGTGTCAGATAACAAGCATGCAAGTAGTCAAGTACGAAAGCACACAAGTCACACCACAACCCTTAGAGTTTAGGCCAGCATGGGGTCTGTGTATTACCCTCTTTCAGTTTGTTGGTTAAGACCTGTCCTATCAGAAGTAACCGGGTTCTAGAGGATCTCAATATCACTGACTACCATCAATCGGTCATAACTCCAGCATCGCAATCTTTTCTTGCAGCCAGAACCATCACGAGAGTTTAGCCTCAATGGGCGTAGCATACTGCTACTGTTCTATTGGCCAAGTTGGGTCATTTAAGGTTCTAAGGTCGGTTGGTGCTTAATGACTCCTCGGAAGACCCATATTCTCCTTGTTGCAACACAAGGGATATCGGTACTGACCAAGGTGCCACACCAACGTAGCCACTGCTTCACCCATGTCAGTCTACGCCGAACAGGTCCCTCACAGCTTATGCTACCTAACAGGGTATCCCCAGATCCAGGTTAGGATCTATGTAACTCCGATGCAGCCCACAATAATAAAGCAAACAAGCACAACAATTGAAAACACAAGTGATCTTAGTCCTAAGGTACATCTCACTATAAGTGCGTCCCCAGCAGAGTCGCCAGTTCTGTGATCGGTGGATCTGGAACTGACTGTTTATCGCTGGTTCGTGAAATGTCGCGGAAGCAAGAGTCGCCACCGTCTTTTATTTTCTCCAATATGGACAGGACAAAAGCACAGCAAAATTCCTTATGAGATTGTTTCTCGGTTCGGGAGGTAGATTTATAGAAAGGGAAGGTGTTAGCACCCTTTCTATCCATGGTTATCCATGGGCTCTTAGGTACTAGCTCTTATGTTTTCAAAATGTTTGTTTGCTTTTCAAAATGTGAGTGGGTTTGAAAAAGTTTCATTGAAAACTTCAATTCGACTCTTGTATCAGTCCTCAAGAGTGTTGTGAAGCGTTTGTTTTGAAATCTTTTAGAAAAGTGTCAGTGTGAAAAGTTGTTTTTATTTTTAGAAAGAGAGCAAGTACCTATGAGTCATCTACCTACCCTAAGGAATTAGGCTGTGTAGAAGTCCTTAAGGTAGTGCCATCCCACCATTGAGAGGTAGGTAGCACCACCGTTGGAGGTGTTCGGGTCAATTCGTTTATAGGGACAGTGTGGTCACCAGAGCAATAGTAGGACACCTTAGAAGCTACCCCTATGCCATAGATCATGGACATAAGGACTTACTAAAACGTCCTATACTCGACGACCACGTTTCGAGGGCAAGGCAACAGTGAGGCGTACCCTAAGAGTGGTGTGTGAATTTGTGTGTTGTTTTCATGTTATGTTTTATCTTGTACATGTATCATGGTGATCTACGCTTGTTTTTAATTTAGGCCATACATTCTTTCATGCAATTAGAATTTAAAAGTGCGGAAATTTAAATGCGGAAAGTAAAATCCTACGCTATTACAAGGCGCGGGTCTATACATCGCCAAATTAACAAAGACCCGTTTTAATAAAAATGCGGAAAGTAAAACCTAGTTACTATTACATGGCTTGAACAGTTACATAATATTCGCAAAGGGAAATAAGAATAAAAGTGAAAGAATTAAAGTTGAACGTTCGAGGGAGTTGGACCCTTATGAAATTAAATTGAAGTAAAGGTTAATTAATTATTAAATTAAAAGGAAAGAAATGTTTTTTATGTTTTTGGTATTTTGTATTTATGAATTAAAAATCAAGAGAAACCCTAATTCTAAGTTATTTTAATTATTAATGAAAAAGTTAAAGTTTAAAACCTAATTTATACTAATTAATTATTTTACATATTTATTTACAAAATATTTAGTAATTAATAATGATAATGAGGAGAGAAAATTATTTATTTAAAAAAAGATGATGATGTTAAAAAAACCCTAGTTTCTACATATTTTAATTTATTAAGAAAAAGATTAAAGTTTAAAAACCTAAATTAAACTAAGTTAATTGTTAGAGTTTATTTACAAAAATTAATTAGTGAAGAAATTAAATATATTTGTATTTTTTTGATTTTTTATCTTATGAAAATTAATTTATGAAATTAAAGAAAACAATTGAAAACAATTAAAAGAATAAAAAGGAAAATCAAATAAAAAAAATAAAAATGTGCAAACCATGGGGGGTATTCAGACCGAAAGGGAGGTTTTTTGTGAGAAATCTGGCCCATTAGACAAAAAGCCTTGTTTGACTTTCTGGCATCACGTGCGTGTTCATTGACTCCTGAGTACCGTGGTCTGCATTCTTTGGCTATTGGATTGGGTTTCATGGCCATTTATGTTCTGGCTGTTGGCCATTTGTGTTCTGGTCTCAACGTTCCTTAATCTTCTCAGGATGTCTGTCATGCATAAGTTGTTCTTTTGGCCATTTGGCTTTTGGCTTTTGGCTTTTGGATTTTGGCCATTTGGCTTTTGGCCTCAACGTTCCTTAATGAACCTGCATGGGATCCTGTCTAAATCTGTAGTGTTGAATCTCACGAACACATTAAATAAAATCATAAAATGCAAATAAAGCCAATATATGAAGAAATTTAATGTTTAGGCACAATATGACATGTATGAATGATTATACCCTTTTGATCATGGAGATCAAATCAATCTTACCCTTACTGGAAAATTAGTGACATGATTACTTTTATGCCCTTTTGATCATGGAGATCAAGCCAGCCTTACCCTTACTGAAGAAGCAGTGAGGTGTTGGTTTGTAACTTTGATGGTTTGTTTGTAGTGAGAGAGGGATTTGTAATAAGGATTTCAAGGTTTTAGGGTTCTTGAAAGAATTTGATATTCTAACAGTGTTGTGGCAAGGTTTTTTCTCTCTTTTTCTCCTCCGTGGTTTGTGTGAAAAGAAGGTGATTATATAATGGAAATTAGGATAAAGAAAATGGGCTATGAATGTGCAATTGGGCCTCCAATGTTCACTTTAGTTTGTCACTTTCCAGGCTAAATCGCAGGGACTTAAGTGAAATTTTTGAAGTTGAAATGTGTAAACAAAATGTAGCGTACATCGAGAACTAACTCCTGTCCGAAAATCGGCTCAATTGGATAAATGGTGAATTAGTTATGAATTTTTGAAGTGTCAGCTTAGACAAACTTATTTTGGGCTCCAGTGTCGACTCTGACACGTTCTTCAATAAAAAACTGGTATTTATCGGAGCATAATCCGGTCTCGACTTTTGAAGAAAAGTTGTAGATCTATGAGTCAGGGACCTTTTGTAAAAATATGAGCCCAATCCGATAAAAATTGACCGAGTTATGAATTTTCGAAGTTTCGGCCCAGATGAAATAATATTCAGCATTCAGGATTTTCAGCGTGTCACGCACTCTGAGCAAAAAACGAAGGCCTTTTGAAAACCGTTTGAACTCAATACCTTTTGTGAAGATGTAGCCAACTCAATTTGTGAAATTTTGGCGCCGGAACCAGCTCGATACGATGAAAATCTACCAAGTTATGATTTTCTGAACATGACGCAAATAAACTTTTGTCACAAATTTTCCGTATGAAAATACTTGATAAATACCCATTTTTGAAGACCTTCTGATTGAAATTGGCTTCCAGCCGTGAGAGATGAAAACGTAGATAATGTCAAGACGGAATTTTTGCCACCGGAACGGGTTCAAAACGAGTCACGATCTTCAAGTTATGAATTTTTTAGCGCGTAAAAACTGCACTTTCAGCATACTTTTTCACCATATTTCTTCGAGCAAACTCACACATTCGGATACCTTCTTTAAAGAATTGACACTTGAGCCGAATCTGAATTTGAGAATATGTTATCAGAGATATCTTGGCGAAAGAACACCTGAATATGATGCACCGGGTTGGACTTGTGAATTTTTCTTAAAATGTTTTGATAAATTTGGGAGGGCAAATTTTGGGGTAAAACTACAAGGCTACCATCCATTGGAGTAACAAAATCTAAAAAAGGAACTACCTTCCATAATGACAAAGCTTACATCCATTGGAGAAACAAAATCTCAATAATGAAATACCTTCCATAATGACACGGATACAATCAATTAGACTTACAAAATCTCAACAAAAAACTACCTTCCACAATGACAAGGCTACAATCCATTAAAGTAACAAAATCTCAACAACGAACTACGTTCCATAATGACAAGGCTACCATCTATTGGAGTAACAAACTATCTTCCATATTGACAAGGCTACAATCCATTAAAGTAACAAAATCTCAACAACGAACTACCTTCCATAATGACAAGTCCACCATCCATTAGAGTAACAAAATCTCCACAACAAACTACCTTCCATAATGACAAGGCTACCATCCATTGGAGAAACAAAATCTCAACAACGAACTACCTTCCATAATGATATGGCTACCATCCATTGGTGTAAAAAAATCTCAACAACGAACTACCTTACATAACGACAATGCTACCATCCATTGGAGTAAAAAAATATCAACAATGTACTACCTTCCATAATGACAAGGCTACCATCCATTGGAGTAACAAAATCTCAACAACGAACTACCTTCCATAATGACAAGTCTACCATCCATTGGAGTAACAAAATCTCAACAACGAACTACCTTCCATAATGACAAAGCTACCATACAATGGAGTAAAAAAATCTCAACAACGAAATACCTTTCATAATGACAAGGATACCATCCAATGGAGTACAAAATCTCAAAAATGAACCACCTTCCGTAATAACAAGGCTACCATCCATTGGATTAACAAAATCCAAATAACGAATTACCTTCCATAATTACAAGTATACCATCCATTGGAGTGACCAAATCTCAACAACAAACTACCTTCCATAATGTCGAGGCTACCATCCATTGGAGTAACAAAATTTCAACAACGAACAACCTTCCATAATGATAAGACTACCATCCATTAGAGTAACAAAATCTGAACAATGAACAACCTTCCATAATGACAAGGCTACCATCCATTGGAGTAACAAAATCTCAAAAATGAACTACCTTCCATAATGACAAGGCTTACATCCATTGGAGAAACAAAATCTCAATAATGAAATACCTTCCGTAATGACACGGATACAATCAATTAGACTTACAAAATCTCAACAAAAAACTACCTTCCACAATGACAAGGCTACCATCCATTAAAGTAACAAAATCTCAACAACGAACTACTTTCCATAATGACAAGGCTACCATCCATTGGAGTAAAAAAATCTCAACAACAAACTATCTTCCATATTGACAAGGCTACAATCCATTAGAGTAACAAAATCTCAACAACGAACTACCTTCCATAATGACAAGTCCACCATCCATTGGAGTAACAAAATCTCCACAACAAACTACCTCCATAATGACAAGGCTACCATCCATTGGAGAAACAAAATCTCAACAACGAACTACCTTCCATAATGATAAGGCTACCATCCTATAGAGTAAAAAAATCTCAACAACTAACTACCTTACATAATGACAATGCTACCATCCATTGGAGTAAAAAAATATCAATAACGAACTACCTTCCATAATGACAAGGCTACCATCCATTGGAGTAACAAAATCTCAACAACGAACTACCATACATAACGACAATGCTACCATCCATTGGAGTAAAAAAATATCAACAATGTACTACCTTCCATAATGACAAGGCTACCATCCATTGGAGTAACAAAATCTCAACAACGAACTACCTTCCATAATGACAAGTCTACCATCCATTGGAGTAACAAAATCTCAACAACGAACTACCTTCCATAATGACAAAGCTACCATACAATGGAGTAAAAAAATCTCAACAACGAAATACCTTTCATAATGACAAGGATACCATCCAATGGAGTACAAAATCTCAAAAATGAACCACCTTCCGTAATAACAAGGCTACCATCCATTGGATTAACAAAATCCAAATAACGAATTACCTTCCATAATTACAAGTATACCATCCATTGGAGTGACCAAATCTCAACAACAAACTACCTTCCATAATGTCGAGGCTACCATCCATTGGAGTAACAAAATTTCAACAACGAACAACCTTCCATAATGATAAGACTACCATCCATTGGAGTAACAAAATCTGAACAATGAACAACCTTCCATAATGACAAGGCTACCATCCATTGGAGTAACAAAATCTCAAAAATGAACTACCTTCCATAATGACAAGGCTTACATCCATTGGAGAAACAAAATCTCAATAATGAAATACCTTCCGTAATGACACGGATACAATCAATTAGACTTACAAAATCTCAACAAAAAACTACCTTCCACAATGACAAGGCTACCATCCATTAAAGTAACAAAATCTCAACAACGAACTACTTTCCATAATGACATGGCTACCATCCATTGGAGTAAAAAAATCTCAACAACAAACTATCTTCCATATTGACAAGGCTACAATCCATTAGAGTAACAAAATCTCAACAACGAACTACCTTCCATAATGACAAGTCCACCATCCATTGGAGTAACAAAATCTCCACAACAAACTACCTTCCATAATGACAAGGCTACCATCCATTGGAGAAACAAAATCTCAACAACGAACTACCTTACATAATGACAATGCTACCATCCATTGGAGTAAAAAAATATCAATAACGAACTACCTTCCATAATGACAAGGCTACCATCCATTGGAGTAACAAAATCTCAACAACGAACTACCTTCCATAATGACAAGGCTACCATCCATTGGAGTAAAAAAATATCAACAACGAACTACCTTAAATATTGACAAGGCTACAATCCATTGGAGTAACAAAATCTCAACAACGAACTACCTTCCATAATGACAAGTCTACCATCCATTGGAGTAACAAAATCTCAACAATGAACTACCTTCCATAATGACAAAGCTACCATACAATGAAGTAAAAAAATCTCAACAACGAACTGCCTTTCATAATGACAAGGCTACCATCCAATGGAGTACAAAATCTAAAAAATGAACCACCTTCTGTAATAACAAGGCTACCATCCATTGGAGTAACAAAATCCCAATAACGAATTACCTTCCATAATTACAAGGCTACCATCCATTGGAGTGACCAAATCTCAACAACAAACTACCTTCCATAATGACGAGGCTACCATCCATTGGAGTAACAAAATTTCAACAATGAACTACCTTCCATAATGACAAGACTACCATCCATTGGAGTAACAAAATCTGAACAATGAACTACCTTCCATAATGACAAGTCTACCATCCATTGGAGTAACAAAATCACAAAATTGAACTACCTTCCATAATGACAAGGCTATCATCCATTGGAGAAACAAAATCTCAATAATGAAATAACTTCCGTAATGACACGGATACAATCAATTAGACTTACAAAATCTCAACAAAAAACTACCTTCCACAATGACAAGGCTATCATCCATTAAAGTAACAAAATCTCAACAATGAACTATGTTCCATAATGACAAGGCTACCATCCATTGGAGTAACAAAATCTCAACAACAAACTATCTTCCATATTGACAAGGCTACAATCCATTAGAGTAACAAAATCTCAACAACAAACTACCTTCCATAATGACAAGTCCACCATCCATTGGAGTAACAAAATCTCCACAACGAACTACCTTCCATAATGACAAGGCTACATTCCATTGGAGAAACAAAATCTCAACAATGAACTACCTTCCATAATGATAAGGCTACCATCCATTGGAGTAAAAAAATCTCAACAACGTACTACCTTCCATAATGACAATGCTACCATCCATTGGAGTAAAAAAATATCAACAACGAACTACTTTCCATAATGACAAGGCTACCATCCATTGGAGGAACAAAATCTCAACAACGAACTACCTTCCATAATGACAAGGCTACCATTCATTGGAGTAAAAAAATCTCAACAACGAACTACCTTCCATATTGACATGGCTACAATCCATTGGAGTAACAAAATCTCAACAACGAACACCCTTCCATAATGAGAAGTCTACCATCTATTGGAGTAACAAAATCTCAACAACGAACTACCTTCCATAATGACAAAGCTACCATACAATGTAGTAAAAAAATCTCAACAACGAACTACCTTTCATAATGACAAGGCTACCATCCAATGGACTACGAAATCTCAAAAATGAACTACCTTCCATAATAACGAGGCTACCATCCATTGGAGTAACAAAATCCCAATAACGAACTACCTTCCATAATGACAAGGCTACCATCCATTGGAGTAACCAAATCTCAACAACAAACTACCTTCCATAATGACGAGGCTACCATCCATTGGAGTAACAAAATTTCAACAACGAACTACCTTCCAAAATGACAAGACTACCATCCATTGGAGTAACAAAATCTGAACAATGAACTACCTTCCATAATGACAAGCCTACCATCCATTGGAGTAACAAAATCACAAAAATGAACTACCTTCCATAATGACAAGGCTACCATCCATTGGAGAAACAAAATCTCAATAATGAAATACCTTCCGTAATGACACTGATACAATTAATTAGACTTACAAAATCTCAACAAAAAACTACCTTCCACAATGACAAGGCTACCATCCATTAAAGTAACAAAATCTCACCAACGAACTACGTTCCATAATGACAAGGCTACCATCCATTGGAGTAACAAAATCTCAACAACAAATTATCTTTCATATTGACAAGGCTACAATCCATTAGAGTAACAAAATCTCAACAACAAACTACCTTCCATAATGACAAGTTCACCATCCATTGGAGTAACAAAATCTCCACAACAAACTACCTTCCATAATGACAAGGCTACCATCCATTGGAGTAACAAAATCTCAACAACGAACTACCTTCCATAATGATAAGGCTACCATCCATTGGAGTAAAAAAATCTCAACAACGAACTACCTTCCATAATGACAATGCTACCATCCATTGGAGTAAAAAAATATCAACAACGAACTACCTTGCATAATGACAAGGCTACCATCCATTGGAGTAACAAAATCTCAACAACGAACTACCTTCCATAATGACAAGGCTACCATCCATTGGAGTAAAAAAATCTCAACAATGAACTACCTTCCGTATTGACAAGGCTACAATCCATTAGAGTAACAAAATCTCAACAACGACCTACCTTCCACAATGACAAGTCTACCATCCATTGGAGTAACAAAATCTCAACAACGAACTACCTTCTATAATGACAAAGCTACTATACAATGGAGTAAAAAAATCTCAACAACGAACTACCTTTCATAATGACAAGGCTACCATCCAATGGAGTACAAAATCTTAAAAATGAACTACCTACCATAATAACAAGGCTACCATCCATTGGAGTAACAAAATCCCAATAACGAACTACCTTCCATAATGACAAGGATACCATCCATTGGAGTGACCAAATCTCAACAACGAACTACCTTCCATAATGACGAGGCTACCATCCATTGCAGTAACAAAATTTCAACAACGAACTACATTCCATAATGACAAGACTACCATCCATTGGAGTAACAAAATCTCTCCAATGAACTACCTTCCATAATGACAAGGCTACCATCCATTGGAGTAAAAAAATCTCAACAACGAACTACCTTCCATATTGAGAAGGCTACAATCCATTGGAGTAACAAAATCTCAACAACAAACTACCTTCCATAATGACAAGTATACCATCCATTGTAGTAACAAAATCTCAACAACGAACTACCTTCCATAATGACAAAGCTACCATACAATGGAGTAACAAAATCTCAACAACGAACTACCTTTCATAATGACAAGGCTACCATCCAATGGAGTACAAAATCTCAAAAATGAACTACCTTCCATAATAACAAGAATACCATCCATTGGAGTAACAAAATCGCAATAATGAACTACCTTCCATAATGACAAGGCTACCATCCGTTGGAGTGACCAAATCTCAACAACGAACTACCTTCCATAATGACAAGTCTACCATACAATGGAGTAACAAAATCTCTACAATGAACTACCTTCCATAATGACAAGGCTACCATCCATTGGAGTAACAAAATCTCAAAAATGAACTGCCTTCCATAATGACAAGGCTATCATCCATTGGAGAAACATAATCTCGATAATGAAATACCTTCCGTAATGACACGGATACAATCAATTAGAGTTACAAAATCTCAACAAAAAACTACCTTCCACAATGACAAGGCTACCATCCATTAAAGTAACAAAATTTCAACAACAAACTATCTTCCATATTGACAAGGCTACAATCCATTAGAGTAACAAAATCTCAACAACGAACTACCTTCCATAATGACAAGTCCACCATCCATTGGAGTAACAAAATCTCCACAACGAACTACCTTCCATAATGACAAGGCTACCATCCATTGGAGAAACAAAATCTCAACAACGAACTACCTTCCATAATGATAAGGATACCATCCATTGGAGTAAAAAAATCTCAACAACGAACTACCTTCCATAATAACAATGCTACCATCCATTGGAGTAAAAAAATATCAACAACGAACTACTTTCCATAATGACAAGGCTACCATCCATTGGAGTAACAAAATCACAACAACGAACTACCTTCCATAATGACAAAGCTACCATACAATGTAGTAAAAAAATCTCAACAACGAACTACCTTTCATAATGACAAGGCTACCATCCAATGGACTACAAAATCTCAAAAATGAACTACCTTCCATAATAACAAGGCTACCATCCATTGGAGTAACAAAATCCCAATAACGAACTACCTTCCATAATGACAAGGCTACCATCCATTGGAGTGACCAAATCTCAACAACGAACTACCTTCCATAATGACGAGGCTACCATCTATTGGAGTAACAAAATCTCAACAACAAACTACCTTCCCTAATGACAAGACTACCATCCATTAGAGTAACAAAATCTCTACAATGAACTACCTTCCATAATGACAAGGCTACCATCCATTAGAGTAACAAAATCTCAAAAATGAACTACCTTCCATAATGACAAGGCTATCATCCATTGGAGAAACAAAATCTCAATAATGAAATACCTTCCGTAATGACACTGATACAATCAATTAGAGTTACAAAATCTCAACAAAAAACTACCTTCCACAATGACAAGGCTACCATCCATTAAAGTAACAAAATCTCAACAACGAACTACATTCCATAATGACAAGGCTACCATCCATTGGAGTAACAAAATCTCAACAAGAAACTATCTTCCATATTGACAAGGCTACAATCCATTAGAGTAACAAAATCTAAACAACGAACTACCTTCCATAATGACAAGTCCACCATCCATTGGAGTAACAAAATCTCCACAACGAACTACCTTCCATAATGACAAGGCTACCATCCATTGGAGTAAAAAAATCTCAATAACAAACTACCTTCCATAATGATAAGGCTACCATCCATTGGAGTAAAAAAATCTCAACAACGAACTACCTTCCATAATGACAATGCTACCATCCATTGGAGTAAAAAAATATCAACAACGAACTACCTTGCATAATGACAAGGCTTCCATCCATTGGAGTAACAAAATCTCAACAACGAACTACCTTCCATAATGACAAGGCTACCATCCATTGGAGTAAAAAAAGCTCAACAATGAACTACCTTCCGTATTGACAAGGCTACAATCCATTGGAGTAACAAAATCTCAACAACGAACTACCTTCCACAATGACAAGTCTACCATCCATTGGAGTAACAAAATCTCAACAACGAACTACCTTCCATAATGACAAAGCTACCATACAATGGAGTAAAAAAATCTCAACAACGAACTACCTTTCATAATGACAAGGCTACCATCCAATGGAGTACAAAATCTCAAAAATAAACTACCTACCATAATTACAAGGCTACCATCCATTGGAGTAACAAAATCCCAATAATGAACTACCTTCCATAATGAAAAGGCTACCATCCATTGGATTGACCAAATCTCAACAACGAACTACCTTCCATAATGACGAGGCTACCATCCATTGGAGTAACAAAATTTCAACAACGAACTACATTCCATAATGACAAGACTACCATCCATTAGAGTAACAAAATCTCTACAAAGAACTACCTTCCATAATGACAAGGCTACCATCCATTGGAGTAAAAAAATCTTAACAACGAACTACCTTCCATATTGAGAAGGCTACAATCCATTGGAGTAACAAAATCTCAACAACGAACTACCTTCCACAATGACAAGTATACCATCCATTGGAGTAACAAAATCTCAACAACGAACTACCTTCCATAATGACAAAGCTACCATACAATGGAGTAACAAAATCTCAACAACGAACTACCTTTCATAATGACAAGGCTACCATCCAATGGAGTAGAAAATCTCAAAAATGAACTACCTTCCATAATAATAAGGCAACCATCCATTGGAGTAACAAAATCGCAATAATGAACTACCTTCCATAATAACAAGGCTACCATCCGTTGGAGTGACCAAATCTCAACAACGAACTACCTTCCATAATGACGAGGCTACCATCCATTGGAGTAACAAAATTTCAACAACGAACTACCTTCAATAATGACAAGACTACCATCCATTGGAGTAACAAAATCTCTACAATGAACTACCTTCCATAATGACAAGGCTACCATCCATTGGAGTAACAAAATCTCAAAAGTGAACTACCTTCCATAATGACAAGGCTATCATCCATTGGAGAAACATAATCTCAATAATTAAATACCTTCCGTAATGACACGGATACAATCAATTAGAGTTACAAAATCTCAACAAAAAACTACCTTCCACAATGACAAGGCTACCATCCATTAAAGTAACAAAATCTCAACAACAAACTATCTTCCATATTGACAAGGCTACAATCCATTAGAGTAACAAAATCTAAACAACGAACTACTTTCCATAATGACAAGTCCACCATCCATTGGAGTAACAAAATCTCCACAACGAACTACCTTCCATAATGACAAGGCTACCATCCATTGGAGTAACAAAATCTCAATAACAAACTACCTTCCATAATGATAAGGCTACCATCCATTGGAGTAAAAAAATCTCAACAACGAACTACCTTCCATAATGACAATGCTACCATCCATTGGAGTAAAAAAATATCAACAACGAACTACCTTGCATAATGACAAGGCTACCATCCATTGGAGTAACAAAATCTCAACAACGAACTACCTTCCACAATGACAAGGCTACCATCCATTGGAGTAACAAAATCTCAACAACGAACTACCTTCTATAATGACAAAGCTACTATACAATGGAGTAAAAAAATCTCAACAACGAACTACCTTTCATAATGACAAGGCTACCATCCAATGGAGTACAAAATCTTAAAAATGAACTACCTACCATAATAACAAGGCTACCATCCATTGGAGTAACAAAATCCCAATAACGAACTACCTTCCATAATGACAAGGATACCATCCATTGGAGTGACCAAATCTCAACAACGAACTACCTTCCATAATGACGAGGCTACCATCCATTGCAGTAACAAAATTTCAACAACGAACTACATTCCATAATGACAAGACTACCATCCATTGGAGTAACAAAATCTCTCCAATGAACTACCTTCCATAATGACAAGGCTACCATCCATTGGAGTAAAAAAATCTCAACAACGAACTACCTTCCATATTGAGAAGGCTACAATCCATTGGAGTAACAAAATCTCAACAACAAACTACCTTCCATAATGACAAGTATACCATCCATTGTAGTAACAAAATCTCAACAACGAACTACCTTCCATAATGACAAAGCTACCATACAATGGAGTAACAAAATCTCAACAACGAACTACCTTTCATAATGACAAGGCTACCATCCAATGGAGTACAAAATCTCAAAAATGAACTACCTTCCATAATAACAAGAATACCATCCATTGGAGTAACAAAATCGCAATAATGAACTACCTTCCATAATGACAAGGCTACCATCCGTTGGAGTGACCAAATCTCAACAACGAACTACCTTCCATAATGACAAGTCTACCATACAATGGAGTAACAAAATCTCTACAATGAACTACCTTCCATAATGACAAGGCTACCATCCATTGGAGTAACAAAATCTCAAAAATGAACTGCCTTCCATAATGACAAGGCTATCATCCATTGGAGAAACATAATCTCGATAATGAAATACCTTCCGTAATGACACGGATACAATCAATTAGAGTTACAAAATCTCAACAAAAAACTACCTTCCACAATGACAAGGCTACCATCCATTAAAGTAACAAAATTTCAACAACAAACTATCTTCCATATTGACAAGGCTACAATCCATTAGAGTAACAAAATCTCAACAACGAACTACCTTCCATAATGACAAGTCCACCATCCATTGGAGTAACAAAATCTCCACAACGAACTACCTTCCATAATGACAAGGCTACCATCCATTGGAGAAACAAAATCTCAACAACGAACTACCTTCCATAATGATAAGGATACCATCCATTGGAGTAAAAAAATCTCAACAACGAACTACCTTCCATAATAACAATGCTACCATCCATTGGAGTAAAAAAATATCAACAACGAACTACTTTCCATAATGACAAGGCTACCATCCATTGGAGTAACAAAATCACAACAACGAACTACCTTCCATAATGACAAAGCTACCATACAATGTAGTAAAAAAATCTCAACAACGAACTACCTTTCATAATGACAAGGCTACCATCCAATGGACTACAAAATCTCAAAAATGAACTACCTTCCATAATAACAAGGCTACCATCCATTGGAGTAACAAAATCCCAATAACGAACTACCTTCCATAATGACAAGGCTACCATCCATTGGAGTGACCAAATCTCAACAACGAACTACCTTCCATAATGACGAGGCTACCATCTATTGGAGTAACAAAATCTCAACAACAAACTACCTTCCCTAATGACAAGACTACCATCCATTAGAGTAACAAAATCTCTACAATGAACTACCTTCCATAATGACAAGGCTACCATCCATTAGAGTAACAAAATCTCAAAAATGAACTACCTTCCATAATGACAAGGCTATCATCCATTGGAGAAACAAAATCTCAATAATGAAATACCTTCCGTAATGACACTGATACAATCAATTAGAGTTACAAAATCTCAACAAAAAACTACCTTCCACAATGACAAGGCTACCATCCATTAAAGTAACAAAATCTCAACAACGAACTACATTCCATAATGACAAGGCTACCATCCATTGGAGTAACAAAATCTCAACAAGAAACTATCTTCCATATTGACAAGGCTACAATCCATTAGAGTAACAAAATCTAAACAACGAACTACCTTCCATAATGACAAGTCCACCATCCATTGGAGTAACAAAATCTCCACAACGAACTACCTTCCATAATGACAAGGCTACCATCCATTGGAGTAAAAAAATCTCAATAACAAACTACCTTCCATAATGATAAGGCTACCATCCATTGGAGTAAAAAAATCTCAACAACGAACTACCTTCCATAATGACAATGCTACCATCCATTGGAGTAAAAAAATATCAACAACGAACTACCTTGCATAATGACAAGGCTTCCATCCATTGGAGTAACAAAATCTCAACAACGAACTACCTTCCATAATGACAAGGCTACCATCCATTGGAGTAAAAAAAGCTCAACAATGAACTACCTTCCGTATTGACAAGGCTACAATCCATTGGAGTAACAAAATCTCAACAACGAACTACCTTCCACAATGACAAGTCTACCATCCATTGGAGTAACAAAATCTCAACAACGAACTACCTTCCATAATGACAAAGCTACCATACAATGGAGTAAAAAAATCTCAACAACGAACTACCTTTCATAATGACAAGGCTACCATCCAATGGAGTACAAAATCTCAAAAATAAACTACCTACCATAATTACAAGGCTACCATCCATTGGAGTAACAAAATCCCAATAATGAACTACCTTCCATAATGAAAAGGCTACCATCCATTGGATTGACCAAATCTCAACAACGAACTACCTTCCATAATGACGAGGCTACCATCCATTGGAGTAACAAAATTTCAACAACGAACTACATTCCATAATGACAAGACTACCATCCATTAGAGTAACAAAATCTCTACAAAGAACTACCTTCCATAATGACAAGGCTACCATCCATTGGAGTAAAAAAATCTTAACAACGAACTACCTTCCATATTGAGAAGGCTACAATCCATTGGAGTAACAAAATCTCAACAACGAACTACCTTCCACAATGACAAGTATACCATCCATTGGAGTAACAAAATCTCAACAACGAACTACCTTCCATAATGACAAAGCTACCATACAATGGAGTAACAAAATCTCAACAACGAACTACCTTTCATAATGACAAGGCTACCATCCAATGGAGTAGAAAATCTCAAAAATGAACTACCTTCCATAATAATAAGGCAACCATCCATTGGAGTAACAAAATCGCAATAATGAACTACCTTCCATAATAACAAGGCTACCATCCGTTGGAGTGACCAAATCTCAACAACGAACTACCTTCCATAATGACGAGGCTACCATCCATTGGAGTAACAAAATTTCAACAACGAACTACCTTCAATAATGACAAGACTACCATCCATTGGAGTAACAAAATCTCTACAATGAACTACCTTCCATAATGACAAGGCTACCATCCATTGGAGTAACAAAATCTCAAAAGTGAACTACCTTCCATAATGACAAGGCTATCATCCATTGGAGAAACATAATCTCAATAATTAAATACCTTCCGTAATGACACGGATACAATCAATTAGAGTTACAAAATCTCAACAAAAAACTACCTTCCACAATGACAAGGCTACCATCCATTAAAGTAACAAAATCTCAACAACAAACTATCTTCCATATTGACAAGGCTACAATCCATTAGAGTAACAAAATCTAAACAACGAACTACTTTCCATAATGACAAGTCCACCATCCATTGGAGTAACAAAATCTCCACAACGAACTACCTTCCATAATGACAAGGCTACCATCCATTGGAGTAACAAAATCTCAATAACAAACTACCTTCCATAATGATAAGGCTACCATCCATTGGAGTAAAAAAATCTCAACAACGAACTACCTTCCATAATGACAATGCTACCATCCATTGGAGTAAAAAAATATCAACAACGAACTACCTTGCATAATGACAAGGCTACCATCCATTGGAGTAAAAAAATCTCAACAACGAACTACCTTCCATAATAACAATGCTACCATCCATTGGAGTAAAAAAATATCAACAACGAACTACTTTCCATAATGACAAGGCTACCATCCATTGGAGTAACAAAATCACAACAACGAACTACCTTCCATAATGACAAAGCTACCATACAATGTAGTAAAAAAATCTCAACAACGAACTACCTTTCATAATGACAAGGCTACCATCCAATGGACTACAAAATCTCAAAAATGAACTACCTTCCATAATAACAAGGCTACCATCCATTGGAGTAACAAAATCCCAATAACGAACTACCTTCCATAATGACAAGGCTACCATCCATTGGAGTGACCAAATCTCAACAACGAACTACCTTCCATAATGACGAGGCTACCTTCTATTGGAGTAACAAAATCTCAACAACAAACTACCTTCCCTAATGACAAGACTACCATCCATTAGAGTAACAAAATCTCTACAATGAACTACCTTCCATAATGACAAGGCTACCATCCATTAGAGTAACAAAATCTCAAAAATGAACTACCTTCCATAATGACAAGGCTATCATCCATTGGAGAAACAAAATCTCAATAATGAAATACCTTCCGTAATGACACTGATACAATCAATTAGAGTTACAAAATCTCAACAAAAAACTACCTTCCACAATGACAAGGCTACCATCCATTAAAGTAACAAAATCTCAACAATGAACTATATTCCATAATGACAAGGCTACCATCCATTGGAGTAACAAAATCTCAACAACAAACTATCTTCCATATTGACAAGGCTACAATCCATTAGAGTAACAAAATCTAAACAACGAACTACCTTCCATAATGACAAGTCCACCATCCATTGGAGTAACAAAATCTCCACAACGAACTACCTTCCATAATGACAAGGCTACCATCCATTGGAGTAACAAAATCTCAATAACAAACTACCTTCCATAATGATAAGGCTACCATCCATTGGAGTAAAAAAATCTCAACAACGAACTACCTTCCATAATGACAATGCTACCATCCATTGGAGTAAAAAAATATCAACAACGAACTACCTTGCATAATGACAAGGCTTCCATCCATTGGAGTAACAAAATCTCAACAACGAATTACCTTCCATAATGACAAGGCTACCATCCATTGGAGTAAAAAAAGCTCAACAATGAACTACCTTCCGTATTGACAAGGCTACAATCCATTGGAGTAACAAAATCTCAACAACGAACTACCTTCCACAATGACAAGTCTACCATCCATTGGAGTAACAAAATCTCAACAACGAACTACCTTCCATAATGACAAAGCTACCATACAATGGAGTAAAAAAATCTCAACAACGAACTACCTTTCATAATGACAAGGCTACCATCCAATGGAGTACAAAATCTCAAAAATAAACTACCTACCATAATAACAAGGCTACCATCCATTGGAGTAACCAAATCCCAATAATGAACTACCTTCCATAATGAAAAGGCTACCATCCATTGGAGTGACCAAATCTCAACAACGAACTACCTTCCATAATGACGAGGCTACCATCCATTGGAGTAACAAAATTTCAACAACGAACTACATTCCATAATGACAAGACTACCATCCATTAGAGTAACAAAATCTCTACAAAGAACTACCTTCCATAATGACAAGGCTACCATCCATTGGAGTAAAAAAATCTTAACAACGAACTACCTTCCATATTGAGAAGGCTACAATCCATTGGAGTAACAAAATCTCAACAACAAACTACCTTCCACAATGACAAGTATACCATCCATTGGAGTAACAAAATCTCAACAACGAACTACCTTCCATAATGACAAAGCTACCATACAATGGAGTAACAAAATCTCAACAACGAACTACCTTTCATAATGACAAGGCTACCATCCAATGGAGTAGAAAATCTCAAAAATGAACTACCTTCCATAATAATAAGGCAACCATCCATTGGAGTAACAAAATCGCAATAATGAACTACCTTCCATAATAACAAGGCTACCATCCGTTGGAGTGACCAAATCTCAACAACGAACTACCTTCCATAATGACGAGGCTACCATCCATTGGAGTAACAAAATTTCAACAACGAACTACCTTCAATAATGACAAGACTACCATCCATTGGAGTAACAAAATCTCTACAATGAACTACCTTCCATAATGACAAGGCTACCATCCATTGGAGTAACAAAATCTCAAAAGTGAACTACCTTCCATAATGACAAGGCTATCATCCATTGGAGAAACATAATCTCAATAATTAAATACCTTCCGTAATGACACGGATACAATCAATTAGAGTTACAAAATCTCAACAAAAAACTACCTTCCACAATGACAAGGCTACCATCCATTAAAGTAACAAAATCTCAACAACAAACTATCTTCCATATTGACAAGGCTACAATCCATTAGAGTAACAAAATCTAAACAACGAACTACCTTCCATAATGACAAGTCCACCATCCATTGGAGTAACAAAATCTCCACAACGAACTACCTTCCATAATGACAAGGCTACCATCCATTGGAGTAACAAAATCTCAATAACAAACTACCTTCCATAATGATAAGGCTACCATCCATTGGAGTAAAAAAATCTCAACAACGAACTACCTTCCATAATGACAATGCTACTATCCATTGGAGTAAAAAAATATCAACAACGAACTACCTTGCATAATGACAAGGCTTCCATCCATTGGAGTAACAAAATCTCAACAACGAACTACCTTCCATAATGACAAGGCTACCATCCATTGGAGTAAAAAAAGCTCAACAATGAACTACCTTCCGTATTGACAAGGCTACAATCCATTGGAGTAACAAAATCTCAACAACGAACTACCTTCCACAATGACAAGTCTACCATCCATTGGAGTAACAAAATCTCAACAACGAACTACCTTCCATAATGACAAAGCTACCATACAATGGAGTAAAAAAATCTCAACAACGAACTACCTTTCATAATGACAAGGCTACCATCCAATGGAGTACAAAATCTCAAAAATAAACTACCTACCATAATAACAAGGCTACCATCCATTGGAGTAACAAAATCCCAATAATGAACTACCTTCCATAATGACAAGGCTACCATCCATTGGAGTGACCAAATCTCAACAACGAACTACCTTCCATAATGACGAGGTTACCATCCATTGGAGTAACAAAATTTCAACAACAAACTACATTCCATAATGACAAGACTACCATCCATTAGAGTAACAAAATCTCTACAAAGAACTACCTTCCATAATGACAAGGCTACCATCCATTGGAGTAAAAAAATCTTAACAACGAACTACCTTCCATATTGAGAAGGCTACAATCCATTGGAGTAACAAAATCTCAACAACGAACTACCTTCCACAATGACAAGTATACCATCCATTGGAGTAACAAAATCTCAACAACGAACTACCTTCCATAATGACAAAACTACCATACAATGGAGTAACAAAATCTCAACAACGAACTACCTTTCATAATGACAAGGCTACCATCCAATGGAGTAGAAAATCTCAAAAATGAACTACCTTCCATAATAATAAGGCTACCATCCATTGGAGTAACAAAATCGCAATAATGAACTACCTTCCATAATAACAAGGCTACCATCCGTTGGAGTGACCAAATCTCAACAACGAACTACCTTCCATAATGACGAGGCTACCATCCATTGGAGTAACAAAATTTCAACAACGAACTACCTTTAATAATGACAAGACTACCATCCATTGGAGTAACAAAATCTCTACAATGAACTACCTTCCATAATGACAAGGCTACCATCCATTGGAGTAACAAAATCTCAAGAGTGAACTACCTTCCATAATGACAAGGCTATCATCCATTGGAGAAACATAATCTCAATAATTAAATACCTTCCGTAATGACACGGATACAATCAATTAGAGTTACAAAATCTCAACAAAAAACTACCTTCCCCAATGACAAGGCTACCATCCATTAAAGTAACAAAATCTCAACAACAAACTATCTTCCATATTGACAAGGCTACAATCCATTAGAGTAACAAAATCTCAACAATGAACTACCTTCCATAATGACAAGTCCATAATCCATTGGAGTAACAAAATCTCCACAACGAACTACCTTCCATAATGACAAGGCTACCATCCATTGGAGAAACAAAATCTCAACAACGAACTACCTTCCATAATGATAAGGCTACCATCCATTGGAGTAAAAAAATCTCAACAACGAACTACCTTCCATAATAACAATGCTACCATCCATTGGAGTAAAAAAATATCAACAACGAACTACTTTCCATAATGACAAGGCTACCATCCATTGGAGTAACAAAATCTCAACAACGAACTACCTTCCATAATGACAAAGCTACCATACAATGTAGTAAAAAAATCTCAACAAAGAAATACCTTTCATAATGACAAGGCTACCATCCAATGGACTACAAAATCTCAAAAATGAACTACCTTCCATAATAACAAGGCTACCATCCATTGGAGTAACAAAATCCCAATAACGAACTACCTTCCATAATGACAAGGCTACCATCCATTGGAGTGACCAAATCTCAACAACGAACTACCTTCAATAATGACGAGGCTACCATCTATTGGAGTAACAAAATCTCAACAACGAACTACCTTCCATAATGACAAGACTACCATCCATTGGAGTAACAAAATCTCTACAATGAACTACCTTCCATAATGACAAGTCTACCATCCATTGGAGTAACAAAATCTCAAAAATGAACTACCTTCTGTAATGACAAGGCTATCATCCATTGGAGAAACAAAATCTCAATAATGAAATACCTTCCGTAATGACACTGATACCATCAATTAGAGTTACAAAATCTCAACAAAAAACTACCTTCCACAATGACAAGGCTACCATCCATTAAAGTAACAAAATCTCAACAACAAACTACGTTCCATAATGACAAGGCTACCATCCATTGGAGTAACAAAATCTCAACAACAAACTATCTTCCATATTGACAAGGCTACAACCCATTAGAGTAACAAAATCTCAACAACAAACTACCTTCCATAATGACAAGTCCAACATCCATTGGAGTAACAAAATCTCCACAACGAACTACCTTCCATAATGACAAGGCTACAATCCATTGGAGTAACAAAATCTCAACAACGAACTACCTTCCATAATAATAAGGCTACCATCCATTGGAGTAAAAAAATCTCAACAACGAACTACCTTCCATAATGACAATGCTACCATCCATTGGAGTAAAAAAATATCAACAACGAACTACCTTGCATAATGACAAGGCTACCATCCATTGGAGTAACAAAATCTCAACAACGAACTACCTTCCATTATGACAAGGCTACCATCCATTGGAGTAAAAAATCTCAACAACGAACTACCTTCCGTATTGACAAGGCTACAATCCATTGGAGTAACAAAATCTCAACAACGAACTACCTTCCACAATGACAAGTCTACCATCCATTGGAGTAACAAAATCTCAACAACGAACTACCTTCCATAATGACAAAGCTACCATACAATGGAGTAAAAAAATCTCAACAACGAACTACTTTTCATAATGACAAGGCTACCATCCAATGGAGTACAAAATCTCAAAAATGAACTACCTACCATAATAACAAGGCTACCATCCATTGGAGTAACAAAATCCCAATAACGAACTACCTACCATAATGACAAGGCTACCATCCATTGGAGTGACCAAATCTCAACAACGAACTACCTTCCATAATGACGAGGCTACCATCCATTGGAGTAACAAAATTTCAACAACGAACTACATTCCATAATGACAAGACTACCATCCATTGGAGTAACAAAATCTCTACAATGAACTACCTTCCATAATGACAAGGCTACCATCCATTGGAGTAAAAAAATCTCAACAACAAACTACCTTCCATATTGAGAAGGCTACAATCCATTGGAGTAACAAAATCTCAACAACGAACTACCTTCCACAATGACAAGTCTACCATCCATTGGAGTAACAAAATCTCAACAACGAACTACCTTCCATAATGACACTGATACAATCAATTAGAGTTACAAAATCTCAACAAAAAACTACCTTCCACAATGACAAGGCTACCATCCATTAAAGTAACAAAATCTCAACAACAAACTACGTTCCATAATGACAAGGCTACCATCCATTGGAGTAACAAAATCTCAACAACAAACTATCTTCCATATTGACAAGGCTACAACCCATTAGAGTAACAAAATCTCAACATTGAACTACCTTCCATAATGACAAGGTTACCATCCATTGGAGTAACAAAATCTCAACAACGAACTAGCTTCCATAATGATAAGGCTACCATCCATTGGAGTAAAAAAATCTCAACAACGAACTACCTTCCATAATGACAAGACTACCATCCATTGGAGTAACAAAATCTCTACAATGAACTACCTTCCATAATGACAAGGCTACCATCCATTGGAGTAACAAAATCTCAAAAATGAACTACCTTCCGTAATGACAAGGCTATCATCCATTGGAGAAACAAAATCTCAATAATGAAATACCTTCCGTAATGACACTGATACAATCAATTAGAGTTACAAAATCTCAACAAAAAACTACCTTCCACAATGACAAGGCTACCATCCATTAAAGTAACAAAATCTCAACAACAAACTACGTTCCATAATGACAAGGCTACCATCCATTGGAGTACCAAAATCTCAACAACAAACTATCTTCCATATTGACAATGCTACAACCCATTAGAGTAACAAAATCTCAACAACGAACTACCTTCCATAATGACAAGGCTACAATCCATTGGAGTAACAAAATCTCAACAACGAACTACCTTCCATAATGATAAGGCTACCATCCATTGGAGTAAAAAAATCTCAACAACGAACTACCTTCCATAATGACAATGCTACCATCCATTGGAGTAAAAAAATATCAACAACGAACTACCTTGCATAATGACAAGGCTTCCATCCATTGGAGTAACAAAATCTCAACAACGAACTACCTTCCATAATGACAAGGCTACTATCCATTGGAGTAAAAAAAGCTCAACAATGAACTACCTTCCGTATTGACAAGGCTACAATCCATTGGAGTAACAAAATCTCAACAACGAACTACCTTCCACAATGACAAGTCTACCATCCATTGGAGTAACAAAATCTCAACAACGAACTACCTTCCATAATGACAAAGCTACCATACAATGGAGTAAAAAAATCTCAACAACGAACTACCTTTCATAATGACAAGGCTACCATCCAATGGAGTACAAAATCTCAAAAATAAACTACCTACCATAATAACAAGGCTACCATCCATTGGAGTAACAAAATCCCAATAACGAACTACCTTCCATAATGACAAGGCTATCATCCATTGGAGTGACCAAATCTCAACAACGAACTACCTTCCATAATGACGAGGCTACCATCCATTGGAGTAACAAAATTTCAACAACGAACTACATTCCATAATGACAAGACTACCATCCATTAGAGTAACAAAATCTCTACAAAGAACTACCTTCCATAATGACAAGGCTACCATCCATTGGAGTAAAAAAATCTTAACAACGAACTACCTTCCATATTGAGAAGGCTACAATCCATTGGAGTAACAAAATCTCAACAACGAACTACCTTCCACAATGACAAGTATACCCTCCATTGGAGTAACAAAATCTCAACAACGAACTACCTTCCATAATGACAAAGCTACCATACAATGGAGTAACAAAATCTCAACAACGAACTACCTTTCATAATGACAAGGCTACCATCCAATGGAGTAGAAAATCTCAAAAATGAACTACCTTCCATAATAATAAGGCTACCATCCATTGGAGTAACAAAATCGCAATAATGAACTACCTTCCATAATGACAAGGCTACCATCCGTTGGAGTGACCAAATCTCAACAACGAACTACCTTCCATAATGACGAGGCTACCATCCATTGGAGTAACAAAATTTCAACAACGAACTACCTTCAATAATGACAAGACTACCATCCATTGGAGTAACAAAATCTCTACAATGAACTACCTTCCATAATGACAAGGCTACCATCCATTGGAGTAACAAAATCTCAAAAATGAACTACCTTCCATAATGACAAGGCTATCATCCATTGGAGAAACATAATCTCAATAATTAAATACCTTCCGTAATGACACGGATACAATCAATTAGAGTTACAAAATCTCAACAAAAAACTACCGTCCACAATGACAAGGCTACCATCCATTAAAGTAACAAAATCTCAACAACAAACTATCTTCCATATTGACAAGGCTACAATCCATTAGAGTAACAAAATCTCAACACTGAACTACCTTCCAAAATGACAAGTCCACAATCCATTGGAGTAACAAAATCTCCACAACGAACTACCTTCCATAATGACAAGGCTACCATCCATTGGAGAAAGAAAATCTCAACTACGAACTACCTTCCATAATGATAAGGCTACCATCCATTGGAGTAAAAAAATCTCAACAACGAACTACCTTCCATAATAACAATGCTACCATCCATTGGAGTAAAAAAATATCAACAACGAACTACTTTCCATAATGACAAGGCTACCATCCATTGGAGTAACAAAATCTCAACAACGAACTACCTTCCATAATGACAAAGCTACCATACAATGTAGTAAAAAAATCTCAACAAAGAAATACCTTTCATAATGACAAGGCTACCATCCAATGGACTACAAAATCTCAAAAATGAACTACCTTCCATAATAACAAGGCTACCATCCATTGGAGTAACAAGATCCCAATAACGAACTACCTTCCATAATGACAAGGCTACCATCCATTGGAGTGACCAAATCTCAACAACGAACTACCTTCAATAATGACGAGGCTACCATCTATTGGAGTAACAAAATCTCAACAACGAACTACCTTCCATAATGACAAGACTACCATCCATTGGAGTAACAAAATCTCTACAATGAACTACCTTCCATAATGACAAGTCTACCATCCATTGGAGTAACAAAATCTCAAAAATGAACTACCTTCCGTAATGACAAGGCTATCATCCATTGGAGAAACAAAATCTCAATAATGAAATACCTTCCGTAATGACACTGATACAATCAATTAGAGTTACAAAATCTCAACAAAAAACTACCTTCCACAATGACAAGGCTACCATCCATTAAAGTAACAAAATCTCAACAACAAACTACGTTCCATAATGACAAGGCTACCATCCATTGGAGTAACAAAATCTCCACAACAAACTATCTTCCATATTGACAAGGCTACAACCCATTAGAGTAACAAAATCTCAACAACGAACTACCTTCTATAATGACAAGTCCAACATCCATTGGAGTAACAAAATCTCCACAACGAACTACCTTCCATAATGACAAGGCTACAATCCATTGGAGTAACAAAATCTCAACAACGAACTACCTTCCATAATAATAAGGCTACCATCCATTGGAGTAAAAAAATCTCAACAACGAACTACCTTCCATAATGACAATGCTACCATCCATTGGAGTAAAAAAATATCAACAACGAACTACCTTGCATAATGACAAGGCTACCATCCATTGGAGTAACAAAATCTCAACAACGAACTACCTTCCATTATGACAAGGCTACCATCCATTGGAGTAAAAAATCTCAACAACGAACTACCTTCCGTATTGACAAGGCTACAATCCATTGGAGTAACAAAATCTCAACAACGAACTACCTTCCACAATGACAAGTCTACCATCCATTGGAGTAACAAAATCTCAACAACGAACTACCTTCCATAATGACAAAGCTACCATACAATGGAGTAAAAAAATCTCAACAACGAACTACTTTTCATAATGACAAGGCTACCATCCAATGGAGTACAAAATCTCAAAAATGAACTACCTACCATAATAACAAGGCTACCATCCATTGGAGTAACAAAATCCCAATAACGAACTACCTACCATAATGACAAGGCTACCATCCATTGGAGTGACCAAATCTCAACAACGAACTAACTTCCATAATGACGAGGCTACCATCCATTGGAGTAACAAAATTTCAACAACGAACTACATTCCATAATGACAAGACTACCATCCATTGGAGTAACAAAATCTCTACAATGAACTACCTTCCATAATGACAAGGCTACCATCCATTGGAGTAAAAAAATCTCAACAACGAACTACCTTCCATATTGAGAAGGCTACAATCCATTGGAGTAACAAAATCTCAACAACAAACTACCTTCCACAATGACAAGTATACCATACATTGGAGTTACAAAATCTCAACAACGAACTACCTTCCATAAGTACAAAGCTACCATACAATGGAGTAACAAAATCTCAACAACGAACTACCTTTCATAATGACAAGGCTACCATCCAATGGAGTACAAAATCTCAAAAATGAACTACCTTCCATAATAATAAGGCTACCATCCATTGGAGTATCAAAATCGCAATAATGAACTACCTTCCATAATGACAAGGCTACCATCCGTTGGAGTGACCAAATCTCAACAACGAACTACCTTCCATAATGACGAGGCTACCATCCATTGGAGTAACAAAATTTCAACAACGAACTACCTTCAATAATGACAAGACTACCATTCATTGGAGTAAAAAAATCTATCTAATGAACTACCTTCCATAATGACAAGGCTACCATCCATTGGAGTAACAAAATCTCAAAAATGAACTACCTTCCATAATGACAAGGCTATCATCTATTGGAGAAACAAAATCTCAATAATGAAATACCTTCCGTAATGACACAGATACAATCAATTAGAGTTACAAAATCTCAACAAAAAACTACCTTCCACAATGACAAGGCTACAATCCATTAAAGTAACAAAATCTCAACAACAAACTATCTTCCATATTGACAAGGCTACAATCCATTAGAGTAAGAAAATCTCAACAACGAACTACCTTCCATAATGACAAGTCCACCATCCATTGGAGTAACAAAATCTCCACAACGAACTACCTTCCATAATGACAAGGCTACCATCCATTGGAGAAACAAAATCTCAAAAACGAACTACCTTTCATAATGATAAGGCTACCATCCACGGAGTAAAAAAATCTCAAATAGGAACTACCTTCCATAATAACAATGCTACCATCCATTGGAGTAAAAAAATATCAACAACGAACTACTTTCCATAATGACAAGGCTACCATCCATTGGAGTAACAAAATCTCAACAACGAACTACCTTCCATAATGACAAGGCTACCATTCATTGGAGTAAAAAAATCTCAACAACGAACTACCTTCCATATTGACAAGGCTATAATCCATTGGAGTAACAAAATCTCAACAACGAACTACCTTCCATATTGACAAGGCTACAATCCATTGGAATAACAATATCTCAACAACGAACTACCTTCCATAATAATAAGGCTACCATCCATTGGAGTAAAAAAATCTCAACAACGAACTACCTTCCATAATGACAATGCTACCATCCATTGGAGTAAAAAAATATCAACAACGAACTACCTTGCATAATGACAAGGCTACCATCCATTGGAGTAACAAAATCTCAACAACGAACTACCTTCCATTATGACAAGGCTACCATCCATTGGAGTAAAAAATCTCAACAACGAACTACCTTCCGTATTGACAAGGCTACAATCCATTGGAGTAACAAAATCTCAACAACAAACTACCTTCCACAATGACAAGTCTACCATCCATTGGAGTAACAAAATCTCAACAACGAACTACCTTCCATAATGACAAAGCTACCATACAATGGAGTAAAAAAATCTCAACAACGAACTACTTTTCATAATGACAAGGCTACCATCCGATGGAGTACAAAATCTCAAAAATGAACTACCTACCATAATAACAAGGCTACCATCCATTGGAGTAACAAAATCCCAATAACGAACTACCTACCATAATGACAAGGCTACCATCCATTGGAGTGACCAAATCTCAACAACGAACTACCTTCCATAATGACGAGGCTACCATCCATTGGAGTAACAAAAGTTCAACAACGAACTACATTCCATAATGACAAGACTACCATCCATTGGAGTAACAAAATCTCTACAATGAACTACCTTCCATAATGACAAGGCTACCATCCATTGGAGTAAAAAAATCTCAACAACGAACTACCTTCCATATTGAGAAGGCTACAATCCATTGGAGTAACAAAATCTCAACAACGAACTACCTTCCACAATGACAAGTCTACCATCCATTGGAGTAACAAAATCTCAACAACGAACTACCTTCCATAATGACACTGATACAACCAATTAGAGTTACAAAATCTCAACAAAAAACTACCTTCCACAATGACAAGGCTACCATCCATTAAAGTAACAAAATCTCAACAACAAACTACGTTCCATAATGACAAGGCTACCATCCATTGGAGTAACAAAATCTCAAAAATGAACTACCTTCCGTAATGACAAGGCTATCATCCATTGGAGAAACAAAATCTCAATAATGAAATACCTTCCGTAATGACACTGATACAATCAATTAGAGTTACAAAATCTCAACAAAAAACTACCTTCCACAATGACAAGGCTACCATCCATTAATGTAACAAAATCTCAACAACAAACTACGTTCCATAATGACAAGGCTACCATCCATTGGAGTAACAAAATCTCAACAACAAACTATCTTCCATATTGACAAGGCTACAACCCATTAGAGTAACAAAATCTCAACAACGAACTACCTTCCATAATGACAAGGCTACCATCCATTGGAGTAACAAAATCTCAACAACGAACTACCTTCCATAATGATAAGGCTACCATCCATTGGAGTAAAAAAATCTCAACAACGAACTACCTTCCATAATGACAATGCTACCATCCATTGGAGTAAAAAAATATCAACAACGAACTACCTTGCATAATGACAAGGCTTCCATCCATTGGAGTAACAAAATCTCAACAACGAACTACCTTCCATAATGACAAGGCTACCATCCATTGGAGTAAAAAAAGCTCAACAATGAACTACCTTCCGTATTGACAAGGCTACAATCCATTGGAGTAACAAAATCTCAACAACGAACTACCTTCCACAATGACAAGTCTACCATCCATTGGAGTAACAAAATCTCAACAACGAACTACCTTCCATAATGACAAAGCTACCATACAATGGAGTAAAAAAATCTCAACAACGAACTACCTTTCATAATGACAAGGCTACCATCCAATGGAGTACAAAATCTCAAAAATAAACTACCTACCATAATAACAAGGCTACCATCCATTGGAGTAATAAAATCCCAATAACGAACTACCTTCCATAATGACAAGGCTACCATCCATTGGAGTGACCAAATCTCAACAACGAACTACCTTCCATAATGACGAGGCTACCATCCATTGGAGTAACAAAATTTCAACAACGAACTACATTCCATAATGACAAGACTACCATCCATTAGAGTAACAAAATCTCTACAAAGAACTACCTTCCATAATGACAAGGCTACCATCCATTGGAGTAAAAAAATCTTAACAACGAACTACCTTCCATATTGAGAAGGCTACAATCCATTGGAGTAAAAAAATCTCAACAACGAACTACCTTCCACAATGACAAGTATACCATCCATTGGAGTAACAAAATCTCAACAACGAACTACCTTCCATAATGACAAAGCTACCATACAATGGAGTAACAAAATCTCAACAACGAACTACCTTTCATAATGACAAGGCTACCATCCAATGGAGTAGAAAATCTCAAAAATGAACTACCTTCCATAATAATAAGGCTACCATCCATTGGAGTAACAAAATCGCAATAATGAACTACCTTCCATAATGACAAGGCTACCATCCGTTGGAGTGACCAAATCTCAACAACGAACTACGTTCCATAATGACGAGGCTACCATCCATTGGTGTAACAAAATTTCAACAACGAACTACCTTCAATAATGACAAGACTACCATCCATTGGAGTAACAAAATCTCTACAATGAACTACCTTCCATAATGACAAGGCTACCATCCATTGGAGTAACAAAATCTCAAAAATGAACTACCTTCCATAATGACAAGGCTATCATCCATAAGAGAAACATAATCTCAATAATTAAATACCTTCCGTAATGACACGGATACAATCAATTAGAGTTACAAAATCTCAACAAAAAACTACCTTCCACAATGACAAGGCTACCATCCATTAAAGTAACAAAATCTCAACAACAAACTATCTTCCATATTGACAAGGCTACAATCCATTAGAGTAACAAAATCTCAACAATGAACTACCTTCCATAATGACAAGTCCACAATCCATTGGAGTAACAAAATCTCCACAACGAACTACCTTCCATAATGACAAGGCTACCATCCATTGGAGAAACAAAATCTCAACAACGAACTACCTTCCATAATGATAAGGCTACCATCCATTGGAGTAAAAAAATCTCAACAACGAACTACCTTCCATAATAACAATGCTACCATCCATTGGAGTAAAAAAATATCAACAACGAACTACTTTCCATAATGACAAGGCTACCATCCATTGGAGTAACAAAATCTCAACAACGAACTACCTTCCATAATGACAAAGCTACCATACAATGTAGTAAAAAAATCTCAACAAAGAAATACCTTTCATAATGACAAGGCTACCATCCAATGGACTACAAAATCTCAAAAATGAACTACCTTCCATAATAACAAGGCTACCCTCCATTGGAGTAACAAAATCCCAATAACGAACTACCTTCCATAATGACAAGGCTACCATCCATTGGAGTGACCAAATCTCAACAATGAACTACCTTCAATAATGACGAGGCTACCATCTATTGGAGTAACAAAATCTCAACAACGAACTACCTTCCATAATGACAAGACTACCATCCATTGGAGTAACAAAATCTCTACAATGAACTACCTTCCATAATGACAAGGCTACCATCCATTGGAGTAACAAAATCTCAAAAATGAACTACCTTCCATAATGACAAGGCTATCATCCATTGGAGAAACATAATCTCAATAATTAAATACCTTCCGTAATGACACGGATACAATCAATTAGAGTTACAAAATCTCAACAAAAAACTACCTTCCACAATGACAAGGCTACCATCCATTAAAGTAACAAAATCTCAACAACAAACTATCTTCCATATTGACAAGGCTACAATCCATTAGAGTAACAAAATCTCAACACTGAACTACCTTCCAAAATGACAAGTCCACAATCCATTGGAGTAACAAAATCTCCACAACGAACTACCTTCCATAATGACAAGGCTACCATCCATTGGAGAAAGAAAATCTCAACAACGAACTACCTTCCATAATGATAAGGCTACCATCCATTGGAGTAAAAAAATCTCAACAACGAACTACCTTCCATAATAACAATGCTACCATCCATTGGAGTAAAAAAATATCAACAACGAACTACTTTCCATAATGACAAGGCTACCATCCATTGGAGTAACAAAATCTCAACAACGAACTACCTTCCATAATGACAAAGCTACCATACAATGTAGTAAAAAAATCTCAACAAAGAAATACCTTTCATAATGACAAGGCTACCATCCAATGGACTACAAAATCTCAAAAATGAACTACCTTCCATAATAACAAGGCTACCATCCATTGGAGTAACAAGATCCCAATAACGAACTACCTTCCATAATGACAAGGCTACCATCCATTGGAGTGACCAAATCTCAACAACGAACTACCTTCAATAATGACGAGGCTACCATCTATTGGAGTAACAAAATCTCAACAACGAACTACCTTCCATAATGACAAGACTACCATCCATTGGAGTAACAAAATCTCTACAATGAACTACCTTCCATAATGACAAGTCTACCATCCATTGGAGTAACAAAATCTCAAAAATGAACTACCTTCCGTAATGACAAGGCTATCATCCATTGGAGAAACAAAATCTCAATAATGAAATACCTTCCGTAATGACACTGATACAATCAATTAGAGTTACAAAATCTCAACAAAAAACTACCTTCCACAATGACAAGGCTACCATCCATTAAAGTAACAAAATCTCAACAACAAACTACGTTCCATAATGACAAGGCTACCATCCATTGGAGTAACAAAATCTCCACAACAAACTATCTTCCATATTGACAAGGCTACAACCCATTAGAGTAACAAAATCTCAACAACGAACTACCTTCTATAATGACAAGTCCAACATCCATTGGAGTAACAAAATCTCCACAACGAACTACCTTCCATAATGACAAGGCTACAATCCATTGGAGTAACAAAATCTCAACAACGAACTACCTTCCATAATAATAAGGCTACCATCCATTGGAGTAAAAAAATCTCAACAACGAACTACCTTCCATAATGACAATGCTACCATCCATTGGAGTAAAAAAATATCAACAACGAACTACCTTGCATAATGACAAGGCTACCATCCATTGGAGTAACAAAATCTCAACAACGAACTACCTTCCATTATGACAAGGCTACCATCCATTGGAGTAAAAAATCTCAACAACGAACTACCTTCCGTATTGACAAGGCTACAATCCATTGGAGTAACAAAATCTCAACAACGAACTACCTTCCACAATGACAAGTCTACCATCCATTGGAGTAACAAAATCTCAACAACGAACTACCTTCCATAATGACAAAGCTACCATACAATGGAGTAAAAAAATCTCAACAACGAACTACTTTTCATAATGACAAGGCTACCATCCAATGGAGTACAAAATCTCAAAAATGAACTACCTACCATAATAACAAGGCTACCATCCATTGGAGTAACAAAATCCCAATAACGAACTACCTACCATAATGACAAGGCTACCATCCATTGGAGTGACCAAATCTCAACAACGAACTAACTTCCATAATGACGAAGCTACCATCCATTGGAGTAACAAAATTTCAACAACGAACTACATTCCATAATGACAAGACTACCATCCATTGGAGTAACAAAATCTCTACAATGAACTACCTTCCATAATGACAAGGCTACCATCCATTGGAGTAAAAAAATCTCAACAACGAACTACCTTCCATATTGAGAAGGCTACAATCCATTGGAGTAACAAAATCTCAACAACAAACTACCTTCCACAATGACAAGTATACCATACATTGGAGTAACAAAATCTCAACAACGAACTACCTTCCATAAGTACAAAGCTACCATACAATGGAGTAACAAAATCTCAACAACGAACTACCTTTCATAATGACAAGGCTACCATCCAATGGAGTACAAAATCTCAAAAATGAACTACCTTCCATAATAATAAGGCTACCATCCATTGGAGTATCAAAATCGCAATAATGAACTACCTTCCATAATGACAAGGCTACCATCCGTTGGAGTGACCAAATCTCAACAACGAACTACCTTCCATAATGACGAGGCTACCATCCATTGGAGTAACAAAATTTCAACAACGAACTACCTTCAATAATGACAAGACTACCATTCATTGGAGTAAAAAAATCTATCTAATGAACTACCTTCCATAATGACAAGGCTACCATCCATTGGAGTAACAAAATCTCAAAAATGAACTACCTTCCATAATGACAAGGCTATCATCTATTGGAGAAACAAAATCTCAATAATGAAATACCTTCCGTAATGACACAGATACAATCAATTAGAGTTACAAAATCTCAACAAAAAACTACCTTCCACAATGACAAGGCTACAATCCATTAAAGTAACAAAATCTCAACAACAAACTATCTTCCATATTGACAAGGCTACAATCCATTAGAGTAAGAAAATCTCAACAACGAACTACCTTCCATAATGACAAGTCCACCATCCATTGGAGTAACAAAATCTCCACAACGAACTACCTTCCATAATGACAAGGCTACCATCCATTGGAGAAACAAAATCTCAAAAACGAACTACCTTTCATAATGATAAGGCTACCATCCACGGAGTAAAAAAATCTCAAATAGGAACTACCTTCCATAATAACAATGCTACCATCCATTGGAGTAAAAAAATATCAACAACGAACTACTTTCCATAATGACAAGGCTACCATCCATTGGAGTAACAAAATCTCAACAACGAACTACCTTCCATAATGACAAGGCTACCATTCATTGGAGTAAAAAAATCTCAACAACGAACTACCTTCCATATTGACAAGGCTATAATCCATTGGAGTAACAAAATCTCAACAACGAACTACCTTCCATATTGACAAGGCTACAATCCATTGGAATAACAATATCTCAACAACGAACTACCTTCCATAATAATAAGGCTACCATCCATTGGAGTAAAAAAATCTCAACAACGAACTACCTTCCATAATGACAATGCTACCATCCATTGGAGTAAAAAAATATCAACAACGAACTACCTTGCATAATGACAAGGCTACCATCCATTGGAGTAACAAAATCTCAACAACGAACTACCTTCCATTATGACAAGGCTACCATCCATTGGAGTAAAAAATCTCAACAACGAACTACCTTCCGTATTGACAAGGCTACAATCCATTGGAGTAACAAAATCTCAACAACAAACTACCTTCCACAATGACAAGTCTACCATCCATTGGAGTAACAAAATCTCAACAACGAACTACCTTCCATAATGACAAAGCTACCATACAATGGAGTAAAAAAATCTCAACAACGAACTACTTTTCATAATGACAAGGCTACCATCCGATGGAGTACAAAATCTCAAAAATGAACTACCTACCATAATAACAAGGCTACCATCCATTGGAGTAACAAAATCCCAATAACGAACTACCTACCATAATGACAAGGCTACCATCCATTGGAGTGACCAAATCTCAACAACGAACTACCTTCCATAATGACGAGGCTACCATCCATTGGAGTAACAAAAGTTCAACAACGAACTACATTCCATAATGACAAGACTACCATCCATTGGAGTAACAAAATCTCTACAATGAACTACCTTCCATAATGACAAGGCTACCATCCATTGGAGTAAAAAAATCTCAACAACGAACTACCTTCCATATTGAGAAGGCTACAATCCATTGGAGTAACAAAATCTCAACAACGAACTACCTTCCACAATGACAAGTCTACCATCCATTGGAGTAACAAAATCTCAACAACGAACTACCTTCCATAATGACACTGATACAACCAATTAGAGTTACAAAATCTCAACAAAAAACTACCTTCCACAATGACAAGGCTACCATCCATTAAAGTAACAAAATCTCAACAACAAACTACGTTCCATAATGACAAGGCTACCATCCATTGGAGTAACAAAATCTCAAAAATGAACTACCTTCCGTAATGACAAGGCTATCATCCATTGGAGAAACAAAATCTCAATAATGAAATACCTTCCGTAATGACACTGATACAATCAATTAGAGTTACAAAATCTCAACAAAAAACTACCTTCCACAATGACAAGGCTACCATCCATTAATGTAACAAAATCTCAACAACAAACTACGTTCCATAATGACAAGGCTACCATCCATTGGAGTAACAAAATCTCAACAACAAACTATCTTCCATATTGACAAGGCTACAACCCATTAGAGTAACAAAATCTCAACAACGAACTACCTTCCATAATGACAAGGCTACCATCCATTGGAGTAACAAAATCTCAACAACGAACTACCTTCCATAATGATAAGGCTACCATCCATTGGAGTAAAAAAATCTCAACAACGAACTACCTTCCATAATGACAATGCTACCATCCATTGGAGTAAAAAAATATCAACAACGAACTACCTTGCATAATGACAAGGCTTCCATCCATTGGAGTAACAAAATCTCAACAACGAACTACCTTCCATAATGACAAGGCTACCATCCATTGGAGTAAAAAAAGCTCAACAATGAACTACCTTCCGTATTGACAAGGCTACAATCCATTGGAGTAACAAAATCTCAACAACGAACTACCTTCCACAATGACAAGTCTACCATCCATTGGAGTAACAAAATCTCAACAACGAACTACCTTCCATAATGACAAAGCTACCATACAATGGAGTAAAAAAATCTCAACAACGAACTACCTTTCATAATGACAAGGCTACCATCCAATGGAGTACAAAATCTCAAAAATAAACTACCTACCATAATAACAAGGCTACCATCCATTGGAGTAATAAAATCCCAATAACGAACTACCTTCCATAATGACAAGGCTACCATCCATTGGAGTGACCAAATCTCAACAACGAACTACCTTCCATAATGACGAGGCTACCATCCATTGGAGTAACAAAATTTCAACAACGAACTACATTCCATAATGACAAGACTACCATCCATTAGAGTAACAAAATCTCTACAAAGAACTACCTTCCATAATGACAAGGCTACCATCCATTGGAGTAAAAAAATCTTAACAACGAACTACCTTCCATATTGAGAAGGCTACAATCCATTGGAGTAAAAAAATCTCAACAACGAACTACCTTCCACAATGACAAGTATACCATCCATTGGAGTAACAAAATCTCAACAACGAACTACCTTCCATAATGACAAAGCTACCATACAATGGAGTAACAAAATCTCAACAACGAACTACCTTTCATAATGACAAGGCTACCATCCAATGGAGTAGAAAATCTCAAAAATGAACTACCTTCCATAATAATAAGGCTACCATCCATTGGAGTAACAAAATCGCAATAATGAACTACCTTCCATAATGACAAGGCTACCATCCGTTGGAGTGACCAAATCTCAACAACGAACTACGTTCCATAATGACGAGGCTACCATCCATTGGTGTAACAAAATTTCAACAACGAACTACCTTCAATAATGACAAGACTACCATCCATTGGAGTAACAAAATCTCTACAATGAACTACCTTCCATAATGACAAGGCTACCATCCATTGGAGTAACAAAATCTCAAAAATGAACTACCTTCCATAATGACAAGGCTATCATCCATAGGAGAAACATAATCTCAATAATTAAATACCTTCCGTAATGACACGGATACAATCAATTAGAGTTACAAAATCTCAACAAAAAATTACCTTCCACAATGACAAGGCTACCATCCATTAAAGTAACAAAATCTCAACAACAAACTATCTTCCATATTGACAAGGCTACAATCCATTAGAGTAACAAAATCTCAACAATGAACTACCTTCCATAATGACAAGTCCACAATCCATTGGAGTAACAAAATCTCCACAACGAACTACCTTCCATAATGACAAGGCTACCATCCATTGGAGAAACAAAATCTCAACAACGAACTACCTTCCATAATGATAAGGCTACCATCCATTGGAGTAAAAAAATCTCAACAACGAACTACCTTCCATAATAACAATGCTACCATCCATTGGAGTAAAAAAATATCAACAACGAACTACTTTCCATAATGACAAGGCTACCATCCATTGGAGTAACAAAATCTCAACAACGAACTACCTTCCATAATGACAAAGCTACCATACAATGTAGTAAAAAAATCTCAACAAAGAAATACCTTTCATAATGACAAGGCTACCATCCAATGGACCACAAAATCTCAAAAATGAACTACCTTCCATAATAACAAGGCTACCCTCCATTGGAGTAACAAAATCCCAATAACGAACTACCTTCCATAATGACAAGGCTACCATCCATTGGAGTGACCAAATCTCAACAATGAACTACCTTCAATAATGACGAGGCTACCATCTATTGGAGTAACAAAATCTCAACAACGAACTACCTTCCATAATGACAAGACTACCATCCATTGGAGTAACAAAATCTCTACAATGAACTACCTTCCATTATGACAAGTCTACCATCCATTGGAGTAACAAAATCTCAAAAATGAACTACCTTCCGTAATGACAAGGCTATCATCCATTGGAGAAACAAAATCTCAATAATGAAATACCTTCCGTAATGACACTGATACAATCAATTAGAGTTACAAAATCTCAACAAAAAACTACCTTCCACAATGACAAGGCTACCATCCATTAAAGTAACAAAATCTCAACAACAAACTACGTTCCATAATGACAAGGCTACCATCCATTGGAGTAACAAAATCTCAACAACAAACTATCTTCCATATTGACAAGGCTACAACCCATTAGAGTAACAAAATCTCAACAACGAACTACCTTCCATAATGACAAGTCCAACATCCATTGGAGTAACAAAATCTCCACAACAAACTACCTTCCATAATGACAAGGCTACAATCCATTGGAGTAACAAAATCTCAACAACGAACTACCTTCCATAATAATAAGGCTACCATCCATTGGAGTAAAAAAATCTCAACAACGAACTACCTTCCATAATGACAATGCTACCATCCATTGGAGTAAAAAAATATCAACAACGAACTACCTTGCATAATGACAAGGCTACCATCCATTGGAGTAACAAAATCTCAACAACGAACTACCTTCAATTATGACAAGGCTACCATCCATTGGAGTAAAAAATCTCAACAACGAACTACCTTCCGTATTGACAAGGCTACAATCCATTGGAGTAACAAAATCTCAACAACGAACTACCTTCCACAATGACAATTCTACCATCCATTGGAGTAACAAAATCTCAACAACGAACTACCTTCCATAATGACAAAGCTACCATACAATGGAGTAAAAAAATCTCAACAACGAACTACTTTTCATAATGACAAGGTTACCATCCAATGGAGTACAAAATCTCAAAAATGAACTACCTTCCATAATAATAAGGCTACCATCCATTGGAGTATCAAAATCGCAATAATGAACTACCTTCCATAATGACAAGGCTACCATCCGTTGGAGTGACCAAATCTCAACAACGAACTACCTTCCATAATGACGAGGCTACCATCCATTGGAGTAACAAAATTTCAACAACGAACTACCTTCAATAATGACAAGACTACCATTCATTGGAGTAACAAAATCTATACAATGAACTACCTTCCATAATGACAAGGCTACCACCCATTGGAGTAACAAAATCTCAAAAATGAACTACCTTCCATAATGACAAGGCTATCATCTATTGGAGAAACAAAATCTCAATAATGAAATACCTTCCGTAATGACACGGATACAATCAATTAGAGTTACAAAATCTCAACAAAAAACTACCTTCCACAATGACAAGGCTACCATCCATTAAAGTAACAAAATCTCAACAACAATCTATCTTCCATATTGACAAGGCTATAATCCATTAGAGTAAGAAAATCTCAACAACGAACTACCTTCCATAATGACAAGTCCACCATCCATTGAAGTAACAAAATCTCCACAACGAACTACCTTCCATAATGACAAGGCTACCATCCATTGGAGAAACAAAATCTCAAAAACGAACTACCTTCCATAATGATAAGGCTACCATCCACGGAGTAAAAAAATCTCAAATAAGAACTACCTTCCATAATAACAATGCTACCATCCATTGGAGTAAAAAAATATCAACAACGAACTACTTTCCATAATGACAAGGCTACCATCCATTGGAGTAACAAAATCTCAACAACGAACTACCTTCCATAATGACAAGGCTACCATTCATTGGAGTAAAAAAATCTCAACAACGAACTACCTTCCGTATTGACAAGGCTACAATCCATTGGAGTAACAAAATCTCAACAACGAACTACCTTCCATAATGACAAGTCTACCATCCATTGGAGTAACAAAATCTCAACTACGAATTACCTTCCATAATGACAAAGCTACCATACAATGTAGTAAAAAAATCTCAACAACGAACTACCTTTCATAATGACAAGGCTGCCATCCAATGGAGTACAAAATCTCAAAAATGAACTACCTTCCATAATAACAAGGCTACCATCCATTGGAGTAACAAAATCCCAATAACAAACTACCTTCCATAATGACAAGGCTACCATCCATTAAAGTAACAAAATCTCAACAACAAACTACGTTCCATAATGACGAGGCTACCATCCATTGGAGTAACAAAATCTCAACAACGAACTACCTTCCATAATGACAAGACTACCATCCATTGGAGTAACAAAATCTCTACAATGAACTACTTTCCATAATGACAAGGCTACCATCCATTGGAGTAACAAAATCTCAAAAATGAACTACCTTCCATAATGACAAGGCTATCATCCATTGGAGAAACAAAATCTCAATAATGAAATACCTTCCATAATGACACTGATACAATCAATTAGAGTTACAAAATCTCAACAAAAAACTACCTTCCACAATGACAAGGCTACCATCCATTAAAGTAACAAAATCTCAACAACGAACTACGTTCCATAATGACAAGGCTACCATCCATCGGAGTAATAAAATCTCAATAACAAACTATCTTCCATATTGACAAGGCTACAATCCATTAGAGTAACAAAATCTCAACAACGAACTACCTTCCATAATGACAAGGCTACCATCCATTGGAGTAACAAAATCTCAAAAATGAACTACCTTCCATAATGACAAGGCTATCATCCATTGGAGAAACAAAATCTCAATAATGAAATACCTTCCGTAATGACACGGATACAATCAATTAGAGTTACAAAATCTCAACAAAAAACTACCTTCCACAATGTCAAGGCTACCATCCATTAAAGTAACAAAATCTCAACAACAAACTACGTTCCATAATGACGAGGCTACCATCCATTGGAGTAACAAAATCTCAAAAACGAACTACCTTCCATAATGACAAGACTACCATCCATTGGAGTAACAAAATCTCTATAATCAACTACTTTCCATAATGACAAGGCTACCATCCATTGGAGTAACAAAATCTCAAAAATGAACTACCTTCCATAATGACAAGGCTATCATCCATTGGAGAAACAAAATCTCAATAATGAAATACCTTCCGTAATGACACTGATACAATCAATTAGAGTTACAAAATCTCAACAAAAAACTACCTTCCACAATGACAAGGCTATCATCCATTAAAGTAACAAAATCTCAACAACGAATTACGTTCCATAATGACAAGGCTACCATCCATTGGAGTAATAAAATCTCAATAACAAACTATCTTCCATATTGACAAGGCTACAATCCATTAGAGTAACAAAATCTCAACAACGAACTACCTTCCATAATGACAAGGCTACCATCCATTGGAGTAACAAAATCTCAAAAATGAACTACCTTCCATAATGACAAGGCTATCATCCATTGGAGAAACAAAATCTCAATAATGAAATACCTTCCGTAATGACACGGATACAATCAATTAGAGTTACAAAATCTCAACAAAAAACTACCTTCCACAATGACATGGCTACCATCCATTAAAGTAACAAAATCTCAACAACAAACTATCTTCCATATTGACAAGGCTACAATCCATTAGAGTAACAAAATCTCAACAACGAACTACCTTCCATAATGACAAGTCCACCATCCATTGGATTAACAAAATCTCCACAACGAACTACCTTCCATAATGACAAGGCTACCATCCATTGGAGTAACAAAATCTCAACAATGAACTACCTTCCATAATGATAATGCTACCATCCATTGGAGTAAAAAAATATCAACAACGAACTACCTTGTATAATGACAAGGCTACCATCCATTGGAGTAACAAAATCTCAACAACGAACTACCTTTCATAATGACAAGGCTACCATCTAATGGACTACAAAATCTCAAAAATGAACTACCTTCCATAATAACAAGGCTACCATCCATTGGAGTAACAAAATCCCAATAACAAACTACCTTCCATAATGACAAGTCTACAATCCATTGGAGTAACAAAATCTCAACAACAAACTACCTTCCACAATGACAAGTATACCATCCATTGGAGTAACAAAATCTCAACAACGAACTACATTCCATAATGACAAAGCTACCATACAATGGAGTAACACAATCTCAACAACGAACTACCTTTCATAATGACAAGGCTACCATCCAATGGAGTACAAAATCTCAAAAATGAACTACCTTCCATAATAATAAGGCTACCATCCATTGGAGTATCAAAATCGCAATAATGAACTACCTTCCATAATGACAAGGCTACCATCCGTTGGAGTGACCAAATCTCAACAACGAACTACCTTCCATAATGACGAGGCTACCATCCATTGGAGTAACAAAATTTCAACAACGAACTACCTTCAATAATGACAAGACTACCACTCATTGGAGTAACAAAATCTATACAATGAACTACCTTCCATAATGACAAGGCTACCATCCATTGGAGTAACAAAATCTCAAAAATGAACTACCTTCCATAATGACATGGCTATCATCTATTGGAGAAACAAAATCTCAATAATGAAATACCTTCCGTAATGACACGGATACAATCAATTAGAGTTACAAAATCTCAACAAAAAACTACCTTCCATAATGACAAAGCTACCATCCATTAAAGTAACAAAATCTCAACAACAAACTATCTTCCATATTGACAACGCTACAATCCATTAGAGTAAGAAAATCTCAACAACGAACTACCTTCGATAATGACAAGTCCACCATCCATTGGAGTAACAAAATCTCCACAACGAACTACCTTCCATAATGACAAGGCTACCATCCATTGGAGAAACAAAATCTCAAAAACGAACTACCTTCCATAATGATAAGGCTACCATCCACGGAGTAAAAAAATCTCAACAAGGAACTACCTTCCATAATAACAATGCTACCATCCATTGGTGTAAAAAAATATCAACAACGAACTACTTTCCATAATGACAAGGCTACCATCCATTGGAGTAACAAAATCTCAACAACGAACTACCTTCCATAATGACAAGGCTACCATTCATTGGAGTAAAAAAATCTCAACAACGAACTACCTTCCATATTGACAAGGCTACAATCCATTGGAGTAACAAAATCTCAACAACGAACTACCTTCCATAATGACAAGTCTACCATCCATTGGAGTAACAAAATCTCAACAACGAATTACCTTCCATAATGACAAAGCTACCATACAATGTAGTAAAAAAATCTCAACAACAAACTACCTTTCATAATGACAAGGCTGCCATCCAATGGAGTACAAAATCTCAAAAATGAACTACCTTCCATAATAACAAGGCTACCATCCATTGGAGTAACAAAATCCCAATAACGAACTACCTTCCATAATGACAAGGCTACCATCCATTGGAGTGACCAAATCTCAACAACGAACTACCTTCCATAATGACGAGGCTACCATCCATTGGAGTAACAAAATCTCAACAATGAACTACCTTCCATAATGACAAGACTACCATCCATTGGAGTAACAAAATCTCTACAATGAACTACTTTCCATAATGACAAGGCTACCATCCATTAGAGTAACAAAATCTCAAAAATGAACTACCTTCCATAATGACAAGGCTATCATCCATTGGAGAAACAAAATCTCAATAATGAAATACCTTCCGTAATGACACTGATACAATCAATTAGAGTTACAAAATCTCAACAAAAAACTACCTTCCACAATGACAAGGCTACCATCCATTAAAGTAACAAAATCTGAACAACAAACTACGTTCCATAATGACGAGGCTACCATCCATTGGAGTAACAAAATCTCAAAAACGAACTACCTTCCATAATGGCAAGACTACCATCCATTGGAGTAACAAAATCTCTACAATGAACTACTTTCCATAATGACAAGGCTACCATCCATTGGAGTAACAAAATCTCAAAAATGAACTACCTTCCATAATGACAAGGCTATCATCCATTGGAGAAACAAAATCTCAATAATGAAATACCTTCCGTAATGACACTGATAGAATCAATTAGAGTTACAAAATCTCAACAAAAAACTACCTTCCACAATGACAAGGCTACCATCCATTAAAGTAACAAAATCTCAACAACGAACTACCTTCCATAATGACAAAGCTACCATACAATGTAGTAAAAAAATCTCAACAACGAACTACCTTTCATAATGACAAGGCTACCATCCAATGGACTACAAAATCTCAAAAATAAACTACCTATCATAATAACAAGGCTACCATCCATTGGAGTAACAAAATCCCAATAACGAACTACCTTCCATAATGACAAGGCTACCATCCATTGGAGTGACCAAATCTCAACAACGAACTACCTTCCATAATGACGAGGCTACCATCTATTGGAGTAACAAAATCTCAACAACGAACTACATTCCATAATGACAAGACTACCATCCATTGGAGTAACAAAATCTCTACAATGAACTACCTTCCATAATGACAAGGCTACCATCCATTGGAGTAACAAAATCTCAAAAATGAACTACCTTCCATAATGACAAGGCTATCATCCATTGGAGAAACATAATCTCAATAATTAAATACTTTCCGTAATGACACGGATACAATCAATTAGAGTTACAAAATCTCAACAAAAAACTACCTTCCACAATGACAAGGCTACCATCCATTAAAGTAACAAAATCTCAACAACAAACTATCTTCCATATTGACAAGGCTACAATACATTAGAGTAACAAAATCTCAACAATGAACTACCTTCCATAATGACAAGTCCACAATCCATTGGAGTAACAAAATCTCCACAACGAACTACCTTCCATAATGACAAGGCTACCATCCATTGGAGAAACAAAATCTCAACAACGAACTACCTTCCATAATGATAAGGCTACCATCCATTGGAGTAAAAAAATCTCAACAACGAACTACCTTCCATAATAACAATGCTACCATCCATTGGAGTAAAAAAATATCAACAACGAACTACTTTCCATAATGACAAGGCTACCATCCATTGGAGTAACAAAATCTCAACAACGAACTACCTTCCATAATGACAAAGCTACCATACAATGTAGTAAAAAAATCTCAACAAAGAAATACCTTTCATAATGACAAGGCTACCATCCAATGGACTACAAAATCTCAAAAATGAACTACCTTCCATAATAACAAGGCTACCATCCATTGGAGTAACAAAATCCCAATAACGAACTACCTTCCATAATGACAAGGCTACCATCCATTGGAGTGACCAAATCTCATCAACGAACTACCTTCAATAATGACGAGGCTACCATCTATTGGAGTAACAAAATCTCAACAACAAACTACGTTCCATAATGACAAGGCTACCATCCATTGGAGTAACAAAATCTCAACAACAAACTATCTTCCATATTGACAAGGCTACAACCCATTAGAGTAACAAAATCTCAACAACGAACTACCTTCCATAATGACAAGTCCAACATCCATTGGAGTAACAAAATCTCCACAACGAACTACCTTGCATAATGACAAGGCTACAATCCATTGGAGTAACAAAATCTCAACAATGAACTACCTTCCATAATGATAAGGCTACCATCCATTGGAGTAAAAAAATCTCAACAACGAACTACCTTCCATAATGACAATGCTACCATCCATTGGAGTAAAAAAATATCAACAACGAACTACCTTGCATAATGACAAGGCTACCATCCATTGGAGTAACAAAATCTCAACAACGAACTACCTTCCATTATGACAAGGCTACCATCCATTGGAGTAAAAAATCTCAACAACGAACTACCTTCCGTATTGACAAGGCTACAATCCATTGGAGTAACAAAATCTCAACAACGAACTACCTTCCACAATGACAAGTCTACCATCCATTGGAGTAACAAAATCTCAACAACGAACTACCTTCCATAATGACAAAGCTACCATACAATGGAGTAAAAAAATCTCAACAACGAACTACTTTTCATAATGACAAGGCTACCATCCAATGGAGTACAAAATCTCAAAAATGAACTACCTACCATAATAACAAGGCTACCATCCATTGGAGTACCAAAATCCTAATAACGAACTACCTACCATAATTACAAGGCTACCATCCATTGGAGTGACCAAATCTCAACAACGAACTACCTTCCATAATGACGAGGCTACCATCCATTGGAGTAACAAAATTTCAACAACGAACTACATCCCATAATGACAACACTACCATCCATTGGAGTAACAAAATCTCTACAATGAACTACCTTCCATAATGACAAGGCTACCATCCATTGGAGTAAAAAAATCTCAACAACGAACTACCTTCCATATTGAGAAGACTACAATCCATTGGAGTAACAAAATCTCAACAACAAACTACCTTCCACAATGACAAGTATACCATCCATTGGAGTAACAAAATCTCAACAACGAACTACCTTCCATAATGACAAAGCTACCATACAATGGAGTAACAAAATCTCAACAATGAACTACCTTTCATAATGACAAGGCTACCATCCAATGGAGTACAAAATCTCAAAAATGAACTACCTTCCATAATAATAAGGCTACCATCCATTGGAGTATCAAAATCGCAATAATGAACTACCTTCCATAATGACAAGGCTACCATCCATTGGAGTGACCAAATCTCAACAACGAACTACCTTCCATAATGACGAGGCTACCATCCATTGGAGTAACAAAATCTCAACAACGAACTACCTTCCATAATGACAAGACTACCATCCATTGGAGTAACAAAATCTCTACAATGAACTACTTTCCATAATGACAAGGCTACCATCCATTGGAGTAACAAAATCTCAAAAATGAACTACCTTCCATAATGACAAGGCTATCATCCATTGGAGAAACAAAATCTCAATAATGAAATACCTTCCGTAATGACACTGATACAATCAATTAGAGTTACAAAATCTCAACAAAAAACTACCTTCCACAATGACAAGGCTACCATCCATTAAAGTAACAAAATCTCAACAACGAACTACGTTCCATAATGACAAGGCTACCATCCATTGGAGTAATAAAATCTCAATAACAAACTATCTTCCATATTGACAAGGCTACAATCCATTAGAGTACAAAAATCTCAACAATGAACTACCTTCCATAATGACAAGGCTACCATCCATTGGAGTAACAAAATCTCAAAAATGAACTACCTTCCATAATGACAAGGCTATCATCCATTGGAGAAACAAAATCTCAATAAAGAAATACCTTCCGTAATGACACGGATACAATCAATTAGAGTTACAAAATCTCAACAAAAAACTACCTTCCACAATGACAAGGCTACCATCCATTAAAGTAACAAAATCTCAACAACAAACTACGTTCCATAATGACGAGGCTACCATCCATTGGAGTAACAAAATCTCAAAAACAAACTACCTTCCATAATGACAAGACTACCATCCATTGGAGTAACAAAATCTCTACAATGAACTACTTTCCATAATGACAAGGCTACCATCCATTGGAGTAACAAAATCTCAAAAATGAACTACCTTCCATAATGACAAGGCTATCATCCATTGGAGAAACAAAATCTCAATAATGAAATACCTTCCGTAATGACACTGATACAATCAATTAGAGTTACAAAATCTCAACAAAAAACTACCTTCCATAATGACAAGGCTACCATCCATTAAAGTAACAAAATCTCAACAACGAATTACGTTCCATAATGACAAGGCTACCATCCATTGGAGTAATAAAATCTCAATAACAAACTATCTTCCATATTGACAAGGCTACAATCCATTAGAGTAACAAAATCTCAACAACGAACTACCTTCCATAATGACAAGGCTACCATCCATTGGAGTAACAAAATCTCAAAAATAAACTACCTTCCATAATGACAAGCTATCATCCATTGGAGAAACAAAATCTCAATAATGAAATACCTTCCGTAATGACACGGATACAATCAATTAGAGTTACAAAATCTCAACAAAAAACTACCTTCCACAATGACAAGGCTACCATCCATTAAAGTAACAAAATCTCAACAACAAACTACGTTCCATAATGACGAGGCTACCATCCATTGGAGTAACAAAATCTCAAAAACAAACTACCTTCCATAATGACAAGACTACCATCCATTGGAGTAACAAAATCTCTACAATGAACTACTTTCCATAATGACAAGGCTACCATCCATTGGAGTAACAAAATCTCAAAAATGAACTACCTTCCATAATGACAAGGCTATCATCCATTGGAGAAACAAAATCTCAATAATGAAATACCTTCCGTAATGACACTGATACAATCAATTAGAGTTACAAAATCTCAACAAAAAACTACCTTCCACAATGACAAGGCTACCATCCATTAAAGTAACAAAATCTCAACAACGAATTACGTTCCATAATGACAAGGCTACCATCCATTGGAGTAATAAAATCTCAATAACAAACTATCTTCCATATTGACAAGGCTACAATCCATTAGAGTAACAAAATCTCAACAACGAACTACCTTCCATAATGACAAGGCTACCATCCACTGGAGTAACAAAATCTCAAAAATGAACTACCTTCCATAATGACAAGGCTATCATCCATTGGAGAAACAAAATCTCAATAATGAAATACCTTCCGTAATGACACTGATACAATCAATTAGAGTTACAAAATCTCAACAAAAAACTACCTTCCACAATGACAAGGCTACCATCCATTAAAGTAACAAAATCTCAACAACGAACTACGTTCCATAATGACAAGGCTACCATCCATTGGAGTAATAAAATCTCAATAACAAACTATCTTCCATATTGATAAGGCTACAATCCATTAGAGTAACAAAATCTCAACAACGAACTACCTTCCATAATGACAGGGCTACCATCCATTGGAGTAACAAAATCTCAAAAATGAACTACCTTCCATAATGACAAGGCATTCATCCATTGGAGAAACAAAATCTCAATAATGAAATACCTTCCGTAATGACACGGATACAATCAATTAGAGTTACAAAATCTCAACAAAAAACTACCTTCTACAATGACATGGCTACCATCCATTAAAGTAACAAAATCTCAACAACAAACTATATTCCATATTGACAAGGCTACAATCCATTAGAGTAACAAAATCTCAACAACGAACTACCTTCCATAATGACAAGTCCACCATCCATTGGAGTAACAAAATCTCCACAACGAACTACCTTCCATAATGACAAGGCTACCATCCATTGGAGTAACAAAATCTCAACAATGAACTACCTTCCATAATGATAATGCTACCATCCATTGGAGTAAAAAAATATCAACAACGAACTACCTTGTATAATGACAAGGCTACCATCCATTGGAGTAACAAAATCTCAACAACGAACTACCTTTCATAATGACAAGGCTACCATCCAATGGACTACATAATCTCAAAAATGAACTACCTTCCATAATAACAAGGCTACCATCCATTGGAGTAACAAAATCCCAATAACGAACTACCTTCCATAATGACAAGGCTATAATCCATTGGAGTAACAAAATCTCAACAACAAACTACCTTCCACAATGACGAGTATACCATCCATTGGAGTAACAAAATCTCAACAACGAACTACCTTCCATAATGACAAAGCTACCATACAATGGAGTAACAAAATCTCAACAACGAACTACCTTTCATAATGACAAGGCTACCATCCAATGGAGTACAAAATCTCAAAAATGAACTACCTTCCATAATAATAAGGCTACCATCCATTGGAGTATCAAAATCGCAATAATGAACTACCTTCCATAATGACAAGGCTACCATCCGTTAGAGTGACCAAATCTCAACAACGAACTACCTTTCATAATGACGAGGCTACCATCCATTGGAGTAACAAAATTTCAACAATGAACTACCTTCAATAATGACAAGACTACCACTCATTGGAGTAACAAAATCTATACAATGAACTACCTTCCATAATGACAAGGCTACCATCCATTGGAGTAACAAAATCTAAAAAATGAACTACCTTCCATAATGACAAGGCTATCATCTATTGGAGAAACAAAATCTCAATAATGAAATACCTTCCGTAATGACACGGATACAATCAATTAGAGTTACAAAATCTCAATAAAAAACTACCTTCCACAATGACAAGGCTACCATCCATTAAAGTAACAAAATCTCAACAACAAACTATCTTCCATATTGACAAGGCTACAATCCATTAGAGTAAGAAAATCTCAACCACGAACTACCTTCCATAATGACAAGTCCACCATCCATTGGAGTAACAAAATCTCCACAACGAACTACCTTCCATAATGACAAGGCTACCATCCATTGGAGAAACAAAATCTCAAAAACGAACTACCTTCCATAATGATAAGGCTACCATCCACGGAGTAAAAAAATCTCAACAAGGAACTACCTTCCATAATAACAATGCTACCATCCATTGGAGTAAAAAAATATCAACAACGAACTACTTTCCATAATGACAAGGCTACCATCCATTGGAGTAACAAAATCTCAACAACGAACTACCTTCCATAATGACAAGGCTACCATTCATTGGAGTAAAAAAATCTCAACAACGAACTACCTTCCATATTGACAAGGCTACAATCCATTGGAGTAACAAAATCTCAACAACGAACTACCTTCCATAATGACAAGTCTACCATCCATTGGAGTAACAAAATCTCAACAACGAATTACCTTCCATAATGACAAAGCTACCATACAATGTAGTAAAAAAATCTCAACAACGAACTACCTTTCATAATGACAAGGCTGCCATCCAATGGAGTACAAAATCTCAAAAATGAACTACCTTCCATAATAACAAGGCTACCATCCAATGGAGTAACAAAATCCCAATAACGAACTACCTTCCATAATGACAAGGCTACCATCCATTGGAGTGACCAAATCTCAACAACGAACTACCTTCCATAATGACGAGGCTACCATCCATTGGAGTAACAAAATCTCAACAACGAACTACCTTCCATAATGACAAGACTACCATCCATTGGAGTAACAAAATCTCTACAACGAACTACTTTCCATAATGACAAGGCTACCATCCATTGGATTACCAAAATCTCAAAAATGAACTACCTTCCATAATGACAAGGCTATCATCCATTGGAGAAACAAAATCTCAATAATGAAATACCTTCCGTAATGACACTGATACAATCAATTAGAGTTACAAAATCTCAACAAAAAACTACCTTCCACAATGACAAGGCTACCATCCATTAAAGTAACAAAATCTCAACAACAAACTACGTTCCATAATGACAAGGCTACCATCAATTGGAGTAATAAAATCTCAATAACAAACTATCTTCCATATTGACAAGGCTACAATCCATTAGAGTAACAAAATCTCAACAACGAACTACCTTCCATAATGACAAGGCTACCATCCATTGGAGTAACAAAATCTCAAAAATGAACTACCTTCCATAATGACAAGGCATTCATCCATTGGAGAAAAAAAATCTCAATAATGAAATACCTTCCGTAATGACACGGATACAATCAATTAGAGTTACAAAATCTCAACAAAAAACTACCTTCCACAATGACAAGGCTACCATCCATTAAAGTAACAAAATCTCAACAACAAACTACGTTCCATAATGACGAGGCTACCATCCATTGGAGTAACAAAATCTCAAAAACGAACTACCTTCCATAATGACAAGACTACCATCCATTGGAGTAACAAAATCTCTACAATGAACTACTTTCCATAATGACAAGGCTACCATCCATTGGAGTAACAAAATCTCAAAAATGAACTACCTTCCATAATGAGAAGGCTATCATCCATTGGAGAAACAAAATCTCAATAATGAAATACCTTCCGTAATGACACGAATACAATCAATTAGAGTTACAAAATCTCAACAAAAAACTACCTTCCACAATGACAAGGCTACCATCCATTAAAGTAACAAAATCTCAACAACAAACTACGTTCCATAATGACGAGGCTACCATCCATTGGAGTAACAAAATCTCAAAAACGAACTACCTTCCATAATGACAAGACTACCACTCATTGGAGTAACAAAATCTATACAATGAAATACCTTCCATAATGACAAGGCTACCATCCATTGGAGTAACAAAATCTCAAAATTGAACTACCTTCCATAATGACAAGGCTATCATCTATTGGGGAAACAAAATCTAAATAATGAAATACCTTCCGTAATGACACGGATACAATCAATTAGAGTTACAAAATCTCAACAAAAAACTACCTTCCACAATGACAAGGCTACCATCCATTAAAGTAACAAAATCTCAACAACAAACTATCTTCCATATTGACAAGGCTACAATCCATTAGAGTAAGAAAATCTCAACCACGAACTACCTTCCATAATGACAAGTCCACCATCCATTGGAGTAACAAAATCTCCACAACGAACTACCTTCCATAATGACAAGGCTACCATCCATTGGAGAAACAAAATCTCAAAAACGAACTACCTTCCATAATGATAAGGCTACCATCCACGGAGTAAAAAAATCTCAACAAGGAACTACCTTCCATAATAACAATGCTACCATCCATTGGAGTAAAAAAATATCAACAACGAACTACTTTCCATAATGACAAGGCTACCATCCATTGGAGTAACAAAATCTCAACAACGAACTACCTTCCATAATGACAAGGCTACCATTCATTGGAGTAAAAAAATCTCAACAACGAACTACCTTCCATATTGACAAGGCTACAATCCATTGGAGTAACAAAATCTCAACAACGAACTACCTTCCATAATGACAAGTCTACCATCCATTGAGTAACAAAATCTCAACAACGAATTACCTTCCATAATGACAAAGCTACCATACAATGTAGTAAAAAAATCTCAACAACGAACTACCTTTCATAATGACAAGGCTGCCATCCAATGGAGTACAAAATCTCAAAAATGAACTACCTTCCATAATAACAAGGCTACCATCCAATGGAGTAACAAAATCCCAATAACGAACTACCTTCCATAATGACAAGGCTACCATCCATTGGAGTGACCAAATCTCAACAACGAACTACCTTCCATAATGACGAGGCTACCATCCATTGGAGTAACAAAATATCAACAACGAACTACCTTCCATAATGACAAGACTACCATCCATTGGAGTAACAAAATCTCTACAATGAACTACTTTCCATAATGACAAGGCTACCATCCATTGGAGTAACAAAATCTCAAAAATGAACTACCTTCCATAATGACAAGGCTATCATCCATTGGAGAAACAAAATCTCAATAATGAAATACCTTCCGTAATGACACTGATACAATCAATTAGAGTTACAAAATCTCAACAAAAAACTACCTTCCACAATGACAAGGCTACCATCCATTAAAGTAACAAAATCTCAACAACGAACTACGTTCCATAATGACAAGGCTACCATCCATTGGAGTAATAAAATCTCAATAACAAACTATCTTCCATATTGACAAGGCTACAATCCATTAGAGTAACAAAATCTCAACAACGAACTACCTTCCATAATGACAAGGCTACCATCCATTGGAGTAACAAAATCTCAAAAATGAACTACCTTCCATAATGACAAGGCATTCATCCATTGGAGAAAAAAAATCTCAATAATGAAATACCTTCCGTAATGACACGGATACAATCAATTAGAGTTACAAAATCTCAACAAAAAACTACCTTCCACAATGACAAGGCTACCATCCATTAAAGTAACAAAATCTCAACAACAAACTACGTTCCATAATGACGAGGCTACCATCCATTGGAGTAACAAAATCTCAAAAACGAACTACCTTCCATAATGACAAGACTACCATCCATTGGAGTAACAAAATCTCTACAATGAACTACTTTCCATAATGACAAGGCTACCATCCATTGGAGTAACAAAATCTCAAAAATGAACTACCTTCCATAATGAGAAGGCTATCATCCATTGGAGAAACAAAATCTCAATAATGAAATACCTTCCGTAATGACACGAATACAATCAATTAGAGTTACAAAATCTCAACAAAAAACTACCTTCCACAATGACAAGGCTACCATCCATTAAAGTAACAAAATCTCAACAACAAACTACGTTCCATAATGACGAGGCTACCATCCATTGGAGTAACAAAATCTCAAAAACGAACTACCTTCCATAATGACAAGACTACCACTCATTGGAGTAACAAAATATATACAATGAAATACCTTCCATAATGACAAGGCTACCATCCATTGGAGTAACAAAATCTCAAAAATGAACTACCTTCCATAATGACAAGGCTATCATCTATTGGAGAAACAAAATCACAATAATGAAATACCTTCCGTAATGACACGAATACAATCAATTAGAGTTACAAAATCTCAACAAAAAACTACCTTCCACAATGACAAGGCTACCATCCATTAAAGTAACAAGATCTCAACAACAAACTATCTTCCATATTGACAAGGCTACAATCCATTAGAGTAAGAAAATCTCAACCACGAACTACCTTCCATAATGACAAGTCCACCATCCATTGGAGTAACAAAATCTCCACAACGAACTACCTTCCATAATGACAAGGCTACCATCCATTGGAGAAACAAAATCTCAAAAACGAACTACCTTCCATAATGATAAGGCTACCATCCACGGAGTAAAAAAATCTCAACAAGGAACTACCTTCCATAATAACAATGCTACCATCCATTGGAGTAAAAAAATATCAACAACGAACTACTTTCCATAATGACAAGGCTACAATCCATTGGAGTAACAAAATCTCAACAACGAACTACCTTCCATAATGACAAGGCTACCATTCATTGGAGTAAAAAAATCTCAACAACGAACTACCTTCCATATTGACAAGGCTACAATCCATTGGAGTAACAAAATCTCAACAACGAACTACCTTCCATAATGACAAGTCTACCATCCATTGGAGTAACAAAATCTCAACAACGAATTACCTTCCATAATGACAAAGCTACCATACAATGTAGTAAAAAAATCTCAACAACGAACTACCTTTCATAATGACAAGGCTGCCATCCAATGGAGTACAAAATCTCAAAAATGAACTACCTTCCATTATAACAAGGCTACCATCCATTGGAGTAACAAAATCCCAATAACGAACTACCTTCCATAATGACAAGGCTACCATCCATTGGAGTGACCAAATCTCAACAACGAACTACCTTCCATAATGACGAGGCTACCATCCATTGGAGTAACAAAATCTCAACAACGAACTACCTTCCATAATGACAAGACTACCATCCATTGGAGTAACAAAATCTCTAAAATGAACTACTTTCCATAATGACAAGGCTACCATCCATTGGAGTAATAAAATCTCAAAAATGAACTACCTTCCATAATGACAAAGCTATCATCCATTGGAGAAACAAAATCTCAATAATGAAATACCTTCCGTAATGACACGGATACAATCAATTAGAGTTACAAAATCTCAACAAAAAACTACCTTCCACAATGACAAGGCTACCATCCATTAAAGTAACAAAATCTCAACAACGAACTACGTTCCATAATGACAAGGCTACCATCCATTGGAGTAATAAAATCTCAATAACAAACTATCTTCCATATTGACAAGGCTACAATCCATTAGAGTAACAAAATCTCAACAACGAACTACCTTCCATAATGACAAGGCTACCATCCATTGAAGTAACAAAATCTCAAAAATGAACTACCTTCCATAATGACAAGGCATTCATCCATTGGAGAAACAAAATCTCAATAATGAAATACCTTCCGTAATGACACGAATACAATCAATTAGAGTTACAAAATCTCAACAAAAAACTACCTTCCACAATGACAAGGCTACCATCCATTAAAGTAACAAAATCTCAACAACAAACTACGTTCCATAATGACGAGGCTACCATCCATTGGAGTAACAAAATCTCAAAAACGAACTACCTTCCATAATGACAAGACTACCATCCATTGGAGTAACAAAATCTCTACAATGAACTACTTTCCATAATGACAAGGCTACCATCCATTGGAGTAACAAAATCTCAAAAATGAACTACCTTCCATAATGACAAGGCTATCATCCATTGGAGAAACAAAATCTCAATAATGAAATACCTTCCGAAATGACACGGATACAACAATTAGAGTTACAAAATCTCAACTAAAAACTACCTTCCACAATGACAAGGCTACCATCCATTAAAGTAACAAAATCTCAACAACAAACTACGTTCCATAATGACGAGGCTACCATCCATTGGAGTAACAAAATCTCAAAAACGAACTACCTTCCATAATGACAAGACTACCACTCATTGGAGTAACAAAATCTATACAATGAACTACCTTCCATAATGACAAGGCTACCATCCATTGGAGTAACAAAATCTCAAAAATGAACTACCTTCCATAATGACAAGGCTATCATCTATTGGAGAAACAAAATCTCAATAATGAAATACCTTCCGTAATGACACGGATACAATCAATTAGAGTTACAAAATCTCAACAAAAAACTACCTTCCACAATGACAAGGCTACCATCCATTAAAGTAACAAAATCTCAACAACAAACTATCTTCCATATTGACAAGGCTACAATCCATTAGAGTTAGAAAATCTCAACCACAAACTACCTTCCATAATGACAAGTCCACCATCCATTGGAGTAAAAAAATCTCCACAACGAACTACCTTCCATAATGACAAGGCTACCATCCATTGGAGAAACAAAATCTCAAAAACGAACTACCTTCCATAATGATAAGGCTACCATCCACGGAGTAAAAAAATCTCAACAAGGAACTACCTTCCATAATAACAATGCTACCATCCATTGGAGTAAAAAAATATCAACAACGAACTACTTTCCATAATGACAAGGCTACCATCCATTGGAGTAACAAAATCTCAACAACGAACTACCTTCCATAATGACAAGGCTACCATTCATTGGAGTAAAAAAATCTCAACAATGAACTACCTTCCATATTGACAAGGCTACAATCCATTGGAGTAACAAAATCTCAACAACGAACTACCTTCCATAATGACAAGTCTACCATCCATTGGAGTAACAAAATATCAACAACGAATTACCTTCCATAATGACAAAGCTACCATACAATGTAGTAAAAAAATCTCAACAACGAACTACCTTTCATAATGACAAGGCTGCCATCCAATGGAGTACAAAATCTCAAAAATGAACTACCTTCCATAATAACAAGGCTACCATCCATTGGAGTAACAAAATCCCAATAACGAACTACCTTCCATAATGACAAGGCTACCATCCATTGGAGTGACCAAATCTCAACAACGAACTACCTTCCATAATGACGAGGCTACCATCCATTGGAGTAACAAAATCTCAACAACGAACTACCTTCCATAATGACAAGACTACCATCCATTGGAGTAACAAAATCTCTACAATGAACTACTTTCCATAATGACAAGGCTACCATCCATTGGAGTAACAAAATCTCAAAAATGAACTACCTTCCATAATGACAAGGCTATCATCCATTGGAGAAACAAATTCTCAATAATGAAATACCTTCCGTAATGACACTGATACAATCAATTAGAGTTACAAAATCTCAACAAAAAACTACCTTCCACAATGACAAGGCTACCATCCATTAAAGTAACAAAATCTCAACAACGAACTACGTTCCATAATGACAAGGCTACCATCCATTGGAGTAATAAAATCTCAATAACAAACTATCTTCCATATTGACAAGGCTACAATCCATTAGAGTAACAAAATCTCAACAACGAACTACCTTCCATAATGACAAGGCTACCATCCATTGGAGTAACAAAATCTCAAAAATGAACTACCTTCCATAATGACAAGGCTATCATCCATTGGAGAAACAAAATCTCAATAATGAAATACCTTCCGTAATGACACGGATACAATCAATTAGAGTTACAAAATCTCAACAAAAAACTACCTTCCACAATGACAAGGCTACCATCCATTAAAGTAACAAAATCTCAACAACAAACTACGTTCCATAATGACGAGGCTACCATCCATTGGAGTAACAAAATCTCAAAAACGAACTACCTTCCATAATGACAAGACTACCATCCATTGGAGTAACAAAATCTCTACAATGAACTACTTTCCATAATGACAAGGCTACCATCCATTGGAGTAACAAAATCTCAAAAATGAACTACCTTCCATAATGACAAGGCTACCATCCATTAAAGTAACAAAATCTCAACAACAAACTACGTTCCATAATGACGAGGCTACCATCCATTGGAGTAACAAAATCTCAAAAACGAACTACCTTCCATAATGACAAGACTACCATCCATTGGAGTAACAAAATCTCTACAATGAACTACTTTCCATAATGACAAGGCTACCATCCATTGGAGTAACAAAATCTCAAAAATGAACTACCTTCCATAATGACAAGGCTATCATCCATTGGAGAAACAAAATCTCAATAATGAAATACCTTCCGTAATGACACTGATACAATCAATTAGAGTTACAAAATCTCAACAAAAAACTACCTTCCACAATGACAAGGCTACCATCCATTAAAGTAACAAAATCTCAACAACGAACTACGTTCCATAATGACAAGGCTACCATCCATTGGAGTAATAAAATCTCAATAACAAACTATCTTCCATATTGACAAGGCTACAATCCATTAGAGTAACAAAATCTCAACAACGAACTACCTTCCATAATGACAAGGCTACCATCCATTGGAGTAATAAAATCTCAAAAATGAACTACCTTCCATAATGACAAGGCTATGATCCATTGGAGAAACAAAATCTCAATAATGAAATACCTTCCGTAATGACACGGATACAATCAATTAGAGTTACAAAATCTCAACAAAAAACTACCTTCCACAATGACAAGGCTACCATCCATTAAAGTAACAAAATCTCAACAACAAACTTTGTTGCATAATGACGAGGCTACCATCCATTAGAGTAACAAAATCTCAAAAACGAACTACCTTCCATAATGACAAGACTACCATCCATTGGAGTAACAAAATCTCTACAATGAACTACTTTCCATAATGACAAGGCTACCATCCATTGGAGTAACAAAATCTCAAAAATGAACTACCTTCCATAATGACAAGGCTATCATCCATTGGAGAAACAAAATCTCAATAATGAAATACCTTCCGTAATGACACTGATACAATCAATTAGAGTTACAAAATCTCAACAAAAAACTACCTTCCACAATGACAAGGCTACCATCCATTAAAGTAACAAAATCTCAACAACGAATTACGTTCCATAATGACAAGGCTACCATCCATTGGAGTAATAAAATCTCAATAACAAACTATCTTCCATATTGACAAGGCTACAATCCATTAGAGTAACAAAATCTCAACAACGAACTACCTTCCATAATGACAAGGCTACCATCCATTGGAGTAACAAAATCTCAAAAATGAACTACCTTCCATAATGACAAGGCTATCATCCATTGGAGAAACAAAATCTCAATAATGAAATACCTTCCGTAATGACACAGATACAATCAATTAGAGTTACAAAATCTCAACAAAAAACTACCTTCTACAATGACATGGCTACCATCCATTAAAGTAACAAAATCTCAACAACAAACTATCTTCCATATTGACAAGGCTACAATCCATTAGAGTAACAAAATCTCAACAACAAACTACCTTCCATAATGACAAGTCCACCATCCATTGGAGTAACAAAATCTCCACAACGAACTACCTTCCATAATGACAAGGCTACCATCCATTGGAGTAACAAAATCTCAACAATGAACTACCTTCCATAATGATAATGCTACCATCCATTGGAGTAAAAAAATATCAACAACGAACTACCTTGTATAATGACAAGGCTACCATCCATTGGAGTAACAAAATCTCAACAACGAACTACCTTTAATAATGACAAGTCTACCATCCAATGGACTACAAAATCTCAAAAATGAACTACCTTCCATAATAACAAGGCTACCATCTATTGGAGTAACAAAATCCCAATAACGAACTACCTTCCATAATGACAAGGCTACCATCCATTGGAGTGACCAAATATCAACAACAAACTACATTCCATAATGACGAGGCTACCATCTATTGGAGTAACAAAATCTCAACAACAAACTACCTTCCCTAATGACAAGACTACCATCCATTAGAGTAACAAAATCTCTACAATGAACTACCTTCCATAATGACAAGGCTACCATCCATTAGAGTAACAAAATCTCAAAAATGAACTACCTTCCATAATGACAAGGCTATCATTCATTGGAGAAACAAAATCTCAATAATGAAATACCTTCCGTAATGACACTGATACAATCAATTAGAGTTACAAAATCTCAACAAAAAACTACCTTCCACAATGACAAGGCTACCATCCATTAAAGTAACAAAATCTCAACAACGAACTACATTCCATAATGACAAGGCTACCATCCATTGGAGTAACAAAATCTCAAAAACAAACTATCTTCCATATTGGCAAGGCTACAATCCATTAGAGTAACAAAATCTCAACAACGAACTACCTTCCATAATGACAAGTCCACCATCCATTGGAGTAACAAAATCTCCACAACGAACTACCTTCCATAATGACAAGGCTACCATCCATTGGAGTAACAAAATCTCAACAACAAACTACCTTCCATAATGATAAGGCTACCATCCATTGGAGTAAAAAAATCTCAACAACGAACTACCTTCCATAATGACAATGCTACCATCCATTGGAGTAAAAAAATATCAACAACGAACTACCTTGCATAATGACAAGGCTTCCATCCATTGGAGTAACAAAATCTCAACAATGAACTACCTTCCATAATGACAAGGCTACCATCCATTGGAGTAAAAAAAGCTCAACAATGAACTACCTTCCGTATTGACAAGGCTACAATCCATTGGAGTAACAAAATCTCAACAACGAACTACCTTCCATAATGACAAGTCTACCATCCTTTGGAGTAACAAAATCTCAACAACGAACTACCTTCCATAATGACAAAGCTACCATACAATGGAGGAAAAAAATCTCAACAACGAACTACCTTTCATAATGACAAGGCTACCATCCAATGGAGTACAAAATCTCAAAAATAAACTACCTACGATAATAACAAGGCTACCATCCATTGGAGTAACAAAATCCCAATAACGAACTACCTTCCATAATGACAAGGCTACCATCCATTGGAGTGACCAAATCTCAACAACGAACTACCTTCCATAATGACGAGGCTACCATCCATTGGAGTAACAAAATTTCAACAACGAACTACCTTCAATAATGACAAGACTACCATCCATTGGAGTAACAAAATCTCTACAATGAACTACCTTCCATAATGACAAGGCTATCATCCATTGGAGTAACAAAATCTCAAAAATGAACTACCTTCCATAATGACAAGGCTATCATCCATTGGAGAAACATAATCTCAATAATTAAATACCTTCCGTAATGACACGGATACAATCAATTAGAGTTACAAAATCTCAACAAAAAACTACCTTCCACAATGACAAGGCTACCATCCATTAAAGTAACAAAATCTCAACAACAAACTATCTTCCATATTGACAAGGCTACAATCCATTAGAGTAACAAAATCTCAACAATGAACTACCTTCCATAATGACAAGTCCACAATCCATTGGAGTAACAAAATCTCCACAACGAACTACCTTCCATAATGACAAGGCTACCATCCATTGGAGAAACAAAATCTCAACAACGAACTACCTTCCATAATGATAAGGCTACCATCCATTGGAGTAAAAAAATCTCAACAACGAACTACCTTCGATAATAACAATGCTACCATCCATTGGAGTAAAAAAATATCAACAACGAACTACTTTCCATAATGACAAGGCTACCATCCATTGGAGTAACAAAATCTCAACAACGAACTACCTTCCATAATGACAAAGCTACCATACAATGTAGTAAAAAAATCTCAACAAAGAAATACCTTTCATAATGACAAGGCTACCATCCAATGGACTACAAAATCTCAAAAATGAACTACCTTCCATAATAACAAGGCTACCATCCATTGGAGTAACAAAATCCCAATAACGAACTACCTTCCATAATGACAAGGCTACCATCCATTGGAGTGACCAAATCTCAACAACGAACTACCTTCAATAATGACGAGGCTACCATCTATTGGAGTAACAAAATCTCAACAACGAACTACCTTCCATAATGACAAGACTACCATCCATTGGAGTAACAAAATCTCTACAATGAACTACCTTCCATAATGACAAGGCTACCATCCATTGGAGTAACAAAATCTCAAAAATGAACTACCTTCCGTAATGACAAGGCTATCATCCATTGGAGAAACAAAATCTCAATAATGAAATACCTTCCGTAATGACACTGATACAATCAATTAGAGTTACAAAATCTCAACAAAAAACTACCTTCCACAATGACAAGGCTACCATCCATTAAAGTAACAAAATCTCAACAACAAACTACGTTCCATAATGACAAGGCTACCATCCATTGGAGTAACAAAATCTCAACAACAAACTATCTTCCATATTGACAAGGCTACAACCCATTAGAGTAACAAAATCTCAACAACGAACTACCTTCCATAATGACAAGTCTAACATCCATTGGAGTAACAAAATCTCCACAACAAACTACCTTCCATAATGGCAAGGCTACAATCCATTGGAGTAACAAAATCTCAACAACGAACTACCTTCCATAATGATAAGGCTATCATCCATTGGAGTAAAAAAATCTCAACAACGAACTACCTTCCATAATGACAATGCTACCATCCATTGGAGTAAAAAAATATCAACAACGAACTACCTTGCATAATGACAAGGCTACCATCCATTGGAGTAACAAAATCTCAACAACGAACTACCTTCCATAATGACAAGGCTACCATCCATTGGAGTAAAAAATCTGAACAACGAACTACCTTCCGTATTGACAAGGCTACAATCCATTGGAGTAACAAAATCGCAACAACGAACTACCTTCCACAATGACAAGTCTACCATCCATTGGAGTAACAAAATCTCAACAACAAACTACCTACCATAATAACAAGGCTACCATCCATTGGAGTAACAAAATCCCAATAACGAACTACCTACCATAATGACAAGGCTACCATCCATTGGAGTGACCAAATCTCAACAACGAACTACCTTCCATAATGACGAGGCTACCATCCATTGGAGTAACAAAATTTCAACAACGAACTACATTCCATAATGACAAGACTACCATCCATTGGAGTAACAAAATCTCTACAATGAACTACCTTCCATAATGACAAGGCTACCATCCATTGGAGTAAAAAAATCTCAACAACGAACTACCTTCCATATTGAGAAGGCTACAATCCATTGGAGTAACAAAATCTCAACAACAAACTACCTTCCACAATGACAAGTATACCATCCATTGGAGTAACAAAATCTCAACAACGAACTACCTTCCATAATGACAAAGCTACCATACAATAGAGTAACAAAATCTCAACAACGAACTACCTTTAATAATGACAAGGCTACCATCAATTAGAGTAGAAAATCTCAAAAATGAACTACCTTCTATAATAATAAGGCTACCATCCATTGGAGTAACAAAATCGCAATAATGAACTACCTTCCATAATGACAAGGCTACCATCCGTTGGAGTAACCAAATCTCAACAACGAACTACCTTCTATAATGACGAGGCTACCATCCATTGGAGTAACAAAATCTCAACAACGAACTACCTTCCATAATGACAAGTCTACCATCCATTGGAATAACAAAATCTCAACAACGAACTACCTTCCATATTGACAAGGCTACAATCCATTGGAGTATCAAAATCTCAACAACGAACTACCTTCAACAATGACAAGTCTACCATCCATTGGAGTAACAAAATGTCAACAACGAACTACCTTTAATAATGACAAAGCTACCATACAATGGAGTAAAAAAATCTCCACAACGAACTACCTTTCATAATGACAAGGCTACAATCCAATGGAGTAACAAAATCTCAAAAATGAACTACCTTCAATAATAACAAGGCTACCATCCGTTGGAGTAACAAAATCCCAATAACGAACTACCTTCAATAATGACAAAGCTACCATACAATGGAGTAAAAAAATCTCAACAACGAACTACCTTTCAAAATGACAAGGCTACCATCCAATGGAGTAACAAAATCTCAAAAATGAAATATCTTCCATAATAACAAGGCGACCATCCATTGGAGTAACAAAATCCCAATAATAAACTACCTTCCATAATGACAAGGCTACAATACATTGGAGTAACCAAATCACAACAACGAACTACGTTCCATAATGATGAGGCTACCATCCATTGGAGTAACAAAATCTCAACAACGAACTACCTTCCATAATGACAAGTCTACCATCCATTGGAGTAAAAAAATCTCAACAACAAACTACCTTCCATAATGACAAGGCTACCATCCATTGGAATAAAAAAATATTAACAACGAACTACCTTCCCTAATGACAAGGCTACCATCCATTGGAGTAACAAAATCTCAACAATAAACTACCTTCCATAATGACAAGGCTACCATCCATTGGAGTAACAAAATCTCAACAACAAACTACCTTCCATGTTGACAAGGCTACAATCCATTGGAGTAACAAAATCTCAACAACGAACTACCTTCCACAATGACAAGTCTACCATCCATTGGAGTAACAAAATCTCAACAACGAACTACCTTCAATAATGAAAAAACTACCATGCAATGGACTAAAAAAATCTCAACAACGAACTACCTTTCATAATGACAAGGCTACCATCCAATGGAGTAACAAAATCTCAAAAATGAACTACCTTCCATAATAACAAGGCTACCATCCGTTGGAGTAACAAAATCCCAATAACGAACTACCTTCCATAATGACAAGGCTACAATCCATTGGAGTAACAAAATCTCAACAACGAACTACCTTCCATAATGACGAGGCTACCATCCATTAGAGTAACAAAATTTCAACAACGAAGTACCTTCCATAATGACAAGGCCACCATCCATTGGAGTAACAAAATATCAACAACGAACTACCTTCCATAATGACAAGGCTACCATCCATTGGAGTAAAAAAATCTCAACAACGAACTACCTTCCATAATGACAAGGATACAATCCATTGGAGTAAAAAAATATCAACAACGAACTACCTTCCCTAATGACAAGGCACCATCCATTGGAGTAAAAAAATCTCAACAACAAACTACCTTCCCTAATGACAAGGCTACCATCCATTGTTGTAACAAAATCTCAACAACGAACTACCTTCCATATTGACAAGGCTACAATCCATTGGAGTAACAAAATCTCAACAACGAACTACCTTCCACAATGACAAGTCTACCATCCATTGGAGTAACAAAATCTCAACAACGAACTATCTTCCATAGTGACAAGGCTACAATCCATTGGAGTAACAAAATCTCAACAACGAACTACCTTCCACAATGACAAGTCTACCATCCATTGGAGTAACAAAATCTCAACAACGAACTACCTTCAATAATGACAAAGCTACCATACAATGGAGTAAAAAAATCTCAACAACGAACTACCTTTCATAATGACAAGGCTACCATCCAATGGAGTAACAAAATCTCAAAAATGAACTACCTTCCATAATAACAAGGCTACCATCCGTTGGAGTAACAAAATCCCAATAACGAACTACCTTCCATAATGACAAGGCTACCATCCATTGGAGTAACAAAATCTCAACAATGAACTACCTTCCATATTTACAAGGCTACAATCCATTGGAGTAACAAAATCTCAACAATGAACTACCTTCCACAATGACAAGTCTACCATCCATTGGAGTAACAAAATCTCAAGAACGAACTACCTTCAATAATGACAACGCTACCATACAATGGAGTAAAAAAATCTCAACAACGAACTACCTTTCAAAATGACAAGGCTACCATCCAATGGAGTAACAAAATCTCAAAAATGAAATACCTTCCATAATAACAAGGCTACCATCCATTGGAGTAACAAAATCCCAATAACAAACTACCTTCCATAATGACAAGGCTACGATACATTGGAATAACCAAATCTCAACAACGAACTACCTTCCATAATGATGAGGCTACCATCCATTGGAGTAACAAAATCTCAACAACGAACTACCTTCCATAATGACAAGGCTACCATCTAGTGGAGTTAAAAAATCACAACAACAAACTACCTTCCATAATGACAAGGCTACCATCCATTGGAATAAAAAAATATTAACAACGAACTACCTTCCCTAATGACAAGGCTACCATCCATTGGAGTAACAAAATCTCAAAAATAAACTACCTTCCATAATGACAAGGCTACCATCCATTGGAGTAACAAAATCCCAACAACAAACTACCTTCCATGTTGACAAGGCTACAATCCATTGGAGTAACAAAATCTCAACAACGAACTACCTTCCACAATGACAAGTCCACCATCCATTGGAGTAACAAAATCTCAACAACGAACTACCTTCAATAATGAAAAAGCTACCATACAATGGACTAAAAAAATCTCAACAACGAACTACCTTCCATATTAATAAGGCTACCATCCGTTGGAGTAACAAAATCCCAATAACGAACTACCTTCCATAATGACATGGCTACAATCCATTGGAGTAACCAAATCTCAACAACGAACTACCTTCCATAATGACGAGGCTACCATCCATTAGAGTAACAAAATTTCAACAACGAACTACCTTCCATAATGACAAGGCCACCATCCATTGGAGTAACAAAATATCAACAACGAACTACCTTCCATAATGACAAGGCTACCATCCATTGGAGTAAAAAAATCTCAACAACGAACTACCTTCCATAATGACAAGGCTACCATCCATTGGAATAAAAAAATATCAACAATGAACTACCTTCCCTAATGACAAGGCTACCATCCATTGGAGTAACAAAATCTCAACAACGAACTACCTTCCACAATGACAAGTCTACCATCCATTGGAGTAACAAAATCTCAACAACGAACTACCTTCCATATTGACAAGGCTACAATCCATTGGAGTAACGAAATCTCAACAACGAACTACCTTCCACAATGACAAGTCTACCATCCATTGGAGTAACAAATTCTCAACAACGAACTACCTTCAATAATGAAAAAGCTACCATACAATAGAGTAAAAAAATCTCAACAACGAACTACCTTTCATAATGACAAGGCTACCATCCAATGGAGTAACAAAATCTCAAAAATGAACTACCTTCCATAATTACAAGGCTACCATCAGTTGGAATAACAAAATCCCAATAACGAACTACCTTCCATAATGACAAGGCTACCATCCATTGGAGTAACAAAATCTCAACAATGAACTACCTTCCATATTTACAAGGCTACAATCCATTGGAGTAACAAAATCTCAACAATGAACTACCTTCCACAATGACAAGTCTACCATCCATTGGAGTAACAAAATCTCAAGAACGAACTACCTTCAATAATGACAAAGCTACCATATAATGGAGTAAAAAAATCTCAATAACGAACTACCTTTCAAAATGACAAGGCTACCATCCAATGGAGTAACAAAATCTAAAAAAATGAAATACCTTCCATAATAACAAGGCTATCATCCATTGGAGTAACAAAATCCCAATAACAAACTACCTTTCATAATGACAAGGCTACGATACATTGGAATAACCAAATCTCAACAACGAACTACCTTCCATAATGATGAGGCTACCATCCATTGGAGTAACAAAATCTCAACAACGAACTACCTTCCATAATGACAAGGCTACCATCCATCGGAGTTAAAAAATCTCAACAACAAACTACCTTCCATAATGACAAGGCTACCATCCATTGGAATAAAACATTATTAACAACGAACTACCTTCCCTAATGACAAGGCTACCATCCATTGGAGTAACAAAATCTCAACAATAAAGTACCTTCCATAATGACAAGGCTACTATCCATTGGAGTAACAAAATCTCAACAACAAACTACCTTCCATGTTGACAAGGCTACAATCCATTGGAGTAACAAGATCTCAACAACGAACTACCTTCCACAATGACAAGTCTACCATCCATTGGAGTAACAAAATCTCAACAACAAACTACCTTCAATAATGAAAAACCTACCATGCAATGGACTAAAAAAATCTCAACAGCGAACTACCTTTCATAATGACAAGGCTACCATCCAATGGAGTACCAAAATCTCAAAAATGAACTACCTTCCATAATAACAAGGCTACCATCCGTTGGAGTAACAAAATCCCAACAACAAACTACCTTCCATAATGACAAGGCTACAATCCATTGGAGTAACAAAATCTCAACAACGAACTACCTTCCATAATGACGAGGCTACCATCCATTAGAGTAACAAAATTTCAAATACGAACTACCTCGCATAATGACAAGGCCACCATCCATTGGAGTACCAAAATATCAACAACGAACTACCTTCCATAATGACAAGGCTACCATCCATTGGAGTAAAAAAATCTTAACAACGAACTACCTTCCATAATGACAAGGTTACCATCCATTGGAGTAAAAAAATATCAACAATGAACTACCTTCCCTAATGACAAGGCTACCATCCATTGGAGTAACAAAATCTCAACAACAAACTACCTTCCATAATGACAAGGCTACCATCCATTGGAGTAACCAAATCTCAACAACGAACTATCTAGCGTATTGACAAGGCTACAATCCATTGGAGTAACAAAATCTCAACAACAAACTACCTTCCATAATGACAAGTCTACCATCCATTGGAATAACAAAATCTCAACAACGAACTACCTTCCATATTGACAAGGCTACAATCCATTGGAGTAACAAAATCTCAACAACGAACTACCTTCAACAATGACAAGTCTACCATCCATTAGAGTAACAAAATCTCAACAACGAACTACCTTTAATAATGACAAAGCTACCATACAATGGAGTAAAAAAATCTCAACAACGAACTACCTTTCATAATGACAAGGCTACAATCCAATGGAGTAACAAAATCTCAAAAATGAACTACCTTCCATAATAACAAGGCTACCATCCGTTGGAGTAACAAAATCCCAATAACGAACTACCTTCCATAATGACAAGGCTACCATCCATTGGAGTAACAAAATCTGAACAACGAACTACCTTCCATATTTACAAGGCTACAATCCATTGGAGTAACAAAATCTCAACAATGAACTACCTTCCACAATGACAAGTCTACCATCCATTGGATTAACAAAATCTCAACAACGAACTACCTTCAATAATGACAAAGCTACCATACAATGGAGTAAAAAAATCTCAACAACGAACTACCTTTCAAAATGACAAGGCTACCATCCAATGGAGTAACAAAATCTCAAAAATGAAATATCTTCCATAATAACAAGGCTACCATCCATTGGAGTAACAAAATCCCAATAATAAACTACCTTCCATAATGACAAGGCTACGATACATTGGAGTAACCAAATCTCAACAACGAACTACGTTCCATAATGATGAGGCTACCATCCATTGGAGTAACAAAATCTCAACAATGAACTACCTTCCATAATGACAAGGCTACCATCCATTGGAGTTAAAAAATCTCAACAACAAACTACCTTCCATAATGACAAGGCTACCATCCATTGGAATAAAAAAATATTAACAACGAACTACCTTCCCTAATGACAAGGCTACCATCCATTGGAGTAACAAAATCTCAACAATAAACTACCTTCCATAATGACAAGGCTACCATCCATTGGAGTAACAAAATCTCAACAACAAACTACCTTCCATGTTGACAAGGCTACAATCCATTGGAGTAACAAAATCTCAACAACGAACTACCTTCCACAATGACAAGTCTACCATCCATTGGAGTAACAAAATCTCAACAAAGAACTACCTTCAATAATGAAAAAGCTACCATACAATGGACTAAAAAAATCTCAACAACGAACTACCTTTTATAATGACAAGGCTACCATCCAATGGAGTAACAAAATCTCAAAAATGAACTACCTTCCATATTAACAAGGCTACCATCCGTTGGAGTAACAAAATCCCAATAACGAACTACCTTCCATAATGACAAGGCTACAATCCATTGGAGTAACCAAATCTCAACAACGAACTACCTTCCATAATGACGAGGCTACCATCCATTAGAGTAACAAAATTTCAACAACGAACTACCTTCCATAATGACAAGGCCACCATCCATTGGAGTAACAAAATATCAACAACGAACTACCTTCCATAATGACAAGGCTACCATCCATTGGAGTAAAAAAATCTCAACAATGAACTACCTTCCATAATGACAAGGCTACCATCCATTGGAGTAAAAAAATCTCAACAACGAACTACCTTCCATAATGACAAGGCTACCATCCATTGGAATAAAAAAATATCAACAATGAACTACCTTCCCTAATGACAAGGCTGCCATCCATTGGAGTAACAAAATCTCAACAACGAACTACCTTCCATAATGACAAGGCTACCATCCATTGGAGTAACAAAATCTCAACAACAAACTACCTTCCATAATGACAAGTCTACCGTCCATTGGAGTAACGAAATCTCAACAACGAACTACCTTCCATATTGACAAGGCTACAATCCATTGGAGTAACGAAATCTCAACAACGAACTACCTTCCACAATGACAAGTCTACCATCCATTGGAGTAACAAAATCTCAACAACGAACTACATTCAATAATGACAAAGCTACCGTACAATGGAGTAAAAAAATCTCAACAACGAACTACCTTTCATAATGACAAGGCTACCATCCAATGGAGTAACAAAATCTCAAAAATGAACTACCTTCCATAATAACAAGGCTACCATCTGTTGGAGTAACAAAATCCCAATAACGAACTACCTTCCATAATGACAAGGCTACCATCCATTGGAGTAAAAAAATCTCAACAACGAACTACCTTCCATATTTACAAGGCTACAATCCATTGGAGTAACAAAATCACAACAATGAACTACCTTCCACAATGACAAGTCTACCATCCATTTGAGTAACAAATCTCAACAACGAACTACCTTCAATAATGACAAAGCTACCATACAATGGAGTAAAAAAATCTCAACAACGAACTACCTTTCAAATTGACAAGGCTACCATCCAATGGAGTAACAAAATCTCAAAAATGAAATACCTTCCATAATAACAAGGCTACCATCCATTGGAGTAACAAAATCCCAATAACAAACTACCTTCTATAATGACAAGGCTACGATACATTGGAGTAACCAAATCTCAACAACGAACTACCTTCCATAATGATGAGGCTACCATCCATTGGTGTAACAAAATATCAACAACAAACTACCTTCCATAATGACAAGGAAACCATCCATTGGAGTTAAAAAATCTCACCAACAAACTACCTTCCATAATGACAAGGCTACCATCCATTGGAATAAAAAAATATTAACAACGAACTACCTTCCCTAATGACAAGGCTACCATCCATTGGAGTAACAAAATCTCAACAATAAAGTACCTTCCATAATGACAAGGCTACCATCCATTGGAGTAACAAAATCTCAACAATAAACTACCTTCCATGTTGACAAGGCTACAATTCATTGGAGTAACAAAATCTCAACAATGAACTACCTTCCACAATGACAAGTCTACCATCCATTGGAGTAACAAAATCTCAACAACGAACTACCTTCAATAATGAAAAAACTACCATGCAATGGACTAAAAAAATCTCAACAACGAACTACCTTTCATAATGACAAGGCTACCATCCAATGAAGTAACAAAATCTCAAAAATGAACTACCTTCCATAATAACAAGGCTACCATCCGTTGGAGTAACAAAATCCCAATAACGAACTACCTTCCATAATGACAAGGCTACAATCCATTGGAGTAACAAAATCTCAACAACGAACTACCTTCCATAATGACGAGGCTACCATCCATTAGAGTAACAAAATTTCAACAACGAAGTACCTTCCATAATTACAAGGCCACCATCCATTGGAGTAACAAAATATCAACAACGAACTACCTTCCATAATGACAAGGCTACCATCCATTGGAGTAACAAAATCTCAACAACGAACTACCTTCCATAATGACAAGGATACAATCCATTGGAGTAAAAAAATATCAACAACGAACTACCTTCCCTAATGACAAGGCTACCATCCATTGGAGTAACAAAATCTCAACAACAAACTACCTTCCATAATGACAAGGCTACCATCCATTGTTGTAACAAAATCTCAACAACAAACTACCTTCCATATTGACAAGGCTACAATCCATTGGAGTAACAAAATCTCAACAACGAACTACCTTCCACAATGACAAGTCTACCATCCATTGGAGTAACAAAATCTCAACAACGAACTACCTTCCATAGTGACAAGGCTACAATCCATTGGAGTAACAAAATCTCAACAACGAACTACCTTCCACAATGACAAGTCTACCATCCATTGGAGTAACAAAATCTCAACAACGAACTACCTTCAATAATGACAAAGCTACCATACAATGGAGTAAAAAAATCTCAACAACAAACTACCTTTCATAATGACAAGGCTACCATCCAATGGAGTAACAAAATCTCAAAAATGAACTACCTTCCATAATAACAAGGCTACCATCCGTTGGAGTAACAAAATCCCAATAACGAACTACCTTCCATAATGACAAGGCTACCATCCATTGGAGTAACAAAATCTCAACAACGAACTACCTTCCATATTTACAAGGCTACAATCCATTGGAGTAACAAAATCTCAACAATTAACTACCTTCCACAATGACAAGTCTACCATCCATTGGAGTAACAAAATCTCAAGAACGAACTACCTTCAATAATGACAACGCTACCATACAATGGAGTAAAAAAATCTCAACAACGAACTACCTTTCAAAATGACAAGGCTACCATCCAATGGAGTAACAAAATCTCAAAAATGAAATACCTTCCATAATAACAAGGCTACCATCCATTGGAGTAACAAAATCCCAATAACAAACTACCTTCCATAATGACAAGGCTACGATACATTGGAATAACCAAATCTCAATAATGAACTACCTTCCATAATGATAAGGCTACCATCCATTGGAGTAACAAAATCTCAACAACGAACTACCTTCCATAATGACAAGGCTACCATCTAGTGGAGTTAAAAAATCACAACAACAAACTACCTTCCATAATGACAAGGCTACCATCCATTGGAATAAAAAAATATTAACAACGAACTACCTTCCCTAATGACAAGGCTACCATCCATTGGAGTAACAAAATCTCAAAAATAAACTACCTTCCATAATGACAAGGCTACCATCCATTGGAGTAACAAAATCCCAACAACAAACTACCTTCCATGTTAACAAGGCTACAATCCATTGGAGTAACAAAATCTCAACAACGAACTACCTTCCACAATGACAAGTCTACCATCCATTGGAGTAACAAAATCTCAACAACGAACTACCTTCAATAATGAAAAAGCTACCATACAATGGACTAAAAAAATCTCAACAACGAACTACCTTTCATAATGACAAGGCTACCATCCAATGGAGTAACAAAATCTCAAAAATGAACTACCTTCCATATTAACAAGGCAACCATCCGTTGGAGTAACAAAATCCCAATAACGAACTACCTTCCATAATGACATGGCTACAATCCATTGGAGTAACCAAATCTCAACAACGAACTACCTTCCATAATGACGAGGCTACCATCCATTAGAGTAACAAAATTTCGACAACGAACTACCTTCCATAATGACAAGGCCACCATCCATTGGAGTAACAAAATATCAACAACGAACTACCTTCCATAATGACAAGGCTACCATCCATTGGAGTAAAAAAATCTCAACAACGAACTACCTTCCATAATGACAAGGCTACCATCCATTGGAGTAAAAAAATCTCAACAACGAACTACCTTCCATAATGACAAGGCTAACATCCATTGGAATAAAAAAATATCAACAATGAACTACCTTCCCTAATGACAAGGCTACCATCCATTGGAGTAACAAAATCTCAACAACGAACTACCTTCCACAATGACAAGACTACCATCCATTGGAGTAACAAAATCTCAACAACGAACTACCTTCCATATTGACAAGGCTACAATCCATTGGAGTAACGAAATCTCAACAACGAACTACCTTCCACAATGACAAGTCTACCATCCATTGGAGTAACAAATTCTCAACAAGGAACTACCTTCAATAATGACAAAGCTACCATACAATGGAGTAAAAAAATCTCAACAACGAACTACCTTTCATAATGACAAGGCTACCATCCAATGGAGTAACAAAATCTCAAAAATGAACTACCTTCCATATTAACAAGGCTACCATCCGTTGGAGTAACAAAATCCCAATAACGAACTACCTTCCATAATGACATGGCTACAATCCATTGGAGTAACCAAATCTCAACAACGAACTACCTTCCATAATGACGAGGCTACCATCCATTAGAGTAACAAAATTTCGACAACGAACTACCTTCCATAATGAAAAGGCCACCATCCATTGGAGTAACAAAATATCAACAACGAACTACCTTCCATAATGACAAGGCTACCATCCATTGGAGTAAAAAAATCTCAACAACGAACTACCTTCCATAATGACAAGGCTACCATCCATTGGAGTAAAAAAATCTCAACAACGAACTACCTTCCATAATGACAAGGCTAACATCCATTGGAATAAAAAAATATCAACAATGAACTACCTTCCCTAATGACAAGGCTACCATCCATTGGAGTAGCAAAATCTCAACAACGAACTACCTTCCACAATGACAAGTCTACCATCCATTGGAGTAACAAAATCTCAACAACGAACTACCTTCCATATTGACAAGGCTACAATCCATTGGAGTAACGAAATCTCAACAACGAACTACCTTCCACAATGACAAGTCTACCATCCATTGGAGTAACAAATTCTCAACAACGAACTACCTTCAATAATGACAAAGCTACCATACAATGGAGTAAAAAAATCTCAACAACGAACTACCTTTCATAATGACAAGGCTACCATCCAATGGAGTAACAAAATCTCAAAAATGAACTACCTTCCATAATTACAAGGCTACCATCCGTTGGAGTAACAAAATCCCAATAACGAACTACCTTCCATAATGACAAGGCTACCATCCATTGGAGTAACAAAATCTCAACAACGAACTACCTTCCATAATGACAAGGCTACCATCCATTAGAGTAACAAAATTTCGACAACGAACTACCTTCCATAATGACAAGGCCACCATCCATTGGAGTAACAAAATATCAACAACGAACTACCTTCCATAATGACAAGGCTACCATCCATTGGAGTAAAAAAATCTCAACAACGAACTACCTTCCATAATGACAAGGCTACCATCCATTGGAGTAAAAAAATCTCAACAACGAACTACCTTCCATAATGACAAGGCTAACATCCATTGGAATAAAAAAATATCAACAATGAACTACCTTCCCTAATGACAAGGCTACCATCCATTGGAGTAACAAAATCTCAACAACGAACTACCTTCCACAATGACAAGTCTACCATCCATTGGAGTAACAAAATCTCAACAACGAACTACCTTCCATATTGACAAGGCTACAATCCATTGGAGTAACGAAATCTCAACAACGAACTACCTTCCATAATGACAAGTCTACCATCCATTGGAGTAACAAATTCTCAACAACGAACTACCTTCAATAATGACAAAGCTACCATACAATGGAGTAAAAAAATCTCAACAACGAACTACCTTTCATAATGACAAGGCTACCATCCAATGGAGTAACAAAATCTCAAAAATGAACTACCTTCCATAATTACAAGGCTACCATCCGTTGAAGTAACAAAATCCCAATAACGAACTACCTTCCATAATGACAAGGCTACCATCCATTGGAGTAACAAAATCTCAACAACGAACTACCTTTCATATTTACAAGGCTACAATCCATTGGAGTAACAAAATCTCAACAATGAACTACCTTCCACAATGACAAGTCTACCATCCATTGGAGTAACAAAATCTCAAGAACGAACTACCTTCAATAATGACAAAGCTACCATATAATGGAGTAAAAAAATCTCAACAACGAACTACCTTTCAAAATGACAAGGCTACCATCCAATGGAGTAACAAAATCTAAAAAAATGAAATACCTTCCATAATAACAAGGCTACCATCCATTGGAGTAACAAAATCCCAATAACAAACTACCTTTCATAATGACAAGGCTACGATACATTCGAATAACCAAATCTCAACAACCAACTACCTTCCATAATGATGAGGCTACCATCCATTGGAGTAACAAAATCTCAACAACGAACTACCTTCCATAATGACAAGGCTACCATCCATTGGAGTTAAAAAATCTCAACAACAAACTACCTTCCATAATGACAAGGCTACCATCCATTGGAATAAAAAAATATTAACAACGAACTACCTTCCCTAATGACAAGGCTACCATCCATTGGAGTAACAAAATCTCAACAATAAAGTACCTTCCATAATGATAAGGCTACCATCCATTGGAGTAACAAAATCTCAACAATAAACTACCTTCCATGTTGACAAGGCTACAATCCATTGGAGTAACAAAATCTCATCAACGAACTACCTTCCACAATGACAAGTCTACCATCCATTGGAGTAACAAAATCTCAACAACGAACTACCTTCAATAATCAAAAAGCTACCATGCAATGGACTAAAAAAATCTCAACAACGAACTACCTTTCATAATGACAAGGCTACCATCCAATGGAGTAACAGAATCTCAAAAATGAACTACCTTTCATAATAACAAGGCTACCATCCATTGGAGTAACAAAATCCCAATAACGAACTACCTTCCATAATGACAAGGCTAAAATCCATTGGAGTAACAAAATCTCAACAACGAACTACCTTCCATAATGACGAGGCTACCATCCATTTGAGTAACAAAATTTCAACAACGAACTACCTTCCATAATGACAAGGCCACCATCCATTGGAGCAACAAAATATCAACAATGAACTACCTTCCATAATGACAAGGCTACCATCCATTGGAGTAAAAAAATCTCAACAACGAACTACCTTCCATAATGACAAGGCTACCATCCATTGGAGTAAAAAAATATCAACAACGAACTACCTTCCCTAATGACAAGGCTACCATCCATTGGAGTAACAAAATCTCAACAACAAACTACCTTCCATAATGACAAGGCTACCATCCATTGGAGTAACAAAATCTCAACAACGAAATACCTTCCACAATGACAAGTCTACCATCCATTGGAGTAACAAAATCTCAACAATGAACTACCTTCCATATTGACAAGGCTACAATCCATTGGAGTAACAAAATCTCAACAACGAACTACCTTCCACAATGACAAGTCTACCATCCATTGGAGTAACAAAATCTCAACAACGAACTACCTTCAATAATGACAAAGCTACCATACAATGGAGTAAAAAAATCTCAACAACGAACTACCTTTCATAATGACAAGGCTACCATCCAATGGAGTAACAAAATCTCAAAAATGAACTACCTTCCATAATAACAAGGCTACCATCCGTTGGAGTAACAAAATCCCAATAACAAACTACCTTCCACAATGACAAGGCTACCATCCATTGGAGTAACAAAATCTCAACAACGAACTACCTTCCATATTTACAAGGCTACAATCCATTGGAGTAACAAAATCACAACAATGAACTACCTTCCACAATGACAAGTCTACCATTCATTGGAGTAACAAAATCTCAACAACAAACTACCTTCAATAATGACAAGGCTACCATCCGTTGGAGTAACAAAATCCCAATAACGAACTACCTTCCATAATGACAAGGCTACAATCCATTGGAGTAACCAAATCTCAACAATGAACTACCTTCCATAATGACGAGGCTACCATACATTAGAGTAACAAAATTTCAACAACGAACTACCTTCCATAATGACAAGGCCACCATCCTTTGGAGTAACAAAATATTAACAACGAACTACCTTCCATAATGACAAGGCTACCATCCATTGAGGTAAAAAAATCTCAACAACAAACTACCTTCCATAATGACAAGGCTACCATCCATTGGAGTAAGAAAATATCAACAACGAACTACCTTCCCTAATGACAAGGCTACCATCCGTTGGAGTAACAAAATCTCAACAACAAACTACCTTCCATAATGACAAGGCTACCATCCATTGGAGTAACAAAATCTCAACAAAGAACTACCTTCCATATTTACAAGGCTACAATCCATTGGAGTAACAAAATCTCAACAACGAAATACCTTCCACAATGACAAGTCTACCATCCATTAGAGTAAAAAAATCTCAACAACGAACTACCTTCAATAATGACAAAGCTACCATACAATGGAGTAAAAAAATCTCAACAACGAACTACCTTTCATAATGACAAGGCTACCATCCAGTGGAGTAACAAAATCTCAAAAATGAACTACCTTCCATTGGAGTAACAAAGTCCCAATAACGAACTACCTTCGATAATGACAAGGCTACCATCCATTGGAGTAACAAAGTCCCAATAACGAACTACCTTCGATAATGGCAAGGCTACAATCCATTGGAGTAACCAAATCTCAACAACGAACTACCTTCCATAATGACGAGGCTACCATCCATTAGAGTAAAAAATTTCAACACCGAACCACCTTCCATAATAACAAGGCTACCATCCATTGGAGTAACAAAGTCCCAATAACGAACTACCTTCGATAATGGCAAGGCTACAATCCATTGGAGTAACCAAATCTCAACAACGAACTACCGTCCATAATGACGAGGCTACCATCCATTAGAGTAACAAAATTTCAACACCGAACTACCTTCCATAATAACAAGGCTACCATCCATTGGAGTAACAAAATATAAACAACGAACTACCTTCCATAATGATAAGACTACCATCCATTGGAGTAAAAGAATCTCAACAACGAACTACCTTCCATAATGACAAGGCTACCATCCATTGGAGTAAAAAAATATCAACAACGAACTACCTTCCCTAATGACAAGGCTACCATCCATTGGAGCAACAAAATCTCAACAACGAACTACCTTCCATATTTACAACGCTACAATCCATTGGAGTATCAAAATCTCAACAACGAACTACCTTCGATAATAACAAGGCTACTATCCATTGGAGTAACAAAGTCCCAATAACGAACTACCTTCGATAATGGCAAGGCTACAATCCATTGGAGTAACCAAATCTCAACAACGAACTACCTTCCATAATGACGAGGCTACCATCCATTAGAGTAACAAAATTTCAACGCCGAACTACCTTCCATAATAACAAGGCTACCATCCATTGGAGTAACAAAATATAAACAACGAACTACCTTCCATAATGATAAGACTACCATCCATTGGAGTAAAAGAATCTCAACAACGAACTACCTTCCATAATGACAAGGCTACCATCCATTAGAGTAACAAAATCTCAACAACAAACTACCTTCCATAATGACAAGGCTACCATCAATTGGAGTAACAAAATCTCAACAACGAACTACTTTCCATATTTACAAGGCTACAATAAATTCGAGTATCAAAATCTCAACAACGAACTACCTTCCATAATGACAAGTGTACCATCCATTGGAGTAACAAAATATCAACAACGAACTACCTTCCATAATGACAAAGCTACCATACAATGGAGTAAAAAAATCTCAAAAACGAACTACCTTTCATAATGACAAGGCTACCATCCAATGGAGTAACAAAATCTCAAAAATGAACTAACTTCCATAATAACAAGGCTACCATCCATTAGAGTAACAAAATCCCAATAACGAACTACCTTCGATAATGACAAGGCTATGATCCATTAGAGTAATCAAATCTCAACAACGAACTACCTTCCATAATGACGAGGCTACCATCCATTGGAGTAACAAAATCTCAACAACGAACTACCTTCCATAATGATAAGGCTACCATCCATTGGAGTAAATAAATCTCAACAACGAACTACCTTCCATAATGACAAGGCTACCATCCTTTGGAGTTGCAAAATCTCAACAACAAACTACCTTCCATAATGACAAGGCTACCATCCATTGGAATAAAAAATATCAACAACGAACTACCTTCCCTAATGACAAGGCTACCATCCATTGGAGTAACAAAATCTCAACAATAAACTACCTTCCATAATGACAAGGCTACCATCCATTAGAGTAAAAAAATATCAACAATGAACTACCTTCCCTAATGACAAGGCTACCATCCATTGGAGTAACAAAATCTCAACAATAAACTACCTTCCATAATGACAAGGCTACCATCCATTGGAGTAACAAAATCTCAACAACGAACTACCTTCCATATTGACAAGGCTACAATCCATTGGAGTAACAAAATCTCAACAACGAACTACCTTCCACAATGACAAGTCTACCATTCATTGGAGTAACAAAATCTCAACAACGAACTACCTTCAATAATGACAAAGCTACCATACAATGGAGTAAAAAAATCTCAACAACGAACTACCTTTCATAATGATAAGGCTACCATCCAATTGAGTAACAAAATCTCAAAAAGGAACTACCTTCCATATTAACAAGGCTACCATCCGTTGGAGTAATAAAATCCCAATAACGAACTACCTTCCATAATGACAAGGCTACAATCCATTGGAGTAACCAAATCTCAACAACGACCTACCTTCCATATTTACAAGGCTACAATCCATTGGAGTAACAAAATTTCAACAACGAACTACCATCCATAATGACAAGTCTACCATCCATTAGAGTAACAAAATCTCAACAACGAACTACCTTTAATAATGACAAGGCTACCATCCAGTGGAGTAACAAAATCTCAAAAATGAACTACCTTCCATAATAAGAAGGCTACCATCCATTGGAGTAACAAAGTCCCAATAACGAACTACCTTCGATAATGGCAAGGCTACAATCCATTGGAGTAACCAAATCTCAACAACGAACTACCTTCCATAATGACGAGGCTACCATCCATTAGAGTAACAAAATTTCAACACCGAACTACCTTCCATAATAACAAGGATACCATCCATTGGAGTAACAAAGTCCCAATAACGAACTACCTTCGATAATGGCAAGGCTACAATCCATTGGAGTAACCAAATCTCAACAACGAACTACCTTCCATAATGACGAGGCTACCATCCATTATGTTGTACCCTAATTTTTGACCTAAGATCCCATTTTTATTTTTGCATTTTTTTAAGATAAGTCAAGGTCACGAAATACGGTCGGTTTTAACGTCTCACCTTCGAGCTTTGACTATGCGAAGATTGTCAAGTGTTTTGAACATTTTTAGCATATGTATCACTAATTTCTAATCGCATACAAAGGTGTATGTTCATGTTTTCTTTTGTGTCATGTGTAGAGACAGGTCTGAATCAAGAGCATCAGGTGTCGCGCCTCAATTAAGGTTTTGAGTCTCCCAAGCCAAAAGTACGGTTGATTATGGATTCTCGAAGACTGATTCATCAAGGCACACCGTTGCGCCCTTAATTTTGCCCCTAATTTTTTCAGTCGCACATTCATACCATATTTTGTCATTTGGTCACAAACATTAGTAAATATCTTCATTCATCATATTTTGCATCATTAGTCGTATTTAAGTTGACCAGAAAAGTCAGTTTAAATCAAAGTTTGCATCGTCTTTTAGTTAAAAAAATACCTGACATTTCACTTCATGCATTTTTATCTCTTTACTCGTTTCTTGCATCGCTCCAAGTTGTTTATATGTTGATAATAAAAATATTTTGGTTTTATAGACAAACTGTTAAAAGCGATTCAACAATGTGCGAAAAATTAGCGAGAAAAATATTTCAAGTTTTCACCTTTTACCGATCATTTTATGAATTTGCATCTCGCATAGATTATGACGGTATGCTCGCTTTATTTTTTCGATACAGTTTGAAGTCTCATTTTTAACCGTAAAATGTCTGTTTAGCCTGGTATTTTCATTATCATTTTATTCCTATTTTTACTTTTTTTGAATATTTTTTCTTTAATCTTTGTGACATGTAGTTTATTTTAATGTGTTCTTTTATTTTTTCGGATAAATTTTCGTCCGTTTTTTATCGTTTTCGGTCATTTTGGATCTTTATTTTTTATTCAGAAAAATTCAAAAAAAATTATTTTAAATTAAATTATTTTTTATACTTTCAGATTTTCATTTCATTTTTATCATTTAAGGTCATTTTTTTCATAAAAAAAATATATTAAATACACCTTGCTCCTATTGGTTAATAGCATAATTTAAGGATTGATACAGATTGAATAATTTTGAACGGTTCTGATTAATTTTGAAATCAATTTTTCATTTTTATTTTCCTATATAAAGCTTCTTTATCTCTTTGTAATAACACACAAAAAAAACAAAAAAAACACAACACAAAAGATTCAACAGTAAACCAAGTACTTCCTCTCTTTCCATGCATAACCCATCTCTCTCTCACAACTCCCTTCTTCATCTAGTACCCCTCCGCCTATTTCTTCATCCCAATTATGCAACATCCCTTATCCATAGCCATACCCTCTCTCCATTAACAACCTACGCTAAGCAAACCCGTCGTAACATTAACCCCCTTCATCTTTAACCCAAACAAAAACAACTCTGCTAGCACACTGCTCTGCCTATATACCTCCGATCCAACACCCATTTCCGAAAAAAAGTACCCCCTCTCTTATGTGTTAATTTTTTATATATTTATTTTATTATTTAAATTACTTTTTTAATGTATAAATCACATTTTAGTTTTGATAATTTTTTTAATCATTTAGATTTTAGTTTTAGTTTTAATCTTCATTAAGTATTTAATTAGTATTTATTTAAGACTTTAGAGATTTTGGATTTTAAAATGGAGGAGCTGCATTCTTACCTTGGGATTGTTACTGTTCATTTTTTAATATTATGTGCTATGAAAAAAAAATTTGTTTAGATAGTTTTATCCATTCAATGTTGATAGTAAAAATAGGAAAACACATGATATAAAAAATGATTAAAAAGGGAGTAGACATTAGATTTTAAATTTAGAAATAGTAATGTTTTATCTTTTTTGTCATTTATATTACTTTAGTATATTATGTAATGTGTAATTAATTTGTTGGTTTGTAAATAAATTCAATTTGTGATTTAATTTTCTTATTGTTTTATTTAATAGAAACTTTTGAGTTTTAGATTTAGTTAGAATTTTATCTTGTAAATAAATTTAAATTGTGTTGTCTATTTTATATCATTTCATTGTGATTTCAAATTTTGAGCTCGATTTAATTTTCAAATATATAATGGATGTATAAACTTCACTGACCAGTTTTTTTTATGGACTTCGATTCGACGCATTCCGGTCCCATAGCTTGATTCTTTATTTCACATGAGATGTTCATATTATTTCTCTGTTATCCTATTTATCTGTTTGTTGGAGTTTTTCATGTGATGTAGGGAATCTTATACCGTGAGCGTCATCCACGATTTCTTTTTTCCGTGATTTATTTTCACGTGTTGCACTTCTCGCTTGTGGTTCTTTGCGCTTTATTCGCTGCTGGGAGTATTATCTTACATCTGGTTTTTTGATGCTGTCGGCTTGTGATTTATTTTCACCTGAGGTTTGATATACTCTTAGCTTATTTATCTGTCTGTGGTTTTAAATCCAAGGGAAAGAATTAATTTGTTGACTTCATGTCATCGAGTATCTAATACGATTATGTGAAATCCCTTCATACTTTTTTTAGTTTTGTTAATCTTAAGACAAATCTCCTACAAATCAATTTTTAAACTCACACCCCTTTTAAGTCAAAAATTCAACACTAGGTCGTCGTATCTTCAAAATCTCATCCATACCCATTTAACTAAACAAACAATTTTAACCAAAAACAGATATTTCAAAAGGTTCCTGCGGAGTACCGCAGATGCATTGGGTGTTAATACCTTCCCATTGTATAACCAACCCCCGAACTCTCGATCTCTTTTAAAAACGCATTGTATTTTCATTACTTTTAAGTATTATTTTACATTGCATATTTTAGGGTTTTATTTCTCTCTTTTGCCTTTTCCCTTGGAAATAATAAAGCGCGGTGGCGACTCTTGCTTCTGTGAGTCAAGTTAATTAATAGCTTGATCTCCGATTTTCACCGCTACAGAATTGGCGACTCTGCTGGGGAAAGATTGACCTCTTGCTGGTCCATCCCTAAGTGGGTTAAGCCTAGTTTGTTTTATCTGTTTTATTATTATTTGTTTTGTTTGATTATGTGTTTATATTGGGGTTGTTTGGTTTTTTTGCAAAGGACGAATCCTATACCTGGATTAAGTTACACTTAAGAATAGGACGGGCGGTATAGTCATGTTAACTTTGAGGGAGTAATCCCGAAGAAGGAGGCATGAGATCCCCCACTCAGTTGAAGGCCCTTTTGAACGTAATATTTGTTTACCGAGTAATCGGGAAGACATTATTATTTTCGACCTGGGAACCAGTAAAGCTGAGAACCGTAGAACCCTAACCCATCTTGGCCTCTTAGGTGTAGTGCAGAGACTATAACGGAGTAATCCGGAAGTGGTTGTCACGCGATGCTGCGCTCAGACGAGTTTCTCTTGAGAATATTACTAATTATCGAGTAATCGAGACGTTGGTAATATCCGAAGGAGGAATGTAGACTCTGGGAACTTTTAGAACCATGTTCTACAGGTGTGATTAAACCGTTAGTACATACCTTGGGGTGTTCCTTACCTTGACTCCATGCTCGTGACGTTGAACCTTTCGACTTTATTTGTGACCTTGCTTGTGGTTGTTGCATAGCCATGCATTCATGCATCCATAAAACCCTTTTCACTTGACTTTGAAGGAAGTTGGAGGTCTTTCTTTGTAAACATCACAAGTTTCGTCAAGCTCAATGGATCTTGGGTGTTGATAGGGCGAAAACCCTAATCCACCAAAATGGATGATTGATCTTGATGATAACTTGATCAATGTTTGGAGCCAATTTAAAATTCATCTTCTATCTTCATCCTTTGATGTTTACAACTTAATATCTTGAGTTCCTTGAAAATCAAATAAAAACTCTCTTTTGCATATCATACATCATTCTACATTTTTTGTTTCACTTTCAAAGGTCTTTTTCCGAGTCGTATTTTTCCTTTGGTCTCACCAGTACAACACTCGCGCTAAGAGAACAATGGAGAATATCAAGCAAGAGGTTTCTGAACTCCGTAGAGAGATGACTATTTTGAAAGCTAGTATGGAGCACTTAACTGGTTTGGTTGAAATTTTGGTTGCCTCCCAAGTCAATCCTTCTAGGAGGAAGGAAGCGATGATAAAAGTCTTCACTGAAACTCTGAAATCATTCATTCATGAGAAGATGATAATTAATGCGCCTAGTGACTTTCCTGACAAGGTGAATGTGGGAGTGCGTCTAGAAGAAGATGTCTGAAAGGGATGTTTATATGAATATGGTAGCTCAGCTAATGGTGTGAAGAAGTTTGATAATGACTTTTCCAAGAAGAGAACCAGAGGAAGAAATAATCATCATCAGAATCATCATGTTTCTCCCATTTATCAACAGAATCAGCAAGTTCCTAATCAGAGGAAAACTCAATTTGATCCAATTCCAATCACATATACAGAGTTGTTCCCTATCCTGATGCAGAGGAATTTGGTTCAGACCCGACCTCCACTGAAGGTTCCTGAGAAGATACATTGGTACTACAAAGCTGATTTGACATGTACCTTTCATCAAGGTGCTCCTAGGCATGACTTGGAGGGTTGCTTTGCTTTGAAGATCGAGGTTCAGAAGTTGGTCAGAAGTGGTATCTTGTCATTCAAGGACGTTGGTTTTGAAGTTCAAATCAAGCATGTGCCGAAGAGTAAACATGATTGATGGTCACTTTGAGTTTTGAATGATGTTTTCGGTAATTCAAGTCCAGATGGAAAGCCTTCCTAGATTATTAACTTATTTCTGCTTTTTGTAATTTTTCTTGTTTATCAAAACATTGTTTGCATGTAAGAACTCGTTTGCATCTGTATGATTATCTTAATACAATGAGTATGTTCGTCTTGAAGAAATTCATTCGTTTCACTCATATTTGTTTTCAAATTTTAAATTTCTTTTGGCATTATGATACCAACTTGTTTCCCATTCTCTTGCCTAGGCAGAGATTGAAGGAAGGATGATGATCTAAAGAACACAAAATCTCTGGTTGTTTGCTTTTGGATAAAATCTTGCTGATGATGTACAGGCATTGTTTCAAATCCCTAAACACTGGAGATATAAGGAAGATAATCCCTTGCTAACCCCTTTTGAGCCTTTGAAGCAGAAGTTTCTTTTCTATACGAAAAAACCTTGAATTTTAACCTGGGGCAGGGTAGTTTTTTAGTTAATCTGACTGAGTGTTCAAAATTCATAAGGAAGATGTTTTTTGAAGAGAAACTACGAGGGATATCCTTCATGTATAATGAATCTAGAGGATGTGGAACCATAATGTTATCCCTCATTCATCAAGAAACGAGGCAATCACAATCCTCTCAACAAGCAAAGACAAGCTAATGTCACACATTTTGTTCAAAAAGTCAAAAATCAAGAAAAAGAAAAGCCTGCTAAGTAAAAAAAAAACATGAAAACGTGTGACTTAGGCAAAATTAAGGCATCCCGCTGGACTGTCAATTCAAAAAAATTAGTTCAGGCAAAAATTAGGGAAAATAAAAATTGCAAAGAAAGGACTACAAAGAAAATTCCTCAGCAAAGAACAAATTGGTGACTACAAACACGAAGACATGAGGGTGATTTCTACTCCAAAAGCCTCATCGTTTCCTTGACCGTCACAAAATCCTTTTGAGAGATGAACACTCATGTTGAATTAACTGAACATAGGGTTGGAGAACATCATGAAGAATGGGTGGGCACCAAATATTTTGAGCCTTAAAATCTTTTTTCTAAAAACCATGAACCAGACCACGTTACAACCTTCAAAAGTACTAATTGAAGCAAGGTTATTTTGAAAGCATACTTCAATGAGATAGTGTTCCTGACTCCCATGAATGTTCTAAATAGTTATGTTGGTATCATATGTTTTTCTTATACAAAAATAAATGGTGCTTTAACTCGCAAAATTTGTGCGATATCTTTCAAAATCTTCAAGACTTACATAACTGTTGCATTAGAATTTTCATTCTCATTGTAAACTTTTTCTAACTGCAAAACATTTGTTTGATATCAAGGAGGCTCACATAAGCACCAGTGATGAGTTTATTCTTTTAAGGCCTGAAACTATGTTGAGTAATTGGCGGATCACGTCAAGAAGAAATCATATCCATGGGCATGTCACCTAAAGACCGTAAGCACGAACATGTTGCTTCTCCCAGTTAATGCTTCTCCAACTTGTTTACCCTTTCGGGGCAAAATTTTAAGACTTTGTTGTGCCAACTACAGTCAATCCGGGGCAATCACATCGAGATTTGATGAATCTCTCTAAGAGTTTGAAGACACCAGAGCATGGTGAATGCCAGGTCTTTTGTAAAATCCTCTTGAGACGATTTCTCCTCATCAACCATATAGCTTGGGGAATTTTAGAGGTGAAGCTATTCGCAAGAATTGTCGTGCATCACGCAGCTTATCAGCAGTAAACTTGGGGCATCCAAAATTAATCCCAGGGGCAATCCAGATTTGTGTGATATGTTTTGCACACATCATCAGAGGGTGGTTTTCCAGTATCTCCAGCTAAGCAAGACTTTTTTCCAGCTGAAGCATTGCTCGTGTTGTTATCCTTTCAACGAACTATTGACATTAGAAGATTAGACTTTGGGTTTTCTACCGAAAAATATCTTCCTCTCCAAAGAGATTTAAGCCTTGTAAAAGGACTTTGCTCCAATGATGGCTTTTGTTTTTATCTCCAGTAATGTTCCCCTTTTGTTGAGATTAGCTGAGCGTCGGGTTGTACTGGGACGTCTTACCATCTTCTGTCTATCTCCCCTGTCTGTTTTGTCAGCATATGCATGACATTCATTTATTCATTCACACTTGCATCATGCATGCACAGTTGTATTTGTTGATGTCTTTGAGTACGTATACCTTGGTTATGTCTATTCAAATAGCATATTTGATCTTTCCAAATAGAATGTCAACTTAAGCAGAAAGTGCGCCTCCTTTCTAATTCCCCACTGAGTTAACTCTCGTGGAAGAATCTTGCTTCAACTTTCCTTTTCCATCTCTGGATAGGATAAATCCCCATTTGAGTTGTTTCCTCATTGGATGGAGTCTTGTTTGACTGTTTTCTCTCCAGTTTATTCCTGGATTGAGCTTTGTCTCTTGTGAACGATACCCTGTGGATCTCTCTAGGCTGTGAAACCTAGATGGAGAGTGCATTTATTTTGCAACGTAAATACTTGGTCTCCTCAAGAAGGATGTATTCATGGTTCCCCATTGAAGATGAACTTTATTCCCCAACAGTGTTATCACAACCTTCTTCTGGAATATCGATATGACAACAAGCGATTGACTCTTTATTTGAGCAGTTTGATTATTTCTGATTTCTCTACGACAAATGGCGGTCCCTTCATGAGCAGTTTGTCCATCCTCGATGAAATTATTGATTCTCACCTCCAGCAATATCTTCGTGATCTTTTATGGGTATCTTTGAGAAAACAGCAAGCGGCGGTCTCTTCATGAGCAACTTGTATGTTATTGATACTTTTGAAAAAACAGCAAGCGGCGGTCTCTTCATGAGCAACTTGTATGTTATTGATACTTTTGAAAAAACAGCAAGCGGCAGTCTCTTCATGAGCAACTTGTATGTTATTGATACCTTTGAAAAAACAGCAAGCGGCGGTCTCTTCATGAGTAACTTGTATGTTATTGATACATTTGAAAAAAACAGCAAGCGGCAGTCTCTTCATGAGCAACTTGTATGTTATTGATACCTTTGAAAAAACAGCAAGCGGCGGTCTCTTCATGAGAAACTTGTATGTTATTGATACTTTTGAAAAAACAGCAAGCGGCGGTCTCTTCATGAGCAACTTGTATGTTATTGATACTTTTGAAAAAACAGCAAGCGGCAGTCTCTTCACGAGCAACTTGTATGTTATTGATACCTTTGAAAAAACAGCAAGCGGCGGTCTCTTCATGAGCAACTTGTATGTTATTGATACATTTGAAAAAACAGCAAGCGGCAGTCCCTTCATGAGCAACTTGTATGTTATTGATATCTTTGAAAAAACAGCAAGCGGCGGTCTCTTCATGAGCAGCTTGTATGTTATTGACACCTTTGAAAGGAAGCAAGTGGCGACCTCTTTATTTGAGCAGCTTGTGTATCCCCAACAATAATGTCTACTCAGCAAATGGCATCCCTTCGGAAAAGTCCCGTGGGGAAGTTTGTTATTTTATCCTTTTCAAGCGATATCTTGGTTAAAGAAGAAATGTGTTACCGTTCTTGGTAAAATTCAGAAATCAGAGATGTTTATCTCCAGCCACAGTGCTGATGTCAATCATTTTATTTTTCCAGCCACAGTGTTGATGTCAATCATTTTGTTTTCCAGCCACAGTGCTGATGTCAATCATTTTGTTTTCCAGCCACAGTGCTGATGTCAATCATTTTCCAGTCTCAGTACTGATGTCCATCATTTCCTTTTCCAGTCACAGTATTGATGTCAATCATATGCTTTTCCAGTCACAGTACTGTTGTAAATCATTACATTTTCCAGTCCCAATACTGATGTAAATCATTCAAGAGTCTCTCATTTGAAGTCTATGACTTTGTTTCCCTAGTGGAGTTACAACCTCTTCCTCTGTGGGATTATTGTATAATGTGCTTGGTTTCTCCAGCATAGTCTGTCTCATATGGCGTCATTCCCCATAAAATTCAGAGCATTACATTCATATCATATCATGAACATGATCGCGGTATCTTAAGGACAAAAATTGTGTATTCTATATTTAAGTCCCTTCAATCTCGTCGAAATGAAGATCCCAATCTTCATATCTCCAGATAGAAGAAACTTAAATAGGGGCAGCTGTTGTACCCTAATTTTTGACCTAAGATCCCATTTTTATTTTTGCATTTTTTTAAGATAATTCAAGGTCACGAAATACGGTCGGTTTTAACGTCTCACCTTCGAGCTTTGTCTATGCGAAGATTGTCAAGTGTTTTGAACATTTTTAGCATATGTATCACTAATTTCTAATCGCATACAAAGGTGTATGTTCATGTTTTCTTTTGTGTCATGTGCAGAGACAGGTCTGAATCAAGAGCATCAGGTGTCGCGCCTCAATTAAGGTTTTGAGTCTCCCAAGCCAAAAGTACGGTTGATTATGGATTCTCGAAGACTGATTCATCAAGGCACACCGTTGCGCCCTTAATTTCGCCCCTAATTTTTTCAGTCGCACATTCATACCATATTTTGTCATTTGGTCACAATCATTAGTAAATATCTTCATTCATCATATTTTGCATCATTAGTCGTATTTAAGTTGACCAGAAAAGTCAGTTTAAATCAAAGTTTGCATCGTCTTTTAGTTAAAAAAATACCTGACATTTCACTTCATGCATTTTTATCTCTTTACTCGTTTCTTGCATCGCTCCAAGTTGTTTATATGTTGATAATAAAAATATTTTGGTTTTATAGACAAACTGTTAAAAGCGATTCAACAATGTGCGAAAAATTAGCGAGAAAAATATTTCAAGTTTTCACCTTTTACCGATCATTTTATGAATCTGCATCTCGCATAGATTATGACGGTATGCTCGCTTTATTTTTTCGATACAGTTTGAAGTCTCATTTTTAACCGTAAAACGTCTGTTTAGCCTGGTATTTTCATTATCATTTTATTCCTATTTTTACTTTTTTTGAATATTTTTTCTTTAATCTTTGTGACATGTAGTTTATTTTAATGTGTTCATTTTATTTTTTCGGATAAATTTTCGTCCGTTTTTTATCGTTTTCGGTCATTTTGGATCTTTATTTTTTATTCAGAAAAATTCAAAAAAAATTATTTTAAATTAAATTATTTTTTATACTTTCAGATTTTCATTTTATTTTTATCATTTAAGGTCATTTTTTTCATAAAAAAAATATATTAAATACACCTTGCTCCTATTGGTTAATAGCATAATTTAAGGATTGATACAGATTGAATAATTTTGAACGGTTCTGATTAATTTTGAAATCAATTTTTCATTTTTATTTTCCTATATAAAGCTTCTTTATCTCTTTGTAATAACACACAAAAAAAACAAAAAAAACACAACACAAAAGATTCAACAGTAAACCAAGTACTTCCTCTCTTTCCATGCATAACCCATCTCTCTCTCACAACTCCCTTCTTCATCTAGTACCCCTCCGCCTATTTCTTCATCCCAATTATGCAACATCCCTTATCCATAGCCATACCCTCTCTCCATTAACAACCTACGCTAAGCAAACCCGTCGTAACATTAACCCCCTTCATCTTTAACCCAAACAAAAACAACTCTGCTAGCACACTGCTCTGCCTATATACCTCCGATCCAACACCCATTTCCGAAAAAAAGTACCCCCTCTCTTATGTGTTAATTTTTTATATATTTATTTTATTATTTAAATTACTTTTTTAATGTATAAATCACATTTTAGTTTTGATAATTTTTTTAATCATTTAGATTTTAGTTTTAGTTTTAATCTTCATTAAGTATTTAATTAGTATTTAGTTAAGACTTTAGAGATTTTGGATTTTAAAATGGAGGAGCTGCATTCTTACCTTGGGATTGTTACTGTTCATTTTTTAATATTATGTGCTATGACAAAAAAATTTGTTTAGATAGTTTTATCCATTCAATGTTGATAGTAAAAATAGGAAAACACATGATATAAAAAATGATTAAAAAGAGAGTAGACATTAGATTTTAAATTTAGAAATAGTAATGTTTTATCTTTTTTGTCATTTATATTACTTTAGTATATTATGTAATGTGTAATTAATTTGTTGGTTTGTAAATAAATTCAATTTGTGATTTAATTTTCTTATTGTTTTATTTAATAGAAACTTTTGAGTTTTAGATTTAGTTAGAATTTTATCTTGTAAATAAATTTAAATTGTGTTGTCTATTTTATATCATTTCATTGTGATTTCAAATTTTGAGCTCGATTTAATTTTCAAATATATAATGGATGTATAAACTTCACTGACCAGTTTTTTTTATGGACTTCGATTCGACGCATTCCGGTCCCATAGCTTGATTCTTTATTTCACATGAGATGTTCATATTATTTCTCCGTTATCTTGTTTATCTGTTTGTTGGAGTTTTTCATGTGATGTAGGGAATCTTATACCGTGAGCGTCATCCACGATTTCTTTTTTCCGTGATTTATTTTCACGTGTTGCACTTCTCGCTTGTGGTTCTTTGCGCTTTATTCGCTGCTGGGAGTATTATCTTACATCTGGTTTTTTGATGCTGTCGGCTTGTGATTTATTTTCACCTGAGGTTTGATATACTCTTAGCTTATTTATCTGTCTGTGGTTTTAAATCCAAGGGAAAGAATTAATTTGTTGACTTCATGTCATCGAGTATCTAATACGATTATGTGAAATCCCTTCATACTTTTTTTAGTTTTGTTAATCTTAAGACAAATCTCCTACAAATCAATTTTTAAACTCACACCCCTTTTAAGTCAAAAATTCAACACTAGGTCGTCGTATCTTCAAAATCTCATCCATACCCATTTAACTAAACAAACAATTTTAACCAAAAACAGATATTTCAAAAGGTTCCTGCGGAGTACCGCAGATGCATTGGGTGTTAATACCTTCCCATTGTATAACCAACCCCCGAACTCTCGATCTCTTTTAAAAACGCATTGTATTTTCATTACTTTTAAGTATTATTTTACATTGCATATTTTAGGGTTTTATTTCGCTCTTTTCCCTTTTCCCTTGGAAATAATAAAGCGCGGTGGCGACTCTTGCTTCTGTGAGTCAAGTTAATTAATAGCTTGATCTCCGATTTTCACCGCTACACATTAGAGTAACAAAATTTCAACACCGAACTACCTTCCATAATAACAAGGCTACCATCCATTGGAGTAACAAAATATAAACAACGAACTACCTTCCATAATGATAAGACTACCATCCATTGGAGTAAAAGAATCTCAACAACGAAATACCTTCCATAATGACAAGGCTACCATCCATTGGAGTAAAACAATATCAACAACGAACTACCTTCCCTAATGACAAGGCTACCATCCATTGGAGTAACAAAATCTCAACAACAAACTACCTTCCATATTTACAAGGCTACAATCCATTGGAGTATCAAAATCTCAACAACGAACTACCTTCCATAATAACAAGGCTACCATCCATTGGAGTAACAAAGTCCCAATAACGAACTACCTTCGATAATGGCAAGGCTACAATCCATTGGAGTAACCAAATCTCAACAACGAACTACCTTCCATAATGACGAGGCTACCATCCATTAGAGTAACAAAATTTCAACACCGAACTACCTTCCATAATAACAAGGCTACCATCCATTGGAGTAACAAAATATAAACAACGAACTACCTTCCATAATGATAAGACTACCATCCATTGGAGTAAAAGAATCTCAACAACGAACTACCTTCCATAATGACAAGGCTACCATCCATTAGAGTAACAAAATCTCAACAACAAACTACCTTCCATAATGACAAGGCTACCATCCATTGGAGTAACAAAATCTCAACAACGAACTACTTTCCATATTTACAAGGCTACAATCAATTGGAGTATCAAAATCTCAACAACGAACTACCTTCCATAATGACAAGTGTACCATCCATTGGAGTAACAAAATATCAACAACGAACTACCTTCCATAATGACAAAGCTACCATACAATGGAGTAAAAAAATCTCAACAACGAACTACCTTTCATAATGACAAGGCTACCATCCAATGGAGTAACAAAATCTCAAAAATTAACTACCTTCCATAATAACAAGGCTACCATCCATTAGAGTAACAAAATCCCAATAACGAACTACCTTCGATAATGACAAGGCTATGATCCATTGGAGTAACCAAATCTCAACAACGAACTACCTTCCATAATGACGAGGCTACCATCCATTGGAGTAACAAAATCTCAACAACGAACTACCTTCCATAATGACAAGGCTACCATCCATTGGAGTAAATAAATCTCAACAACGAACTACCTTCCATAATGACAAGGCTACCATCCTTTGGAGTTGCAAAATCTCAACAACAAACTACCTTCCATAATGACAAGGCTACAATCCATTGGAATAAAAAAATATCAACAACGAACTACCTTCCCTAATGACAAGGCTACCATCCATTGGAGTAACAAAATCTCAACAATAAACTAACTTCCATAATGACAAGGCTACCATCCATTAGAGTAAAAAAATATCAACAATGAACTACCTTCCCTAATGACAAGGCTACCATCCATTGGAGTAACAAAATCTCAACAATAAACTACCTTCCATAATGACAAGGCTACCATCCATTGGAGTAACAAAATCTCAACAACGAACTACCTTCCATATTGACAAGGCTACAATCCATTGGAGTAACAAAATCACAACAACGAACTACCTTCCATAATGACAAGTCTACCATCCATTGGAGTAACAAAATCTCAACAACGAACTACCTTCAATAATGACAAAGCTACCATACAAAGGAGTAAAAAAATCTCAACAACGAACTACCTTTCATAATGATAAGGCTACCATCCAATTGAGTAACAAAATCTCAAAAAGGAACTACCTTCCATATTAACAAGGCTACCATCCGTTGGAGTAATAAAATCCCAATAACGAACTACCTTCCATAATGACAAGGCTACAATCCATTGGAGTAACCAAATCTCAACAACGACCTACCTTCCATATTTACAAGGCTACAATCCATTGGAGTAACAAAATTTCAACAACGAACTACCATCCACAATGACAAGTCTACCATCCATTAGAGTAACAAAATCTCAACAACGAACTACCTTTAATAATGACAAGGCTACCATCCATTGAGGTAAAAAAATCTCAATAACAAACTACCTTTCATAATGACAAGGCTACCATCCAGTGGAGTAACAAAATCTCAAAAATGAACTACCTTCAATAATAACAAGGCTACCATCCATTGGAGTAACAAAATCCTAATAACGAACTACCTTCCATAATGACAAGGCTACAATCCATTGGAGTATCCAAATCTCAACAACGAACTACCTTCCAAAATGACGAGGCTACCATCCATTAGAGTAACAAAATTTTAACAACGAACTACCTTCCATAATAACAAGGCTACCATCCATTGCAGTAACAAAATATCAACAACGAACTACCTTCCATAATGACAAGGCTTTAATCCATTGGAGTAAAAAAATCTCAACAACAAACTACCTTCCATAATGACAAGGCTACCATCCATTGGAGTAACAAAATCTCAACAACGAACTACTTTCCATATTTACAAGGCTACAATCAATTGGAGTATCAAAATCTCAACAACGAACTACCTTCCATAATGACAAGTGTACCATCCATTGGAGTAACAAAATATCAACAACGAACTACCTTCCATAATGACAAAGCTACCATACAATGGAGTAAAAAAATCTCAACAACGAACTACCTTTCATAATGACAAGGCTACCATCCAATGGAGTAACAAAATCTCAAAAATGAACTACCTTCCATAATAACAAGGCTACCATCCATTAGAGTAACAAAATCCCAATAACGAACTACCTTCGATAATGACAAGGCTATGATCCATTGGAGTAACAAAATCTCAACAACGAACTACCTTCCATAATGACAAGGCTACCATCCATTGGAGTAATTAAATCTCAACAACGAACTACCTTCCATAATGACAAGGCTACCATCCTTTGGAGTTGCAAAATCTCAACAACAAACTACCTTCCATAATGACAAGGCTACCATCCATTGGAATAAAAAAATATCAACAACGAACTACCTTCCCTAATGACAAGGCTACCATCCATTGGAGTAACAAAATCTCAACAATAAACTACCTTCCATAATGACAAGGCTACCATCCATTAGAGTAAAAAAATATCAACAATGAACTACCTTCCCTAATGACAAGGCTACCATCCATTGGAGTAACAAAATCTCAACAATAAACTACCTTCCATAATGACAAGGCTACCATCCATTGGAGTAACAAAATCTCAACAACGAACTACCTTCCATATTGTCAAGGCTACAATCCATTGGAGTAACAAAATCTCAACAACGAACTACCTTCCATAATGACATGTCTACCATCCATTGGAGTAACAAAATCTCAACAACAAACTACCTTCAATAATGACAAAGCTACCATACAATGGAGTAAAAAAATCTCAACAACGAACTACCTTTCATAATGATAAGGCTACCATCCAATTGAGTAACAAAATCTCAAAAAGGAACTACCTTCCATATTAACAAGGCTACCATCCGTTGGAGTAATAAAATCCCAATAACGAACTACCTTCCATAATGACAAGGCTACAATCCATTGGAGTAACCAAATCTCAACAACGACCTACCTTCCATATTTACAAGGCTACAATCCATTGGAGTAACAAAATTTCAACAACGAACTACCATCCACAATGACAAGTCTACCATCCATTAGAGTAACAAAATCTCAACAACGAACTACCTTTAATAATGACAAGGCTACCATCCATTGAGGTATAAAAATCTCAACAACAAACTACCTTTCATAATGACAAGGCTACCATCCAGTGGAGTAACAAAATCTCAAAAATGAACTAACTTCCATAATAAGAAGGCTACCATCCATTGGAGTAACAAAATCCTAATAACGAACTACCTTCCATAATGACAAGGCTACAATCCATTGGAGTATCCAAATCTCAACAACGAACTACCTTCCAAAATGACGAGGCTACCATCCATTAGAGTAACAAAATTTTAACAACGAACTACCTTCCATAATAACAAGGCTACCATCCATTGCAGTAACAAAATATCAACAACGAACTACCTTCCATAATGACAAGGCTTTAATCCATTGGAGTAAAAAAATCTCAACAACAAACTACCTTCCATAATGACAAGGCTACCATCCATTGGACTAAGAAAATATCAACAACAAACTACCTTCCCTAATGACAAGGCTACCATCCATTGGAGTAGCAAAATCTCAACAACAAACTACCTTCCATAATGACAAGGCTACCATCCATTGGAGTAACAAAATCTCAACAAAGAACTACCTTGCATATTTACAAGGCTACAATCCATTGGAGTAACAAAATCTCAACAACAATCTACCATCCACAATGACAAGTCTACCATCCATTAGAGTAACAAAATATCAACAACGAACTACCTTCAATAATGACAAACCTACCATACAATGGAGTAAAAAAATCTCAACAACGAACTACCTTTCATAATGACAAGGCTACCATCCAATGGAGTAACAAAATCTCAAAAATGAACTACCTTCCATAATAACAAGGCTACCATCCGTTGGAGTAACAAAATCCCAATAACGAACTACCTTCCATAATGACAAGGCTACAATCCATTGGAGTAACCAAATCTCAACAACGAACTACCTTCCATAATGACAAGGCTACCATCCATTGGAGTAACAAAATTTCAACAACGAACTACCTTCCATAATGAGAAGGCCACCATCCATTGGAGTAACAAAATATTAACAACGAACTACCTTCCATAATGACAAGGCTACAATCCATTGGAGTAAAAAAATCTCAACAACAAACTACCTTCCATAATGACAAGGCTACCATCCATTGGAGTAAGAAAATATCAACAACGAACTACCTTCCCTAATGACAAGGCTACCATCCATTGGAGTTGCAAAATCTCAACAACAAACTACCTTCCATAATGACAAGGCTACCATCCATTGGAGTAACAAAATCTCAACAAAGAACTACCTTCCATATTTACAAGGCTACAATCCATTGGAGTAACAAAATCTCAACAACAAACTACCTTCCACAATGACAAGTCTACCATCCATTAGAGTAGCAAAATCTCAACAACGAACTACCTTCCATAATGACAAGGCTACCATCCATTGGAATAAAAAAATATCAACAACGAACTACCTTCCCTAATGACAAGGCTACCATCCATTGGAGTAACAAAATCTCAACAATAAACTACCTTCCATAATGACAAGGCTACCATCCATTGGAGTAACAAAATCTCAACAACGAACTAACTTCCATATTGACAAGGCTACAATCCATTGGAGTAACAAAATCTCAACAACGAACTACCTTCCACAATGACAAGTCTACCATCCATTGGAGTAACAAAATCTCAACAATGAACTACCTTCAATAATGACAAAGCTACCATACAATGGAGTAAAAAAATCTCAACAACGAACTACCTTTCATAATGATAAGGCTACCATCCAATTGAGTAACAAAATCTCAAAAATGAACTACCTTCTATATTAACAAGGCTACCATCCGTTGGAGTAACAAAATCCCAATAACGAACTACCTTCCATAATGACAAGGCTACAATCCATTGGAGTAACCAAATCTCAACAACGACCTACCTTCCATAATGACGAGGCTACCATCCATTGGAGTTACAAAATTTCAACAACGAACTACCTTCCATAATGACAAGGGTACCATCCATTGGAGTAACAAAATATTAACAATGAACTACCTTCCATAATGACAAGGCTACCATCCATTGAGGTAAAAAAATCTCAACAACAAACTACCTTTCATAATGACAAGGCTACCATCCAGTGGAGTAACAAAATCTCAAAAATGAACTACCTTACATAATAATAAGGCTACCATCCATTGGAGTAACAAAATCCTAATAACGAACTACCTTCCATAATGACAAGGCTACAATCCATTGGAGTATCCAAATCTCAACAACGAACTACCTTCCAAAATGACGAGGCTACCATCCATTAGAGTAACAAAATTTTAACAACGAACTACCTTCCATAATAACAAGGCTACCATCCATTGCAGTAAGAAAATCTCAACAACGAACTACCTTCCATAATGATAAGGCTACCATCCATTGGAGTAAAAAAATCTCAACAACAAACTACCTTCCATAATGACAAGGCTACCATCCATTGGAGTAAAAAAGTATCAACAACGAACTACCTTCCCTAATGACAAGGCTGCCATCCATTGGAGTAACAAAATCTCAACAACAAACTACCTTCCATAATGACAAGGCTACCATCCATTGGAGTAAAAAAATCTCAACAACGAACTACCTTCAATAATGACAAACCTACCATACAATGGAGTAAAAAAATCTCAACAACGAACTACCTTTCATAATGACAAGGCTACCATCCAATGGAGTAACAAAATCTCAAAAATGAACTACCTTCCATAATAACAAGGCTACCATCCGTTGGAGTAACAAAATCCCAATAACGAACTACCTTCCATAATGACAAGGCTACAATCCATTGGAGTAACCAAATCTCAACAACAAACTACCTTCCATAATGACAAGGCTACCATCCATTGGAGTAACAAAATTTCAACAACGAACTACCTTCCATAATGAGAAGGCCACCATCCATTGGAGTAACAAAATATTAACAACGAACTACCTTCCATAATGACAGGGCTACAATCCATTGGAGTAAAAAAATCTCAACAACAAACTACCTTCCATAATGACAAGGCTACCATCCATTGGAGTAAGAAAATATCAACAACGAACTACCTTCCCTAATGACAAGGCTACCATCCATTGGAGTTGCAAAATCTCAACAACGAACTACCTTCCATATTGACAAGGCTACAATCCATTGGAGTAACAAAATCTCAACAACGAACTACCTTCCATATTGACAAGGCTACAATCCATTGGAGTAACAAAATCTCAACAACAAACTACCTTCCACAATGACAAGTCTACCATCCATTAGAGTAACAAAATCTCAACAACGAACTACCTTTCATAATGACAAGGCTACCATCCATTGGAATAAAAAATTATCAACAACGAACTACCTTCCCTAATGACAAGGCTACCATCCATTGGAGTAACAAAATCTCAACAATAAACTACCTTCCATAATGACAAGGCTACCATCCATTGGAGTAACAAAATCTCAACAACGAACTACCTTCCATATTGACAAGGCTACAATCCATTGGAGTAACAAAATCTCAACAACGAACTACCTTCCATATTGACAAGGCTACAATCCATTGGAGTAACAAAATCTCAACAACGAACTACCTTCCACAATGACAAGTCTACCATCCATTGGAGTAACAAAATCTCAACAACGAACTACCTTCAATAATGACAAAGCTACGATACAATGGAGTAACAAAATATTAACAATGAACTACCTTTCATAATGACAAGGCTACCATCCAATGGAGTAACAAAATCTCAAAAATGAACTACCTTCCATAATAACAAGGCTACCATCCGTTGGAGTAACAAAATCCCAATAAAGAACTACCTTCCATAATGACAAGGCTAAATCCATTGGAGTAACCAAATCTCAACAACGAACTACCTTCCATAATGACAAGGCCACCATCCATTGGAGTTACAAAATATTAACAACGAACTACCTTCCATAATAACAAGGCTACAATCCATTGGAGTAAAAAAATCTCAACAACAAACTACCTTCCATAATGACAAGGCTACCATCCATTGGAGTAAGAAAATATCAACAACGAACTACCTTCCCTAATGACAAGGCTACCATCCATTGGAGTAGCAAAATCTCAACAACAAACTACCTTCCATAATGACAAGGCTACCATCCATTGGAGTAACAAAATCTCAACAAAGAACTACCTTCCATATTTACAAGGCTACAATCCATTGGAGTAACAAAATCTCAACAACAAACTACCATCCACAATGACAAGTCTACCATCAATTAGAGTAACAAAATCTCAACAACGAACTACCTTCAATAATGACAAATCTACCATACAATGGAGTAAAAAAATCTCAACAACGAACTACCTTTCATAATGACAACGCTACCATCCAGTGGAGTAACAAAATCTCAAAAATGAACTACCTTCCATAAAAACAAGGCTACCATCCATTGGAGTAACAAAATCCTAATAACGAACTACCTTCCATAATGACAAGGCTACAATCCATTGGAGTATCCAAATCTCAAAAACGAACTACCTTCCAAAATGACGAGGCTACCATCCATTAGAGTAACAAAATATCAACAACAAACTACCTTCCATAATAACAAGGCTACCATCCATTGCAGTAACAAAATATCAACAACGAACTACCTTCCATAATGATAAGGCTACCATCCATTGGAGTAAAAAAATCTCAACAACAAACTACCTTCCATAATGACAAGGCTACCATCCATTGGAGTAAAAAAGTATCAACAACAAACTACCTTCGCTAATGACAAGGCTACCATCCATTGGAGTAACAAAATCTCAACAACAAACTACCTTCCATAATGACAAGGCTACCATCCATTGGAGTAAAAAAATATCAAGAACGAACTACCTTCAATAATGACAAAGCTACCATACAATGGAGTAAAAAAATCTCAACAACGAACTACCTTTCATAATGACAAGGCTACCATCCAATGGAGTAACAAAATCTCAAAAATGAACTACCTTCCATAATAACAAGGCTACCATCTGTTGGAGTAACAAAATCCCAATAACGAACTACCTTCCATAATGACAAGGCTACAATCCATTGGAGTAACCAAATCTCAACAACAAACTACCTTCCATAATGACAAGGCTACCATCCATTGGAGTAACAAAATTTCAACAACGAACTACCTTCCATAATGAGAAGGCCACCATCCATTGGAGTAACAAAATATTAACAACGAACTACCTTCCATAATGACAAGGCTACAATCCATTGGAGTAAAAAAATCTCAACAACAAATTACCTTCCATAATGACAAGGCTACCATCCATTGGAGTAAGAAAATATCAACAACGAACTACCTTCCCTAATGACAAGGCTACCATCCATTGGAGTTGCAAAATCTCAACAACAAACTACCTTCCATAATGACAAGGCTACAATCCATTGGAGTAACAAAATCTCAACAACGAACTACCTTCCACAATGACAAGTCTACCATCCATTGGAGTAACAAAATCTCAACAATGAACTACCTTCAATAATGACAAAGCTACCATACAATGGAGTAAAAAAATCTCAACAACGAACTACCTTTCATAATGATAAGGCTACCATCCAATTGAGTAACAAAATCTCAAAAATGAACTACCTTCTATATTAACAAGGCTACCATCCGTTGGAGTAACAAAATCCCAATAACGAACTACCTTCCATAATGACAAGGCTACAATCCATTGGAGTAACCAAATCTCAACAACGACCTACCTTCCATAATGACGAGGCTACCATCCATTGGAGTTACAAAATTTCAACAACGAACTACCTTCCATAATGACAAGGCTACCATCCATTGGAGTAACAAAATATTAACAATGAACTACCTTCCATAATGACAAGGCTACCATCCATTGAGGTAAAAAAATCTCAACAACAAACTACCTTTCATAATGACAAGGCTACCATCCAGTGGAGTAACAAAATCTCAAAAATGAACTACCTTACATAATAATAAGGCTACCATCCATTGGAGTAACAAAATCCTAATAACGAACTACCTTCCATAATGACAAGGCTACAATCCATTGGAGTATCCAAATCTCAACAACGAACTACCTTCCAAAATGACGAGGCTACCATCCATTAGAGTAACAAAATTTTAACAACGAACTACCTTCCATAATAACAAGGCTACCATCCATTGCAGTAACAAAATCTCAACAACGAACTACCTTCCATAATGATAAGGCTACCATCCATTGGAGTAAAAAAATCTCAACAACAAACTACCTTCCATAATGACAAGGCTACCATCCATTGGAGTAAAAAAGTATCAACAACGAACTACCTTCCCTAATGACAAGGCTGCCATCCATTGGAGTAACAAAATCTCAACAACAAACTACCTTCCATAATGACAAGGCTACCATCCATTGGAGTAAAAAAATCTCAACAACGAACTACCTTCAATAATGACAAACCTACCATACAATGGAGTAAAAAAATCTCAACAACGAACTACCTTTCATAATGACAAGGCTACCATCCAATGGAGTAACAAAATCTCAAAAATGAACTACCTTCCATAATAACAAGGCTACCATCCGTTGGAGTAACAAAATCCCAATAACGAACTACCTTCCATAATGACAAGGCTACAATCCATTGGAGTAACCAAATCTCAACAACGAACTACCTTCCATAATGACAAGGCTACCATCCATTGGAGTAACAAAATTTCAACAACGAACTACCTTCCATAATGAGAAGGCCACCATCCATTGGAGTAACAAAATATTAACAACGAACTACCTTCCATAATGACAGGGCTACAATCCATTGGAGTAAAAAAATCTCAACAACAAACTACCTTCCATAATGACAAGGCTACCATCCATTGGAGTAAGAAAATATCAACAACGAACTACCTTCCCTAATGACAAGGCTACCATCCATTGGAGTTGCAAAATCTCAACAACGAACTACCTTCCATATTGACAAGGCTACAATCCATTGGAGTAACAAAATCTCAACAACGAACTACCTTCCATATTGACAAGGCTACAATCCATTGGAGTAACAAAATCTCAACAACAAACTACCTTCCACAATGACAAGTCTACCATCCATTAGAGTAACAAAATCTCAACAATGAACTACCTTCCATAATGACAAGGCTACCATCCATTGAAATAAAAAAATATCAACAACGAACTACCTTCCCTAATGACAAGGCTACCATCCATTGGAGTAACAAAATCTCAACAATAAACTACCTTCCATAATGACAAGGCTACCATCCATTGGAGTAACAAAATCTCAACAACGAACTACCTTCCATATTGACAAGGCTACAATCCATTGGAGTAACAAAATCTCAACAACGAACTACCTTCCATATTGACAAGGCTACAATCCATTGGAGTAACAAAATCTCAACAACGAACTACCTTCCACAATGACAAGTCTACCATCCATTGGAGTAACAAAATCTCAACAACGAACTACCTTCAATAATGACAAAGCTACGATACAATGGAGTAACAAAATATTAACAATGAACTACATTTCATAATGACAAGGCTACCATCCAATGGAGTAACAAAATCTCAAAAATGAACTACCTTCCATAATAACAAGGCTACCATCCGTTGGAGTAACAAAATCCCAATAACGAACTACCTTCCATAATGACAAGGCTAAATCCATTGGAGTAACCAAATCTCAACAACGAACTACCTTCCATAATGACAAGGCCACCATCCATTGGAGTAACAAAATATTAACAACGAACTACCTTCCATAATAACAAGGCTACAATCCATTGGAGTAAAAAAATCTCAACAACAAACTACCTTCCATAATGACAAGGCTACCATCCATTGGAGTAAGAAAATATCAACAACGAACTACCTTCCCTAATGACAAGGCTACCATCCATTGGAGTAGCAAAATCTCAACAACAAACTACCTTCCATAATGACAAGGCTACCATCCATTGGAGTAACAAAATCTCAACAATGAACTACCTTCCATATTTACAAGGCTACAATCCATTGGAGTAACAAAATCTCAACAACAAACTACCATCCACAATGACAAGTCTACCATCCATTAGAGTAACAAAATCTCAACAACGAACTACCTTCAATAATGACAAATCTACCATACAATGGAGTAAAAAAATCTCAACAACGAACTACCTTTCATAATGACAAGGCTACCATCCAGTGGAGTAACAAAATCTCAAAAATGAACTACCTTCCATAATAACAAGGCTACCATCCATTGGAGTAACAAAATCCTAATAACGAACTACCTTCCATAATGACAAGGCTACAATCCATTGGAGTATCCAAATCTCAAAAACGAACTACCTTCCAAAATGACGAGGCTACCATCCATTAGAGTAACAAAATTTCAACAACAAACTACCTTCCATAATAACAAGGCTACCATCCATTGCAGTAACAAAATATCAACAACGAACTACCTTCCATAATGATAAGGCTACCATCCATTGGAGTAAAAAAATCTCAACAACAAACTACCTTCCATAATGACAAGGCTACCATCCATTGGAGTAAAAAAGTATCAAAAACAAACTACCTTCGCTAATGACAAGGCTACCATCCATTGGAGTAACAAAATCTCAACAACAAACTACCTTCCATAATGACAAGGCTACCATCCATTGGAGTAAAAAAATCTCAAGAACGAACTACCTTCAATAATGACAAAGCTACCATACAATGGAGTAAAAAAATCTCAACAACGAACTACCTTTCATAATGACAAGGCTACCATCCAATGGAGTAACAAAATCTCAAAAATGAACTACCTTCCATAATAACAAGGCTACCATCTGTTGGAGTAACAAAATCCCAATAACGAACTACCTTCCATAATGACAAGGCTACAATCCATTGGAGTAACCAAATCTCAACAACGAACTACCTTCCATAATGACAAGGCTACCATCCATTGGAGTAACAAAATTTCAACAACGAACTACCTTCCATAATGAGAAGGCCACCATCCATTGGAGTAACAAAATATTAACAACGAACTACCTTCCATAATGACAAGGCTACAATCCATTGGAGTAAAAAAATCTCAACAACAAACTACCTTCCATAATGACAAGGCTACCATCCATTGGAGTAAGAAAATATCAACAACGAACTACCTTCCCTAATGACAAGGCTACCATCCATTGGAGTTGCAAAATCTCAACAACAAACTACCTTCCATAATGACAAGGCTACAATCCATTGGAGTAACAAAATCTCAACAACGAACTACCTTCCACAATGACAAGTCTACCATCCATTGGAGTAACAAAATCTCAACAATGAACTACCTTCAATAATGACAAAGCTACCATACAATGGAGTAAAAAAATCTCAACAACGAACTACCTTTCATAATGATAAGGCTACCATCCAATTGAGTAACAAAATCTCAAAAATGAACTACCTTCTATATTAACAAGGCTACCATCCGTTGGAGTAACAAAATCCCAATAACGAACTACCTTCCATAATGACAAGGCTACAATCCATTGGAGTAACCAAATCTCAACAACGACCTACCTTCCATAATGACGAGGCTACCATCCATTGGAGTTACAAAATTTCAACAACGAACTACCTTCCATAATGACAAGGCTACCATCCATTGGAGTAACAAAATATTAACAATGAACTACCTTCCATAATGACAAGGCTACCATCAATTGAGGTAAAAAAATCTCAACAACAAACTACCTTTCATAATGACAAGGCTACCATCCAGTGGAGTAACAAAATCTCAAAAATGAACTACCTTACATAATAATAAGGCTACCATCCATTGGAGTAACAAAATCCTAATAACGAACTACCTTCCATAATGACAAGGCTACAATCCATTGGAGTATCCAAATCTCACCAACGAACTACCTTCCAAAATGACGAGGCTACCATCCATTAGAGTAACAAAATTTTAACAACGAACTACCTTCCATAATAACAAGGCTACCATCCATTGCAGTAACAAAATCTCAACAACGAACTACCTTCCATAATGATAAGGCTACCATCCATTGGAGTAAAAAAATCTCAACAACAAACTACCTTCCATAATGACAAGGCTACCATCCATTGGAGTAAAAAAGTATCAACAACGAACTACCTTCCCTAATGACAAGGCTGCCATCCATTGGAGTAACAAAATCTCAACAACAAACTACCTTCCATAATGACAAGGCTACCATCCATTGGAGTAAAAAAATCTCAACAACGAACTACCTTCAATAATGACAAACCTACCATACAATGGAGTAAAAAAATCTCAACAACGAACTACCTTTCATAATGACAAGGCTACCATCCAATGGAGTAACAAAATCTCAAAAATGAACTACCTTCCATAATAACAAGGCTACCATCCGTTGGAGTAACAAAATCCCAATAACGAACTACCTTCCATAATGACAAGGCTACAATCCATTGGAGTAACCAAATCTCAACAACGAACTACCTTCCATAATGACAAGGCTACCATCCATTGGAGTAACAAAATTTCAACAACGAACTACCTTCCATAATGAGAAGGCCACCATCCATTGGAGTAACAAAATATTAACAACGAACTACCTTCCATAATGACAGGGCTACAATCCATTGGAGTAAAAAAATCTCAACAACAAACTACCTTCCATAATGACAAGGCTACCATCCATTGGAGTAAGAAAATATCAACAACGAACTACCTTCCCTAATGACAAGGCTACCATCCATTGGAGTTGCAAAATCTCAACAACGAACTACCTTCCATATTGAAAAGGCTACAATCCATTGGAGTAACAAAATCTCAACAACGAACTACCTTCCATATTGACAAGGCTACAATCCATTGGAGTAAGAAAATCTCAACAACAAACTACCTTCCACAATGACAAGTCTACCATCCATTAGAGTAACAAAATCTCAACAATGAACTACCTTCCATAATGACAAGGCTACCATCCATTGAAATAAAAAAATATCAACAACGAACTACCTTCCCTAATGACAAGGCTACCATCCATTGGAGTAACAAAATCTCAACAATAAACTACCTTCCATAATGACAAGGCTACCATCCATTGGAGTAACAAAATCTCAACAACGAACTACCTTCCATATTGACAAGGCTACAATCCATTGGAGTAACAAAATCTCAACAACAAACTACCTTCCATATTGACAAGGCTACAATCCATTGGAGTAACAAAATCTCAACAACGAACTACCTTCCACAATGACAAGTCTACCATCCATTGGAGTAACAAAATCTCAACAACGAACTACCTTCAATAATGACAAAGCTACGATACAATGGAGTAACAAAATATTAACAATGAACTACATTTCATAATGACAAGGCTACCATCCAATGGAGTAACAAAATCTCAAAAATGAACTACCTTCCATAATAACAAGGCTACCATCCGTTGGAGTAACAAAATCCCAATAACGAACTACCTTCCATAATGACAAGGCTAAATCCATTGGAGTAACCAAATCTCAACAACGAACTACCTTCCATAATGACAAGGCCACCATCCATTGGAGTAACAAAATATTAACAACGAACTACCTTCCATAATAACAAGGCTACAATCCATTGGAGTAAAAAAATCTCAACAACAAACTACCTTCCATAATGACAAGGCTACCATCCATTGGAGTAAGAAAATATCAACAACGAACTACCTTCCCTAATGACAAGGCTACCATCCATTGGAGTAGCAAAATCTCAACAACAAACTACCTTCCATAATGACAAGGCTACCATCCATTGGAGTAACAAAATCTCAACAATGAACTACCTTCCATATTTACAAGGCTACAATCCATTGGAGTAACAAAATCTCAACAACAAACTACCATCCACAATGACAAGTCTACCATCCATTAGAGTAACAAAATCTCAACAACGAACTACCTTCAATAATGACAAATCTACCATACAATGGAGTAAAAAAATCTCAACAACGAACTACCTTTCATAATGACAAGGCTACCATCCAGTGGAGTAACAAAATCTCAAAAATGAACTACCTTCCATAATAACAAGGCTACCATCCATTGGAGTAACAAAATCCTAATAACGAACTACCTTCCATAATGACAAGGCTACAATCCATTGGAGTATCCAAATCTCAAAAACGAACTACCTTCCAAAATGACGAGGCTACCATCCATTAGAGTAACAAAATTTCAACAACAAACTACCTTCCATAATAACAAGGCTACCATCCATTGCAGTAACAAAATATCAACAACGAACTACCTTCCATAATGACAAGGCTACCATCCATTGGAGTAAAAAAGTATCAAAAACAAACTACCTTCGCTAATGACAAGGCTACCATCCATTGGAGTAACAAAATCTCAACAACAAACTACCTTCCATAATGACAAGGCTACCATCCATTGGAGTAAAAAAATCTCAAGAACGAACTACCTTCAATAATGACAAAGCTACCATACAATGGAGTAAAAAAATCTCAACAACGAACTACCTTTCATAATGACAAGGCTACCATCCAATGGAGTAACAAAATCTCAAAAATGAACTACCTTCCATAATAACAAGGCTACCATCTGTTGGAGTAACAAAATCCCAATAACGAACTACCTTCCATAATGACAAGGCTACAATCCATTGGAGTAACCAAATCTCAACAACGAACTACCTTCCATAATGACAAGGCTACCATCCATTGGAGTAACAAAATTTCAACAACGAACTACCTTCCATAATGAGAAGGCCACCATCCATTGGAGTAACAAAATATTAACAACGAACTACCTTCCATAATGACAAGGCTACAATCCATTGGAGTAAAAAAATCTCAACAACAAACTACCTTCCATAATGACAAGGCTACCATCCATTGGAGTAAGAAAATATCAACAACGAACTACCTTCCCTAATGACAAGGCTACCATCCATTGGAGTTGCAAAATCTCAACAACAAACTACCTTCCATAATGACAAGGCTACCATCCATTGGAGTAACAAAATCTCAACAAAGAACTACCTTCCATATTTACAAGGCTACAATCCATTGGAGTAACAAAATCTCAACAACAAACTACCTTCCACAATGACAAGTCTACCATCCATTAGAGTAACAAAATCTCAACAACCAACTACCTTCAATAATGACAAAGCTACCGTACAATGGAGTAAAAAAATCTCAACAACGAACTACCTTTCATAATGACAAGTCTACCATCCAGTGGAGTAACAAAATCTCAAAAATGAACTACCTTCCATAATAACAAGGCTACCATCCATTGGAGTAACAAAATCCTAATAACGAACTACCTTCCATAATGACAAGGCTACAATCCATTGGAGTAACCAAATCTCAACAACGAACTACCTTCCATAATGACGAGGCTACCATCCATTAGAGTAACAAAATTTCAACAACGAACTACCTTCCATAATAACAAGGCTACCATCCATTGCAGTAACAACATATCAATAACGAACTACCTTCCATAATAACAAGGCTACCATCCATTGGAGTAAAAAAATCTCAACAACAAACTACCTTCCATAATGGCAAGGCTACCATCCATTGGAGTAAAAAAGTATCAACAACGAACTACCTTCCCTAATGAAAAGGCTACCATCCATTGGAGTAACAAAATCTCAACAACAAACTACCTTCCATAATGATAAGGCTACCATCCATTGGAGTAACAAAATCTCAACAACGAACTACCTTCCATATTTACAATGCTACAATCCATTGGAGTAACAAAATCTCAACAATGAACTACCTTTCACAATGACAAGTCTACCATCCATTGGAGTAACAAAATCTCAACAACGAACTACCTTCCATAATGACAAAGCTACCACACAATGGAGTAAAAAAATCTCAACAACGAACTACCTTTCATAATGACAAGGCTACCATATAAGGGAGTAACTAAATCTCAAAAATGAACTACCTTCCATAACAACAAGGCTACCATCCATTAGAGTAACAAAATCCCAATAACAAACTACCTTCCATAATGATAAGGCTATGATCCATTGGAGTAACCAAATCTCAACAACGAACTACCTTCCATAATGACGAGCCTACCGTCCATTGGAGTAACAAAATCTCAACAACGAACTACCTTCCATATTGACAAGGCTACAATCCATTGGAGTAACAAAATCTCAACAACGAACTACCTTCCACAATGACAAGTCTACCATCCATTGGAGTAACAAAATCTCAACAACGAACTACCTTCAATAATGACAAAGCTACCATACAATGGAGTAACAAAATATTAACAACGAACTACCTTTCATAATGACAAGGCTACCATCCAATGGAGTAACAAAATCTCAAAAATGAACTACCTTCCATAATAACAAGGCTACCATCCGTTGGAGTAACAAAATCCCAATAACGAACTACCTTCCATAATGACAAGGCTGCAATCCATCGGAGTAACCAAATCTCAACAACGAACTACCTTCCATAATGACGAGGCTACCATCCATTGGAGTAACAAAATTTCAACAACGAACTACCTTCCATAATGACAAGGCCACCATCCATTGGAGTAACAAAATATTAACAACGAACTACCTTCCATAATGACAAGGATACAATCCGTTGGAGTAAAAAAATCTCAACAACAAACTACCTTCCATAATGACAAGGCTACCATCCATTGGAGTAAGAAAATATCAACAACGAACTACCTTCCCTAATGACAAGGCTACCATCCATTGGAGTAGCAAAATCTCAACAACAAACTACCTTCCATAATGACAAGGCTACCATCCATTGGAGTAACAAAATCTCAACAAAGAACTACCTTCCATATTTACAAGGCTACAATCCATTGGAGTAACAAAATTTCAACAACAAACTACCATCCACAATGACAAGTCTACCATCCATTAGAGTAACAAAATCTCAACAACAAACTACCTTCAATAATGACAAATCTACCATACAATGGAGTAAAAAAATCTCAACAACGAACTACCTTTCATAATGACAAGGCTACCATCCAGTGGAGTAACAAAATCTCAAAAATGAACTACCTTCCATAATAACAAGGCTACCATCCATTGGAGTAACAAAATCCTAATAACGAACTACCTTCCATAATGACAAGGCTACAATCCATTGGAGTATCCAAATCTCAAAAACGAACTACCTTCCAAAATGACGAGGCTACCATCCATTAGAGTAACAAAATTTCAACAACGAACTACCTTCCATAATAACAAGGCTACCATCCATTGCAGTAACAAAATATCAACAACGAACTACCTCACATAATGATAAGGCTACCATCCAGTGGAGTAAAAAAATCTCAACAACAAACTACCTTCCATAATGACAAGGCTACCATCCATTGGAGTAAAAAAGTATCAACAACGAACTACCTTCCCTAATGACAAGGCTACCATCCATTGGAGTAACAAAATCTCAACAACAAACTACCTTCCATAATGACAAGGCTACCATCCATTGGAGTAAAAAAATCTCAACAACGGACTACCTTCAATAATGACAAAGCTACCATACAATGGAGTAAAAAAATCTCAACAACGAACTACCTTTCATCATGACAAGGCTACCATCCAATGGAGTAACAAAATCTCAAAAATGAACTACCTTCCATAATAACAAGGCTACCATTTGTTGGAGTAACAAAATCCCAATAACGAACTACCTTCCATAATGACAAGGCTACAATCCATTGGAGTAACCAAATCTCAATAACGAACTACCTTCCATAATGACAAGGCTACCATCCATTGGAGTAACAAAATTTCAACAACGAACTACCTTCCATAATGAGAAGGCCACCATCCATTGGAGTAACAAAATATTAACAACGAACTACCTTCCATAATGACAAGGCTACAATCCATTGGAGTAAAAAAATCTCAACAACAAACTACCTTCCATAATGACAAGGCTAACATCCATTGGAGTAAGAAAATATCAACAACGAACTACCTTCCCTAATGACAAGGCTACCATCCATTAGAGTTGCAAAATCTCAACAACAAACTACCTTCCATAATGACAAGGCTACCATCCATTGGAGTAACAAAATCTCAACAAAGAACTACCTTCCATATTTACAAGGCTACAATCCATTGGAGTAACAAAATCTCAACAACAAACTACCTTCCACAATGACAAGTCTACCATCCATTAGAGTAACAAAATCTCAACAACGAACTACCTTCAATAATGACAAAGCTACCATACAATGGAGTAAAAAAATCTCAACAACGAACTACCTTTCATAATGACAAGTCTACCATCCAGTGGAGTAACAAAATCTCAAAAATGAACTACCTTCCATAATAACAAGGCTACCATCCATTGGAGTAACAAAATCCTAATAACGAACTACCTTCCATAATGACGAGGCTACAATCCATTGGAGTAACCAAATCTCAACTGCGAACTACCTTCCATAATGACGAGGCTACCATCCATTAGAGTAACAAAATTTCAACAACGAACTACCTTCCATAATAACAAGGCTACCATCCATTGCAGTAACAACATATCAATAACGAACTACCTTCCATAATAACAAGGCTACCATCGATTGGAGTAAAAAAATCTCAACAACAAACTACCTTCCATAATGACAAGGCTACCATCCATTGGAGTAAAAAAGTATCAACAACGAACTACCTTCCCTAATGACAAGGCTACCATCCATTGGAGTAACAAAATCTCAACAACAAACTACCTTCCATAATGATAAGGCTACCATCCATTGGAGTAACAAAATCTCAACAACGAACTACCTTCCATATTTACAATGATACAATCCATTGGAGTAACAAAATCTCAACAATGAACTACCTTTCACAATGACAAGTCTACCATCCATTGGAGTAACAAAATCTCAACAACGAACTACCTTCCATAATGACAAAGCTACCACACAATGGAGAAAAAAAATCTCAACAACGAACTACCTTTCATAATGACAAGGCTACCATCCAATGGAGTAACTAAATCTCAAAAATGAACTACCTTCCATAACAACAAGGCTACCATCCATTAGAGTAACAAAATCCCAATAACGAACTACCTTCCATAATGACAAGGCTACGATCCATTGGAGTAACCAAATCTCAACAACGAACTACCTTCCATAATGACGAGCCTACCATCCATTGGAGTGACAAAATCTCAACAACGAACTACCTTCCATATTGACAAGGCTACAATCCATTGGAGTAACAAAATCTCAACAACGAACTACCTTCCATAATGACAAGTCTACCATCCATTGGAGTAACAAAATCTCAACAACGAACTACCTTCAATAATGAAAAAGCTACCATACAATGGAGTAACAAAATATTAACAACGAACTACCTTTCATAATGACAAGGCTACCATCCAATGGAGTAACAAAATCTCAAAAATGAACTACCTTCCATAATAACAAGGCTACCATCCATTGGAGTAACAAAATCCCAATAACGAACTACCTTCCATAATGACAAGGCTACAATCCATTGGAGTAACCAAATCTCAACAACGAACTACCTTCCATAATGACGAGGCTACCATCCATTGGGTAACAAAATTTCAACAACGAACTACCTTCCATAATGACAAGGCCACCATCCATTGGAGTAACAAAATATTAACAACGAACTACCTTCCATAATGACAAGGCTACAATCCATTGGAGTAAAAAAATCTCAACAACAAACTACCTTCCATAATGACAAGGCTACCATCCATTGGAGTAAGAAAATATCAACTACGAACTACCTTCCCTAATGACAAGGCTACCATCCATTGGAGTAGCAAAATCTCAACAACAAACTACCTTCCATAATGACAAGGCTACCATCCATTAGAGTAACAAAATCTCAACAAAGAACTACCTTCCATATTTACAAGGCTACAATCCATTGGAGTAACAAAATCTCAACAACAAACTACCATCCACAATGACAAGTCTACCATCCATTAGAGTAATAAAATCTCAACAACGAACTACCTTCAATAATGACAAATCTACCATATAATGGAGTAAAAAAATCTCAACAACGAACTACCTTTCATAATGACAAGGCTACCATCCAGTGGATTAACAAAATCTCAAAAATGAACTACCTTCCATAATAACAAGGCTACCATCCATTGGAGTAACAAAATCCTAATAACGAACTACCTTCCATAATGACAAGGCTACAATCCATTGGAGTATCCAAATCTCAACACCCAACTACCTTCCAAAATGACGAGGCTACCATCCATTAGAGTAACAAAATTTCAACAACGAACTACCTTCCATAATAACAAGGCTACCATCCATTGAAGTAACAAAATATCAACAACGAACTACCTTCCCTAATGACAAGGCTACCATCCATTGGAGTAGCAAAATCTCAACAACAAACTACCTTCCATAATGACAAGGCTACCATCCATTGGAGTAACAAAACTCAACAAAGAACTACCTTCCATATTTACAAGGCTACAATCCATTGGAGTAACAAAATCTCAACAACAAACTACCATCCATAATGACAAGTCTACCATCCATTAGAGTAACGAAATCTCAACAATGAACTACCTTCAATAATGACAAATCTACCATACAATGGAGTAAAAAAATCTCAACAACGAACTACCTTTCATAATGACAAGGCTACCATCCAATGGAGTAACAAAATCTCAAAAATGAACTACCTTCCATAATAACAAGGCTACCATCCGTTGGAGTAACAAAATCCCAATAACGAACTATCTTCCATAATGACAAGGCTACAATCCATTGGAGTAACCAAATCTCAACAACGAACTACCTTCCATAATGACAAGGCTACCATCCATTGGAGTAACAAAATTTCAACAACGAACTACCTTCCATAATAAGAAGGCCACCATCCACTGGAGTAACAAAATATTAACAACGAACTACCTTCCATAATGACAAGGCTACAATCCATTGGAGTAAAAAAATCTCAACAACAAACTAGCTTCCATAATGACAAGGCTACCATCCATTGGAGTAAGAAAATATCAACAACGAACTACCTTCCCTAATGACAAGGCTACCATCCATTGGAGTTGCAAAATCTCAACAACAAACTACCTTCCATAATGACAAGGCTACCATCCATTAGAGTAACAAAATCTCAACAACGAACTACCTTCAATAATGACAAAGCTACCATACAATGGAGTAAAAAAATCTCAACAACGAACTACCTTTCATAATGACAAGTCTACCATCCAGTGGAGTAATAAAATCTCAAAAATGAACTACCTTCCATAATAACAAGGCTACCATCCATTGGAGTAACAAAATCCTAATAACGAACTACCTTCCATAATGACAAGGCTACAATCCATTGGAGTAACCAAATCTCAACAACGAACTACCTTCCATAATGACGAGGCTACCATCCATTAGAGTAACAAAATTTCGACAACGAACTACCTTCCATAATAACAAGGCTACCATCCATTGCAGTAACAACATATCAATAACGAACTACCTTCCATAATAAGAAGGCTACCATCCATTGGAGTAAAAAAATCTCAACAACAAACTACCTTCCATAATGACAAGGCTACCATCCATTGGAGTAAAAAAGTATCAACAACGAACTACCTTCCCTAATGACAAGGCTACCATCCATTGGGGTAACAAAATCTCAACAACAAACAACCTTCCATAATGATAAGGCTACCATCCATTGGAGTAACAAAATCTCAACAACGAACTACCTTCCATATTTACAATGCTACAATCCATTGGAGTAACAAAATCTCAACAATGAACTACCTTTCATAATGACAAAGCTACCACACAATGGAGAAAAAAAATCTCAACAACGAACTACCTTTCATAATGACAAGGCTACCATCCAATGGAGTAACTAAATCTCAAAAATGAACTACCTTCCATAACAACAAGGCTACCAGCCGTTGGAGTAACAAAATCCCAATAACGAACTATCTTCCATAATGACAAGGCTACAATCCATTGGAGTAACCAAATCTCAACAACGAACTACCTTCCATAATGACAAGGCTACCATCCATTGGAGTAACAAAATTTCAACAACGAACTACCTTCCATAATAAGAAGGCCACCATCCACTGGAGTAACAAAATATTAACAACGAACTACCTTCCATAATGACAAGGCTACAATCCATTGGAGTAAAAAAATCTCAACAACAAACTAGCTTCCATAATGACAAGGCTACCATCCATTGGAGTAAGAAAATATCAACAACGAACTACCTTCCCTAATGACAAGGCTACCATCCATTGGAGTTGCAAAATCTCAACAACAAACTACCTTCCATAATGACAAGGCTACCATCCATTAGAGTAACAAAATCTCAACAACGAACTACCTTCAATAATGACAAAGCTACCACACAATGGAGTAAAAAAATCTCAACAACGAACTACCTTTCATAATGACAAGTCTACCATCCAGTGGAGTAATAAAATCTCAAAAATGAACTACCTTCCATAATAACAAGGCTACCATCCATTGGAGTAACAAAATCCTAATAACGAACTACCTTCCATAATGACAAGGCTACAATCCATTGGAGTAACCAAATCTCAACAACGAACTACCTTCCATAATGACGAGGCTACCATCCATTAGAGTAACAAAATTTCGACAACGAGCTACCTTCCATAATAACAAGGCTACCATCCATTGCAGTAACAACATATCAATAACGAACTACCTTCCATAATAACAAGGCTACCATCCATTGGAGTAAAAAAATCTCAACAACAAACTACCTTCCATAATGACAAGGCTACCATCCATTGGAGTAAAAAAGTATCAACAACGAACTACCTTCCCTAATGACAAGGCTACCATCCATTGGGGTAACAAAATCTCAACAACAAACAACCTTCCATAATGATAAGGCTACCATCCATTGGAGTAACAAAATCTCAACAACGAACTACCTTCCATATTTACAATGCTATAATCCATTGGAGTAACAAAATCTCAACAATGAACTACCTTTCATAATGACAAAGCTACCACACAATGGAGAAAAAAAATCTCAACAACGAACTACCTTTCATAATGACAAGGCTACCATCCAATGGAGTAACTAAATCTCAAAAATGAACTACCTTCCATAACAACAAGGCTACCATCCATTAGAGTAACAAAATCCCAATAACGAACTACCTTCCATAATGACAAGGCTACGATCCATTGGAGTAACCAAATCTCAACAACGAACTACCTTCCATAATGACGAGCCTACCATCCATTGGAGTAACAAAATCTCAACAACGAACTACCTTCCATATTGACAAGGCTACAATCCATTGGAGTAACAAAATCTCAACAACGAACTACCTTCCACAATGACAAGTCTACCATCCATTGGAGTAACAAAATCTCAACAACGAACTACCTTCAATAATGAAAAAGCTACCATACAATGGAGTAACAAAATATTAACAACGAACTACCTTTCATAATGACAAGGCTACCATCCAATGGAGTAACAAAATCTCAAAAATGAACTACCTTCCATAATAACAAGGCTACCATCCGTTGGAGTAACAAAATCCCAATAACGAACTACCTTCCATAATGACAAGGCTACAATCCATTGGAGTAACCAAATCTCAACAACGAACTACCTTCCATAATGACGAGGCTACCATCCATTGGGTAACAAAATTTCAACAACGAACTACCTTCCATAATGACAAGGCCACCATCCATTGGAGTAATAAAATATTAACAACGAACTACCTTCCATAATGACAAGGCTACAATCCATTGGAGTAAAAAAATCTCAACAACAAACTACCTTCCATAATGACAAGGCTACCATCCATTGGAGTAAGAAAATATCAACTACGAACTACCTTCCCTAATGACAAGGCTACCATCCATTGGAGTAGCAAAATCTCAACAACAAACTACCTTCCATAATGACAAGGCTACCATCCATTGGAGTAACAAAATCTCAACAAAGAACTACCTTCCATATTTACAAGGCTACAATCCATTGGAGTAACAAAATCTCAACAACAAACTACCATCCACAATGACAAGTCTACCATCCATTAGAGTAACAAAATCTCAACAACGAACTACCATCAATAATGACAAATCTACCATACAATGGAGTAAAAAAATCTCAACAACGAACTACCTTTCATAATGACAAGGCTACCATCCAATGGAGTAACAAAATCTCAAAAATGAACTACCTTCCATAATAACAAGGCTACCATCCGTTGGAGTAACAAAATCCCAATAACAAACTATCTTCCATAATGACAAGGCTACAATCCATTGGAGTAACCAAATCTCAACAACGAACTACCTTCCATAATGACAAGTCTACCATCCATTGGAGTAACAAAATTTCAACAACGAACTACCTTCCATAATAAGAAGGCCACCATCCACTGGAGTAACAAAATATTAACAACGAACTACCTTCCATAATGACAAGGCTACAATCCATTGGAGTAAAAAAATCTCAACAACAAACTAGCTTCCATAATGACAAGGCTACCATCCATTGGAGTAAGAAAATATCAACAACGAACTACCTTCCCTAATGACAAGGCTACCATCCATTGGAGTTGCAAAATATCAACAACAAACTACCTTCCATAATGACAACGCTACCATCCATTAGAGTAACAAAATCTCAACAACGAACTACCTTCAATAATGACAAAGCTACCATACAATGGAGTAAAAAAATCTCAACAACGAACTACCTTTCATAATGACAAGTCTACCATCCAGTGGAGTAACAAAATCTCAAAAATGAACTACCTTCCATAATAACAAGGCTACCATCCATTGGAGTAACAAAATCCTAATAACGAACTACCTTCCATAATGACAAGGCTACAATCCATTGGAGTAACCAAATCTCAACAACGAACTACCTTCCATAATGACGAGGCTACCATCTATTAGAGTAACAAAATTTCAACAACGAACTACCTTCCATAATAACAAGGCTACCATCCATTGCAGTAACAACATATCAATAACGGACTACCTTCCATAATAACAAGGCTACCATCCATTGGAGTAAAAAAATCTCAACAACAAACTACCTTCCATAATGACAAGGCTACCATCCATTGGAGTAAAAAAGTATCAACAACGAACCACCTTCCCTAATGACAAGGCTACCATCCATTGGGGTAACAAAATCTCAACAACAAACTACCTTCCATAATGATAAGGCTACCATCCATTGGAGTAACAAAATCTCAACAACGAACTACCTTCCATATTTACAATGCTACAATCCATTGGAGTAACAAAATCTCAACAATGAACTACCTTTCACAATGACAAGTCTACCATCCATTGGAGTAACAAAATCTCAACAACGAACTACCTTCCATAATGACAAAGCTACCACACAATGGAGTAAAAAAATCTCAACAACGAACTACCTTTCATAATGACAAGGCTACCATCCAATGGAGTAACTAAATCTCAAAAATGAACTACCTTCCATAACAACAAGGCTACCATCCATTAGAGTAACAAAATCCCAATAACGAACTACCTTCCATAATGACAAGGCTACGATCCATTGGAGTAACCAAATCTCAACAACGAACTACCTTCCATAATGACGAGCCTACCATCCATTGGAGTAAAAAAATCTCAACAACGAACTACCTTTCATAATGACAAGTCTACCATCCAGTGGAGTAACAAAATCTCAAAAATGAACTACCTTCCATAATAACAAGGCTACCATCCATTGGAGTAACAAAATCCTAATAACGAACTACCTTCCATAATGACAAGGCTACAATCCATTGGAGTAACCAAATCTCAACAACGAACTACCTTCCATAATGACGAGGCTACCATCCATTAGAGTAACAAAATTTCAACAACGAACTACCTTCCATAATAACAAGGCTACCATCCATTGCAGTAACAACATATCAATAACGAACTACCTTCCATAATAACAAGGCTACCATCCATTGGAGTAAAAAAATCTCAACAACAAACTACCTTCCATAATGACAAGGCTACCATCCATTGGAGTAAAAAAATATCAACAACGAACTACCTTCCCTAATGACAAGGCTACCATCCATTGGAGTAACAAAATCTCAACAACAAACTACCTTCCATAATGATAAGGCTACCATCCATTGGAGTAACAAAATCTCAACAACGAACTACCTTCCATATTTACAATGCTACAATCCATTGGAGTAACAAAATCTCAACAATGAACTACCTTTCACAATGACAAGTCTACCATCCATTGGAGTAACAAAATCTCAACAACGAACTACCTTCCATAATGACAAAGCTACCACACAATGGAGTAAAAAAATCTCAACAACAAACTACCTTCCATAATGATAAGGCTACCATCCATTGGAGTAACAAAATCTCAACAACGAACTACCTTCCATATTTACAATGCTACAATCCATTGGAGTAACAAAATCTCAACAATGAACTACCTTTCACAATGACAAGTCTACCATCCATTGGAGTAACAAAATCTCAACAACGAACTACCTTCCATAATGACAAAGCTACCACACAATGGAGTAAAAAAATCTCAACAACGAACTACCTTTCATAATGACAAGGCTACCATCCAATGGAGTAACTAAATCTCAAAAATGAACTACCTTCCATAACAACAAGGCTACCATCCATTAGAGTAACAAAATCCCAATAACGAACTACCTTCCATAATGACAAGACTACGATCCATTGGAGTAACCAAATCTCAACAACGAACTACCTTCCATAATGACGAGCCTACCATCCATTGGAGTAAAAAAATCTCAACAACGAACTACCTTTCATAATGACAAGTCTACCATCCAGTGGAGTAACAAAATCTCAAAAATGAACTACCTTCCATAATAACAAGGCTACCATCCATTGGAGTAACAAAATCCTAATAACGAACTACCTTCCATAATGACAAGGCTACAATCCATTGGAGTAACCAAATCTCAACAACGAACTACCTTCCATAATGACGAGGCTACCATCCATTAGAGTAACAAAATTTCAACAACGAACTACCTTCCATAATAACAAGGCTACCATCCATTGCAGTAACAACATATCAATAACGAACTACCTTCCATAATAACAAGGCTACCATCCATTGGAGTAAAAAAATCTCAACAACAAACTACCTTCCATAATGACAAGGCTACCATCCATTGGAGTAAAAAAATATCAACAACGAACTACCTTCCCTAATGACAAGGCTACCATCCATTGGAGTAACAAAATCTCAACAACAAACTACCTTCCATAATGATAAGGCTACCATCCATTGGAGTAACAAAATCTCAACAACGAACTACCTTTCATAATGACAAGGCTACCATCCAATGGAGTAACAAAATCTCAAAAATGAACTACCTTCCATAATAACAAGGCTACCATCCGTTGGAGTAACAAAATCCCAATAACGAACTATCTTCCATAATGACAAGGCTACAATCCATTGGAGTAACCAAATCTCAACAACGAACTACCTTCCATAATGACAAGGCTACCATCCATTGGAGTAACAAAATTTCAATAACGAACTACCTTCCATAATGACAAGGCTACGATCCATTGGAGTAACCAAATCTCAACAACGAACTACCTTCCATAATGACGAGCCTACCATCCATTGGAGTAAAAAAATCTCAACAACGAACTACCTTTCATAATGACAAGTCTACCATCCAGTGGAGTAAGAAAATATCAAAAATGAACTACCTTCCATAATAACAAGGCTACCATCCATTGGAGTAACAAAATCCTAATAACGAACTACCTTCCATAATGACAAGGCTACAATCCATTGGAGTAACCAAATCTCAACAACGAACTACCTTCCATAATGACGAGGCTACCATCCATTAGAGTAACAAAATTTCAACAACGAACTACCTTCCATAATAACAAGGCTACCATCCATTGCAGTAACAACATATCAATAACGAACTACCTTCCATAATAACAAGGCTACCATCCATTGGAGTAAAAAAATCTCAACAACAAACTACCTTCCATAATGACAAGGCTACCATCCATTGGAGTAAAAAAATATCAACAACGAACTACCTTCCCTAATGACAAGGCTACCATCCATTGGAGTAACAAAATCTCAACAACAAACTACCTTCCATAATGATAAGGCTACCATCCATTGGAGTAACAAAATCTCAACAACGAACTACCTTCCATATTTACAATGCTACAATCCATTGGAGTAACAAAATCTCAACAATGAACTACCTTTCACAATGACAAGTCTACCATCCATTGGAGTAACAAAATCTCAACAACGAACTACCTTCCATAATGACAAAGCTACCACACAATGGAGTAAAAAAATCTCAACAACAAACTACCTTCCATAATGATAAGGCTACCATCCATTGGAGTAACAAAATCTCAACAACGAACTACCTTCCATATTTACAATGCTACAATCCATTGGAGTAACAAAATCTCAACAATGAACTACCTTTCACAATGACAAGTCTACCATCCATTGGAGTAACAAAATCTCAACAACGAACTACCTTCCATAATGACAAAGCTACCACACAATGGAGTAAAAAAATCTCAACAACGAACTACCTTTCATAATGACAAGGCTACCATCCAATGGAGTAACTAAATCTCAAAAATGAACTACCTTCCATAACAACAAGGCTACCATCCATTAGAGTAACAAAATCCCAATAACGAACTACCTTCCATAATGACAAGGCTACGATCCATTGGAGTAACCAAATCTCAACAACGAACTACCTTCCATAATGACGAGCCTACCATCCATTGGAGTAAAAAAATCTCAACAACGAACTACCTTTCATAATGACAAGTCTACCATCCAGTGGAGTAACAAAATCTCAAAAATGAACTACCTTCCATAATAACAAGGCTACCATCCATTGGAGTAACAAAATCCTAATAACGAACTACCTTCCATAATGACAAGGCTACAATCCATTGGAGTAACCAAATCTCAACAACGAACTACCTTCCATAATGACGAGGCTACCATCCATTAGAGTAACAAAATTTCAACAACGAACTACCTTCCATAATAACAAGGCTACCATCCATTGCAGTAACAACATATCAATAACGAACTACCTTCCATAATAACAAGGCTACCATCCATTGGAGTAAAAAAATCTCAACAACAAACTACCTTCCATAATGACAAGGCTACCATCCATTGGAGTAAAAAAATATCAACAACGAACTACCTTCCCTAATGACAAGGCTACCATCCATTGGAGTAACAAAATCTCAACAACAAACTACCTTCCATAATGATAAGGCTACCATCCATTGGAGTAACAAAATCTCAACAACGAACTACCTTTCATAATGACAAGGCTACCATCCAATGGAGTAACAAAATCTCAAAAATGAACTACCTTCCATAATAACAAGGCTACCATCCGTTGGAGTAACAAAATCCCAATAACAAACTATCTTCCATAATGACAAGGCTACAATCCATTGGAGTAACCAAATCTCAACAACGAACTACCTTCCATAATGACAAGGCTACCATCCATTGGAGTAACAAAATTTCAACAACGAACTACCTTCCATAATAAGAAGGCCACCATCCACTGGAGTAACAAAATATTAACAACGAACTACCTTCCATAATGACAAGGCTACAATCCATTGGAGTAAAAAAATCTCAACAACAAACTAGCTTCCATAATGACAAGGCTACCATCCATTGGAGTAAGAAAATATCAACAACGAACTACCTTCCCTAATGACAAGGCTACCATCCATTGGAGTTGCAAAATCTCAACAACAAACTACCTTCCATAATGACAAGGCTACCATCCATTAGAGTAACAAAATCTCAACAACGAACTACCTTCAATAATGACAAAGCTACCATACAATGGAGTAAAAAAATCTCAACAACGAACTACCTTTCATAATGACAAGTCTACCATCCAGTGGAGTAACAAAATCTCAAAAATGAACTACCTTCCATAATAACAAGGCTACCATCCATTGGAGTAACAAAATCCTAATAACGAACTACCTTCCATAATGACAAGGCTACAATCCATTGGAGTAACCAAATCTCAACAACGAACTACTTTCCATAATGACGAGGCTACCATCCATTAGAGTAACAAATTTTCAACAACGAACTACCTTCCATAATAACAAGGCTACCATCCATTGCAGTAACAACATATCAATAACGGACTACCTTCCATAATAACAAGGCTACCATCCATTGGAGTAAAAAAATCTCAACAACAAACTACCTTCCATAATGACAAGGCTACCATCCATTGGAGTAAAAAAGTATCAACAACGAACCACCTTCCCTAATGACAAGGCTACCATCCATTGGGGTAACAAAATCTCAACAACAAACTACCTTCCATAATGATAAGGCTACCATCCATTGGAGTAACAAAATCTCAACAACGAACTACCTTCCATATTTACAATGCTACAATCCATTGGAGTAACAAAATCTCAACAATGAACTACCTTTCACAATGACAAGTCTACCATCCATTGGAGTAACAAAATCTCAACAACGAACTACCTTCCATAATGACAAAGCTACCACACAATGGAGTAAAAAAATCTCAACAACGAACTACCTTTCATAATGACAAGGCTACCATCCAATGGAGTAACTAAATCTCAAAAATGAACTACCTTCCATAACAACAAGGCTACCATCCATTAGAGTAACAAAATCCCAATAACGAACTACCTTCCATAATGACAAGGCTACGATCCATTGGAGTAACCAAATCTCAACAACGAACTACCTTCCATAATGACGAGCCTACCATCCATTGGAGTAAAAAAATCTCAACAACGAACTACCTTTCATAATGACAAGTCTACCATCCAGTGGAGTAACAAAATCTCAAAAATGCACTACCTTCCATAATAACAAGGCTACCATCCATTGGAGTAACAAAATCCTAATAACGAACTACCTTCCATAATGACAAGGCTACAATCCATTGGAGTAACCAAATCTCAACAACGAACTACCTTCCATAATGACGAGGCTACCATCCATTAGAGTAACAAAATTTCAACAACGAACTACCTTCCATAATAACAAGGCTACCATCCATTGCAGTAACAACATATCAATAACGGACTACCTTCCATAATAACAAGGCTACCATCCATTGGAGTAAAAAAATCTCAACAACAAACTACCTTCCATAATGACAAGGCTACCATCCATTGGAGTAAAAAAGTATCAACAACGAACCACCTTCCCTAATGACAAGGCTACCATCCATTGGGGTAACAAAATCTCAACAACAAACTACCTTCCATAATGATAAGGCTACCATCCATTGGAGTAACAAAATCTCAACAACGAACTACCTTCCATATTTACAATGCTACAATCCATTGGAGTAACAAAATCTCAACAATGAACTACCTTTCACAATGACAAGTCTACCATCCATTGGAGTAACAAAATCTCAACAACGAACTACCTTCCATAATGACAAAGCTACCACACAATGGAGTAAAAAAATCTCAACAACGAACTACCTTTCATAATGACAAGGCTACCATCCGATGGAGTAACTAAATCTCAAAAATGAACTACCTTCCATAACAACAAGGCTACCATCCATTAGAGTAACAAAATCCCAATAACGAACTACCTTCCATAATGACAAGGCTACGATCCATTGGAGTAACCAAATCTCAACAACGAACTACCTTCCATAATGACGAGCCTACCATCCATTGGAGTAAAAAAATCTCAACAACGAACTACCTTTCATAATGACAAGTCTACCATCCAGTGGAGTAACAAAATCTCAAAAATGAACTACCTTCCATAATAACAAGGCTACCATCCATTGGAGTAACAAAATCCTAATAACGAACTACCTTCCATAATGACAAGGGTACAATCCATTGGAGTAACCAAATCTCAACAACGAACTACCTTCCATAATGACGAGGCTACCATCCATTAGAGTAACAAAATTTCAACAACGAACTACCTTCCATAATAACAAGGCTACCATCCATTGCAGTAACAACATATCAATAACGAACTACCTTCCATAATAACAAGGCTACCATCCATTGGAGTAAAAAAATCTCAACAACAAACTACCTTCCATAATGACAAGGCTACCATCCATTGGAGTAAAAAAGTATCAACAACGAACCACCTTCCCTAATGACAAGGCTACCATCCATTGGGGTAACAAAATCTCAACAACAAACTACCTTCCATAATGATAAGGCTACCATCCATTGGAGTAACAAAATCTCAACAACGAACTACCTTCCATATTTACAATGCTACAATCCATTGGAGTAACAAAATCTCAACAATGAACTACCTTTCACAATGACAAGTCTACCATCCATTGGAGTAACAAAATCTCAACAACGAACTACCTTCCATAATGACAAAGCTACCACACAATGGAGTAAAAAAATCTCAACAACGAACTACCTTTCATAATGACAAGGCTACCATCCAATGGAGTAACTAAATCTCAAAAATGAACTACCTTCCATAACAACAAGGCTACCATCCATTAGAGTAACAAAATCCCAATAACGAACTACCTTCCATAATGACAAGGCTACGATCCATTGGAGTAACCAAATCTCAACAACGAACTACCTTCCATAATGACGAGCCTACCATCCATTGGAGTAAAAAAATCTCAACAACGAACTACCTTTCATAATGACAAGTCTACCATCCAGTGGAGTAACAAAATCTCAAAAATGAACTACCTTCCATAATAACAAGGCTACCATCCATTGGAGTAACAAAATCCTAATAACGAACTACCTTCCATAATGACAAGGGTACAATCCATTGGAGTAACCAAATCTCAACAACGAACTACCTTCCATAATGACGAGGCTACCATCCATTAGAGTAACAAAATTTCAACAACGAACTACCTTCCATAATAACAAGGCTACCATCCATTGCAGTAACAACATATCAATAACGAACTACCTTCCATAATAACAAGGCTACCATCCATTGGAGTAAAAAAATCTCAACAACAAACTACCTTCCATAATGACAAGGCTACCATCCATTGGAGTAAAAAAATATCAACAACGAACTACCTTCCCTAATGACAAGGCTACCATCCATTGGAGTAACAAAATCTCAACAACAAACTACCTTCCATAATGATAAGGCTACCATCCATTGGAGTAACAAAATCTCAACAACGAACTACCTTCCATATTTACAATGCTACAATCCATTGGAGTAACAAAATCTCAACAATGAACTACCTTTCACAATGACAAGTCTACCATCCATTGGAGTAACAAAATCTCAACAACGAACTACCTTCCATAATGACAAAGCTACCACACAATGGAGTAAAAAAATCTCAACAACAAACTACCTTCCATAATGATAAGGCTACCATCCATTGGAGTAACAAAATCTCAACAACGAACTACCTTCCATATTTACAATGCTACAATCCATTGGAGTAACAAAATCTCAACAATGAACTACCTTTCACAATGACAAGTCTACCATCCATTGGAGTAACAAAATCTCAACAACGAACTACCTTCCATAATGACAAAGCTACCACACAATGGAGTAAAAAAATCTCAACAACGAACTACCTTTCATAATGACAAGGCTACCATCCAATGGAGTAACTAAATCTCAAAAATGAACTACCTTCAATAACAACAAGGCTACCATCCATTAGAATAACAAAATCCCAATAACGAACTACCTTCCATAATGACAAGGCTACGATCCATTGGAGTAACCAAATCTCAACAACGAACTACCTTCCATAATGACGAGCCTACCATCCATTGGAGTAAAAAAATCTCAACAACGAACTACCTTTCATAATGACAAGTCTACCATCCAGTGGAGTAACAAAATCTCAAAAATGAACTACCTTCCATAATAACAAGGCTACCATCCATTGGAGTAACAAAATCCTAATAACGAACTACCTTCCATAATGACAAGGCTACAATCCATTGGAGTAACCAAATCTCAACAACGAACTACCTTCCATAATGACGAGGCTACCATCCATTAGAGTAACAAAATTTCAACAACGAACTACCTTCCATAATAACAAGGCTACCATCCATTGCAGTAACAACATATCAATAACGAACTACCTTCCATAATAACAAGGCTACCATCCATTGGAGTAAAAAAATCTCAACAACAAACTAATTTCCATAATGACAAGGCTACCATCCATTGGAGTAAAAAAATATCAACAACGAACTACCTTCCCTAATGACAAGGCTACCATCCATTGGAGTAACAAAATCTCAACAACAAACTACCTTCCATAATGATAAGGCTACCATCCATTGGAGTAACAAAATCTCAACAACGAACTACCTTCCATCTTTACAATGCCACAATCCATTGGAGTAACAAAATCTCAACAATGAACTACCTTTCACAATGACAAGTCTACCATCCATTGGAGTAACAAAATCTCAATACCGAACTACCTTCCATAATGACAAAGCTACCACACAATGGAGTAAAAAAATCTCAACAACGAACTACCTTTCATAATGACAAGGCTACAATCCAATGGAGTAACTAAATCTCAAAAATGAACTACCTTCCATAATAACAAGGCTACCATCCATTGGAGTAACAAAATCCCAATAACGAACTACCTTCCATAATGACATGGCTACGATCCATTGGAGTGACCAAATCTCAACAACAAACTAGGCTACCATCCATTGGAGTAACAAAATCTCAACAACGAACTACCTTCCATAATGACAAGGCTACCATCCATTGGAGTAAAAAAATCTCAACAATGAACTACCTTCCATAATGACGAGGCTACCATCCATTGGAATAAAAAACTATCAACAACGAACTACCTTCCCTAATGACAAGGCTACCATCCATTGGAGTAACAAAATCTCAACAATAAACTACCTTCCATAATGACAAGGCTACCATCCATTGGAGTAACAAAATCTCAACAACAAACTACCTTCCATATTGACAAGGCTACAATCCATTGGAGTAACAAAATCTCAACAACGAACTACTTTCCACAATGACAAGTCTACCATCCATTGGAGTAACAAAATCTCAACAACGAACTACCTTCAATAATGACAAAGCTACCATACAATGGAGTAAAAAAATCTCAACAACGAACTACCTTTCATAATGATAAGGCTACCATCCAATGGAGTAACCAAGTCTCAAAAATGAACTACCTTCCATAATGACGAGGCTACCATCCATTGGAGTAACAAAAATTCAACAACGAACTACCTTCCATAATGACAAGGCTACCATCCATTGGAGTAACAAAATATTAACAACGAACTACCTTCCATAATGACAAGGCTACCATCCATTGAGGTAAAAAAATCTCAACAACAAACTACCTTCCATAATGACAAGGCTACCATCCTTTGGAGTAAAAAAATATCAACAACGAACTACCTTCCCTAGTGACAAGGCTACCATCCATTGGAGTAACAAAATCTCAACAACAAACTACCTTCCATAATGACAAGGGTACCATCCATTGGAATAAAAAAATCTCAACAACGAACTACCTTCCATATTTACAAGGCTACAATCCATTGGAGTATCAAAATCTCAACAACGAACTACCTTCCACAATGACAAGTCTACCATCCATTGGAGTAACAAAATCTCAACAACGAACTACCTTCCATAATGACAAAGATACCATACAATGGAGTAAAAAAATCTCAACAACGAACTACCTTTCATAATGAAAAGGCTACCATCCAATAGAGTAACAAAATCTTAAAAATGAACTACCTTCCATAACAACAAGGCTACCATCCATTAGAGTAACAAAATCCCAATAACGAACTACCTTCCATAATGACAAGGCTACGATCCATTGGAGTAACCAAATCTCAACAACGAACTACCTTCCATAATGACGAGCCTACCATCCATTGGAGTAACAAAATCTGAACAACGAACTACCTTCCACAATGACAAGTCTACCATCCATTGGAGTAACAAAATCTCCACAACGAACTACCTTCAATAATGACAAATCTACCATACAATGGAGTAAAAAAATCTCAACAACGAACTACCTTTCATAATGACAAGGCTACCATCCAATGGAGTAACAAAATCTCAAAAATGAACTACCTTCCATAATAACAAGTCTACCATCCATTGGAGTAACAAAATCTCAACAACGAACTACCTTCAATAATGACAAAGCTACCATACAATGGAGTAAAAAAATCTCAACAACGAACTACCTTTCATAATGATAAGGCTACCATCCAATGGAGTAACAAAATCTCAAAAATGAACTACCTTCCATAATAACAAGGCTACCATCCGTTGGAGTAACAAAATCCCAATAATGAACTAGCTTCCATAATGACAAGGCTACAATCCATTGGAGTAACCAAATCTCAACAACGAACTACCTTCCATAATGACGAGGCTACCATCCATTGGAGTAACAAAATTTCAACAACGAACTACCTTCCATAATGACAAGGCTACCATCCATTGGAGTAACAAAATATTAACAACGAACTACCATCCATAATGACAAGGCTACCATCCTTTGGAGTAAAAAAATATCAACAACGAACTACCTTCCCTAGTGACAAGGCTACCATCCATTGGAGTAACAAAATCTCAACAACAAACTACCTTCCATAATGACAAGGCTACCATCCATTGGAATAAAAAAATCTCAACAACAAACTACCTTCCATATTTACAAGGCTACAATCCATTGGAGTATCAAAATCTCAACAACGAACTACCTTCCACAATGACAAGTCTACCATCCATTGGAGTAACAAAATCTCAACAACGAACTACCTTCCATAATGACAAAGATACCATACAATGGAGTAAAAAAATCTCAACAACGAACTACCTTTCATAATGAAAAGGCTACCATCCAATAGAGTAACAAAATCTTAAAAATGAACTACCTTCCATAACAACAAGGCTACCATCCATTAGAGTAACAAAATCCCAATAACGAACTACCTTCCATAATGACAAGGCTACGATCCATTGGAGTAACCAAATCTCAACAACGAACTACCTTCCATAATGACGAGCCTACCATCCATTGGAGTAACAAAATCTGAACAACGAACTACCTTCCACAATGACAAGTCTACCATCCATTGGAGTAACAAAATCTCCACAACGAACTACCTTCAATAATGACAAATCTACCATACAATGGAGTAAAAAAATCTCAACAACGAACTACCTTTCATAATGACAAGGCTACCATCCAGTGGAGTAACAAAATCTCAAAAATGAACTACCTTCCATAATAACAAGTCTACCATCCATTGGAATAACAAAATCTCAACAACGAACTACCTTCAATAATGACAAAGCTACCATACAATGGAGTAAAAAAATCTCACCAACGAACTACCTTTCATAATGATAAGGCTACCATCCAATGGAGTAACAAAATCTCAAAAATGAACTACCTTCCATAATAACAAGGCTACCATCCATTGGAGTAACAAAATCCCAATAATGAACTAGCTTCCATAATGACAAGGCTACAATCCATTGGAGTAACCAAATCTCAACAACGAACTACCTTCCATAATGACGAGGCTACCATCCATTGGAGTAACAAAATTTCAACAACGAACTACCTTCCATAATGACAAGGCTACCATCCATTGGAGTAACAAAATATTAACAACGAACTACCATCCATAATGACAAGGCTACCATCCTTTGGAGTAAAAAAATATCAACAACGAACTACCTTCCCAAGTGACAAGGCTACCATCCATTGGAGTAACAAAATCTCAACAACAAACTACCTTCCATAATGACAAGGCTACCATCCATTGGAATAAAAAAATCTCAACAACAAACTACCTTCCATATTTACAAGGCTACAATCCATTGGAGTATCAAAATCTCAACAACGAACTACCTTCCACAATGACAAGTCTACCATCCATTGGAGTAACAAAATCTCAACAACGAACTACCTTCCATAAAGACAAAGATACCATACAATGGAGTAAAAAAATCTCAACAACGAACTACCTTTCATAATGAAAAGGCTACCATCCAATAGAGTAACAAAATCTTAAAAATGAACTACCTTCCATAACAACAAGGCTACCATCCATTAGAGTAACAAAATCCCAATAACGAACTACCTTCCATAATGACAAGGCTACGATCCATTGGAGTAACCAAATCTCAACAACGAACTACCTTCCATAATGACGAGCCTACCATCCATTGGAGTAACAAAATCTGAACAACGAACTACCTTCCACAATGACAAGTCTACCATCCATTGGAGTAACAAAATCTCCACAACGAACTACCTTCAATAATGACAAATCTACCATACAATGGAGTAAAAAAATCTCAACAACGAACTACCTTTCATAATGACAAGGCTACCATCCAGTGGAGTAACAAAATCTCAAAAATGAACTACCTTCCATAATAACAAGTCTACCATCCATTGGAATAACAAAATCTCAACAACGAACTACCTTCAATAATGACAAAGCTACCATACAATGGAATAAAAAAATCTCACCAACGAACTACCTTTCATAATGATAAGGCTACCATCCAATGGAGTAACAAAATCTCAAAAATGAACTACCTTCCATAATAACAAGGCTACCATCCGTTGGAGTAACAAAATCCCAATAATGAACTAGCTTCCATAATGACAAGGCTACAATCCATTGGAGTAACCAAATCTCAACAACGAACTACCTTCCATAATGACGAGGCTACCATCCATTGGAGTAACAAAATTTCAACAACGAACTACCTTCCATAATGACAAGGCTACCATCCATTGGAGTAACAAAATATTAACAACGAACTACCATCCATAATGACAAGGCTACCATCCTTTGGAGTAAAAAAATATCAACAACGAACTACCTTCCCAAGTGACAAGGCTACCATCCATTGGAGTAACAAAATCTCAACAACAAACTACCTTCCATAATGACAAGGCTACCATCCATTGGAATAAAAAAATCTCAACAACAAACTACCTTCCATATTTACAAGGCTACAATCCATTGGAGTATCAAAATCTCAACAACGAACTACCTTCCACAATGACAAGTCTACCATCCATTGGAGTAACAAAATCTCAACAACGAACTACCTTCCATAAAGTCAAAGATACCATACAATGGAGTAAAAAAATCTCAACAACGAACTACCTTTCATAATGAAAAGGCTACCATCCAATAGAGTAACAAAATCTTAAAAATGAACTACCTTCCATAACAACAAGGCTACCATCCATTAGAGTAACAAAATCCCAATAACGAACTACCTTCCATAATGACAAGGCTACGATCCATTGGAGTAACCAAATCTCAACAAAGAACTACCTTCCATAATGACGAGCCTACCATCCATTGGAGTAACAAAATCTGAACAACGAACTACCTTCCACAATGACAAGTCTACCATCCATTGGAGTAACAAAATCTCCACAACGAACTACCTTCAATAATGACAAATCTACCATACAATGGAGTAAAAAAATCTCAACAACGAACTACCTTTCATAATGACAAGGCTACCATCCAGTGGAGTAACAAAATCTCAAAAATGAACTACCTTCCATAATAACAAGTCTACCATCCATTGGAGTAACAAAATCTCAACAACGAACTACCTTCAATAATGACAAAGCTACCATACAATGGAGTAAAAAAATCTCAACAACGAACTACCTTTCATAATGATAAGGCTACCATCCAATGGAGTAACAGAATCTCAAAAATGAACTACCTTCCATAATAACAATGCTACCATCCGTTGGAGTAACAAAATCCCAATAACGAACTAGCTTCCATAATGACAAGGCTACAATCCATTGGAGTAACCAAATCTCAACAACGAACTACCTTCCATAATGACGAGGCTACCATCCATTGGAGTAACATAATTTCAACAACGAACTACCTTCCATAATGACAAGGCTACCATCCATTGGAGTAACAAAATATTAACAACGAACTACCTTCCATAATGACAAGGCTACCATCCATTGAGGTAAAAAAATCTCAACAACAAACTACCTTCCATAATGACAAGGCTACCATCCTTTGGAGTAAAAAAATATCAACAACGAACTACCTTCCCTAGTGACAAGGCTACCATCCATTGGAGTAACAAAATCTCAACAACAAACTACCTTCCATAATGACGAGCCTACCATCCATTGGAGTAACAAAATCTGAACAACGAACTACCTTCCACAATGACAAGTCTACCATCCATTGGAGTAACAAAATCTCCACAACGAACTACCTTCAATAATGACAAATCTACCATACAATGGAGTAAAAAAATCTCAACAACGAACTACCTTTCATAATGACAAGGCTACCATCCAGTGGAGTAACAAAATCTCAAAAATGAACTACCTTCCATAATAACAAGTCTACCATCCATTGGAATAACAAAATCTCAACAACGAACTACCTTCAATAATGACAAAGCTACCATACAATGGAGTAAAAAAATCTCACCAACGAACTACCTTTCATAATGATAAGGCTACCATCCAATGGAGTAACAAAATCTCAAAAATGAACTACCTTCCATAATAACAAGGCTACCATCCGTTGGAGTAACAAAATCCCAATAATGAACTAGCTTCCATAATGACAAGGCTACAATCCATTGGAGTAACCAAATCTCAACAACGAACTACCTTCCATAATGACGAGGCTACCATCCATTGGAGTAACAAAATTTCAACAACGAACTACCTTCCATAATGACAAGGCTACCATCCATTGGAGTAACAAAATATTAACAACGAACTACCATCCATAATGACAAGGCTACCATCCTTTGGAGTAAAAAAATATCAACAACGAACTACCTTCCCAAGTGACAAGGCTACCATCCATTGGAGTAACAAAATCTCAACAACAAACTACCTTCCATAATGACAAGGCTACCATCCATTGGAATAAAAAAATCTCAACAACAAACTACCTTCCATATTTACAAGGCTACAATCCATTGGAGTATCAAAATCTCAACAACGAACTACCTTCCACAATGACAAGTCTACCATCCATTGGAGTAACAAAATCTCAACAACGAACTACCTTCCATAAAGACAAAGATACCATACAATGGAGTAAAAAAATCTCAACAACGAACTACCTTTCATAATGAAAAGGCTACCATCCAATAGAGTAACAAAATCTTAAAAATGAACTACCTTCCATAACAACAAGGCTACCATCCATTAGAGTAACAAAATCCCAATAACGAACTACCTTCCATAATGACAAGGCTACGATCCATTGGAGTAACCAAATCTCAACAACGAACTACCTTCCATAATGACGAGCCTACCATCCATTGGAGTAACAAAATCTGAACAACGAACTACCTTCCACAATGACAAGTCTACCATCCATTGGAGTAACAAAATCTCCACAACGAACTACCTTCAATAATGACAAATCTACCATACAATGGAGTAAAAAAATCTCAACAACGAACTACCTTTCATAATGACAAGGCTACCATCCAGTGGAGTAACAAAATCTCAAAAATGAACTACCTTCCATAATAACAAGTCTACCATCCATTGGAGTAACAAAATCTCAACAACGAACTACCTTCAATAATGACAAAGCTACCATACAATGGAGTAAAAAAATCTCAACAACGAACTACCTTTCATAATGATAAGGCTACCATCCAATGGAGTAACAGAATCTCAAAAATGAACTACCTTCCATAATAACAATGCTACCATCCGTTGGAGTAACAAAATCCCAATAACGAACTAGCTTCCATAATGACAAGGCTACAATCCATTGGAGTAACCAAATCTCAACAACGAACTACCTTCCATAATGACGAGGCTACCATCCATTGGAGTAACAAAATTTCAACAACGAACTACCTTCCATAATGACAAGGCTACCATCCATTGGAGTAACAAAATATTAACAACGAACTACCTTCCATAATGACAAGGCTACCATCCATTGAGGTAAAAAAATCTCAACAACAAACTACCTTCCATAATGACAAGGCTACCATCCTTTGGAGTAAAAAAATATCAACAACGAACTACCTTCCCTAGTGACAAGGCTACCATCCATTGGAGTAACAAAATCTCAACAACAAACTACCTTCCATAATGACAAGGCTACCATCCATTGGAGTAAAAAAATCTCAACAACGAACTACCTTTCATAATGAAAAGGCTACCATCCAATGGAGTAACAAAATCTTAAAAATGAACTACCTTCCATAACAACAAGGCTACCATCCATTAGAGTAACAAAATCCCAATAACGAACTACCTTCCATAATGACAAGGCTACGATCCATTGGAGTAACCAAATCTCAACAACGAACTACCTTCCATAATGACGAGCCTACCATCCATTGGAGTAACAAAATCTCAACAACGAACTACCTTCCACAATGACAAGTCTACCATCCATTGGAGTAACAAAATCTCCACAACGAACTACCTTCAATAATGACAAATCTACCATACAATGGAGTAAAAAAATCTCAACAATGAACTACCTTTCATAATGACAAGGCTACCATCCAGTGGAGTAACAAAATCTCAAAAATGAACTACCTTCCATAATAACAAGGCTACCATCCATTCGAGTAACAAAATCCTAATAACGAACTACCTTCCATAATGACAAGGCTACAATCCATTGGAGTATCCAAATCTCAACAACGAACTACCTTCCATAATGACGAGGATACCATCCATTAGAGTAACAAAATTTCAACAACGAACTACCTTCCATAATAACAAGGCTACCATCCATTGCAGTAACAAAATATCAACAACAAACTACCTTCCATAATTATAAGGCTACCATCCATTGGAGTAAAAAAATCTCAACAACAAACTACCTTCCATAATGACAAGGTTACCATCCATTGGAGTAAAAAAGTATCAACAACGAACTACCTTCCCTAATGACAAGGCTACCATCAATTGGAGTAACAAAATCTCAACAACAAACTACCTTCCATAATGACAAGGCTACCATCCATTGGAGTAAAAAAATCTCAATAACGAACTACCTTCAATAATGACAAAGCTACCATTAAATGGAGTAAAAAAATCTCAACAACGAACTACCTTTCATAATGACAAGTCTACCATCCAATGGAGTAACAAAATCTCAAAAATGAACTACCTTCCATAATAACAAGGCTACCATCCGTTGGAGTAACAAAATCCCAATAACGAACTACCTTCCATAATGACAAGGCTACAATCCATTGGAGTAACCAAATCTCAACAACGAACTACCTTCCATAATGACGAGGCTACCATCCATTAGAGTAACAAAATTTCAACAACGAACTACCTTCCATAATAACAAGGCTACCATCCATTGCAGTAACAACATATCAATAACGAACTACCTTCCATAATAACAGGGCTACCATCCATTGGAGTAAAAAAATCTCAACAACAAACTACCTTCCATAATGACAAGGCTACCATCCATTGGAGTAAAAAAGTATCAACAACGAACTACCTTCCCTAATGACAAGGCTACCATCAATTGGAGTAACAAAATCTCAACAACAAACTACCTTCCATAATGACAAGGCTACCATCCGTTGGACTAAAAAAATCTCAACAACGAACTACCTTCAATAATGACAAAGCTACCATTAAATGGAGTAAAAAAATCTCAACACCGAACTACCTTTCATAATGACAAGGCTACCATCCAATAGAGTAACAAAATCTCAAAAATGAACTACCTTCCATAATAACAAGGCTACCATCCATTGGAGTAACAAAATCCCAATAACGAACTACCTTCCATAATGACAAGGCAACAACCCATTGGAGTAAGCAAATCTCAACAAGGAACTACCTTCCATAATGACGAGGCTACCATCCATTAGAGTAACAAAATTTCAACAACGAACTACCTTCCATAATAACAAGGCTACCATCCATTGGAGTAACAAAATATCAACAACGAACTACCTTCCATAATGATAAGGGTACCATCCATTGGAGTAAAAAAATCTCAACAACAAACTACCTTCCATAATGACAAGGCTACCATCCATTGGAGTAAAAAAATATCAACAACGAACTACCTTCCCTAATGACAAGGCTACCATCCATTGGAGTAACAAAATCTCAACAACAAACTACCTTCCATAATGACAAGGCTACCATCCATTGGAGTAACAAAATCTCAACAACAAACTACCTTCCATAGTTACAAGGCTACAATCCATTGGAGTAACAAAATATCAACAACGAACTACCTTCCACAATGACAAGTCTACCATCCATTGGAGTAACAAAATCTCAACAACGAAATACCTTCCATAATGACAAAGCTACCATACAATGGAGTAAAAAAATCTCAACAACGAACTACCTTTCATAATGACAAGGCTACCATCCAGTGGAGTAACAAAATCTCAAAAATGAAGTACCTTCCATAATAACAAGGCTACCATCCATTTGAGTAACAAAATCCGAATAACGAACTACCTTCCATAATGACAAGGCTACGATCCATTGGAGTAACCAAATCTCAACAACGAACTACCTTCCATAATGACAAGGCTACCATCCATTGGAATAAAAAAATACCAACAACGAACTACCTTCCCTAATGACAAGGCTACCATCCATTGGAGTAACAAAATCTCAACAATAAACTACCTTCCATATTGACAAGGCTACTATCCATTGGAGTAACAAAATCTCAACAACGAACTACCTTCCATATTGACAAGGCTACAATCACTTGGAGTAACAAAATCTCAACAACAAACTACCTTCCATAATGACAAGTCTACCATCCATTGGAGTAACAAAATCTCAACAACGAACTACCTTCAATAATGACAAAGCTACCATACAATGGAGTAAAAAAATCTCAACAACGAACTACCTTCCACAATGAAAAGGCTACCATCCAATAGAGTAACAAAATCTTAAAAATGAACTACCTTCCATAACAACAAGGCTACCATCCATTAGAGTAACAAAATCCCAATAACGAACTACCTTCCATAATGACAAGGCTACGATCCATTGGAGTAACCAAATCTCAACAACGAACTACCTTCCATAATGACGAGCCTACCATCCATTGGAGTAACAAAATCTGAACAACGAACTACCTTCCACAATGACAAGTCTACCATCCATTGGAGTAACAAAATCTCCACAACGAACTACCTTCAATAATGACAAATCTACCATACAATGGAGTAAAAAAATCTCAACAACGAACTACCTTTCATAATGACAAGGCTACCATCCAGTGGAGTAACAAAATCTCAAAAATGAACTACCTTCCATAATAACAAGTCTACCATCCATTGGAGTAACAAAATCTCAACAACGAACTACGTTCAATAATGACAAAGCTACCATACAATGGAGTAAAAAAATCTCAACAACGAACTACCTTTCATAATGATAAGGCTACCATCCAATGGAGTAACAAAATCTCAAAAATGAACTACCTTCCATAATAACAAGCTACCATCCGTTGGAGTAACAAAATCCCAATAACGAACTAGCTTCCATAATGACAAGGCTACAATCCATTGGAGTAACCAAATCTCAACAACGAACTACCTTCCATAATGACGAGGCTACCATCCATTGGAGTAACAAAATTTCAACAACGAACTACCTTCCATAATGACAAGGCTACCATCCATTGGAGTAACAAAATATTAACAACGAACTACCATCCATAATGACAAAGCTACCATCCTTTGGAGTAAAAAAATATCAACAACGAACTACCTTCCCTAGTGACAAGGCTACCATCCATTGGAGTAACAAAATCTCAACAACAAACTACCTTCCATAATGACAAGGCTACAATCCATTGGAATAAAAAAATCTCAACAACAAACTACCTTCCATATTTACAAGGCTACAATCCATTGGAGTATCAAAATCTCAACAACGAACTTCCTTCCACAATGACAAGTCTACCATCCATTGGAGTAACAAAATCTCAACAACGAACTACCTTCCATAATGACAAAGATACCATACAATGGAGTAAAAAAATCTCAACAACGAACTACCTTTCATAATGAAAAGGCTACCATCCAATAGAGTAACAAAATCTTAAAAATGAACTACCTTCCATAACAACAAGGCTACCATCCATTAGAGTAACAAAATCCCAATAACGAACTACCTTCCATAATGACAAGGCTACGATCCATTGGAGTAACCAAATCTCAACAACGAACTACCTTCCATAATGACGAGCCTACCATCCATTGGAGTAACAAAATCTGAACAACGAACTACCTTCCACAATGAAAAGTCAACCATCCATTGGAGTAACAAAATCTCCACAACGAACTACCTTCAATAATGACAAATCTACCATACAATGGACTAAAAAAATCTCAACAACGAACTACCTTTCATAATGACAAGGCTACCATCCAGTGGAGTAACAAAATCTCAAAAATGAACTACCTTCCATAATAACAAGTCTACCATCCATTGGAGTAACAAAATCTCAACAACGAACTACCTTCAATAATGACAAAGCTACCATACAATGGAGTAAAAAAATCTCAACAACGAACTACCTTTCATAATGATAAGGCTACCATCCAATGGAGTAACAAAATCTCAAAAATGAACTACCTTCCATAATAACAAGGCTACCATCCGTTGGAGTAACAAAATCCCAATAATGAACTAGCTTCCATAATGACAAGGGTACAATCCATTGGAGTAACCAAATCTCAACAACGAACTACCTTCCATAATGACGAGGCTACCATCCATTGGAGTAACAAAATTTCAACAACGAACTACCTTCCATAATGACAAGGCTACCATCCATTGGAGTAACAAAATATTAACAACGAACTACCATCCATAATGACAAGGCTACCATCCTTTGGAGTAAAAAAATATCAACAACGAACTACCTTCCCTAGTGACAAGGCTACCATCCATTGGAGTAACAAAATCTCAACAACAAACTACCTTCCATAATGACAAGGCTACCATCCATTGGAATAAAAAAATCTCAACAACAAACTACCTTCCATATTTACAAGGCTACAATCCATTGGAGTATCAAAATCTCAACAACGAACTACCTTCCACAATGACAAGTCTACCATCCATTGGAGTAACAAAATCTCAACAACGAACTACCTTCCATAATGACAAAGATACCATACAATGGAGTAAAAAAATCTCAACAACGAACTACCTTTCATAATGAAAAGGCTACCATCCAATAGAGTAACAAAATCTTAAAAATGAACTACCTTCCATAACAACAAGGCTACCATCCATTAGAGTAACAAAATCCCAATAACGAACTACCTTCCATAATGACAAGGCTACGATCCATTGGAGTAACCAAATCTCAACAACGAACTACCTTCCATAATGACGAGCCTACCATCCATTGGAGTAACAAAATCTAAACAACGAACTACCTTCCACAATGACAAGTCTACCATCCATTGGAGTAACAAAATCTCCACAACGAACTACCTTCAATAATGACAAATCTACCATACAATGGAGTAAAAAAATCTCAACACGAACTACCTTTCATAATGACAAGGCTACCATCCAGTGGAGTAACAAAATCTCAAAAATGAACTACCTTCCATAATAACAAGTCTACCATCCATTGGAGTAACAAAATCTCAACAACGAACTACCTTCAATAATGACAAAGCTACCATACAATGGAGTAAAAAAATCTCAACAACGAACTACCTTTCATAATGATAAGGCTACCATCCAATGGAGTAACAGAATCTCAAAAATGAACTACCTTCCATAATAACAATGCTACCATCCGTTGGAGTAACAAAATCCCAATAACGAACTAGCTTCCATAATGACAAGGCTACAATCCATTGGAGTAACCAAATCTCAACAATGAACTACCTTCCATAATGACGAGGCTACCATCCATTGGAGTAACAAAATTTCAACAACGAACTACCTTCCATAATGACAAGGCTACCATCCATTGGAGTAACAAAATATTAACAACGAACTACCTTCCATAATGACAAGGCTACCATCCATTGAGGTAAAAAAATCTCAACAACAAACTACCTTCCATATTGACAAGGCTACCATCCTTTGGAGTAAAAAAATATCAACAACGAACTACCTTCCCTAGTGACAAGGCTACCATCCATTGGAGTAACAAAATCTCAACAAAAAACTACCTTCCATAATGACAAGGCTACCATCCATTGGAGTAAAAAAATCTCAACAACGAACTACCTTTCATAATGAAAAGGCTACCATCCAATGGAGTAACAAAATCTTAAAAATGAACTACCTTCCATAACAACAAGGCTACCATCCATTAGAGTAACAAAATCCCAATAACGAACTACCTTCCATAATGACAAGGCTACGATCCATTGGAGTAACCAAATCTCAACAACGAACTACCTTCCATAATGACGAGCCTACCATCCATTGGAGTAACAAAATCTCAACAACGAACTACCTTCCACAATGACATGTCTACCATCCATTGGAGTAACAAAATCTCCACAACGAACTACCTTCAATAATGACAAATCTACCATACAATGGAGTAAAAAAATCTCAACAATGAACTACCTTTCATAATGACAAGGCTACCATCCAGTGGAGTAACAAAATCTCAAAAATGAACTACCTTCCATAATAACAAGGCTACCATCCATTCGAGTAACAAAATCCTAATAACGAACTACCTTCCATAATGACAAGGCTACAATCCATTGGAGTATCCAAATCTCAACAACGAACTACCTTCCATAATGACGAGGATACCATCCATTAGAGTAACAAAATTTCAACAACGAACTACCTTCCATAATAACAAGGCTACCATCCATTGCAGTAACAAAATATCAACAACAAACTACCTTCCATAATTATAAGGCTACCATCCATTGGAGTAAAAAAATCTCAACAACAAACTACCTTCCATAATGACAAGGTTACCATCCATTGGAGTAAAAAAGTATCAATAACGAACTACCTTCCCTAATGACAAGGCTACCATCAATTGGAGTAACAAAATCTCAACAACAAACTACCTTCCATAATGACAAGGCTACCATCCATTGGAGTAAAAAAATCTCAACAACGAACTACCTTCAATAATGACAAAGCTACCATTAAATGGAGTAAAAAAATCTCAACAACGAACTACCTTTCATAATGACAAGTCTACCATCCAATGGAGTAACAAAATCTCAAAAATGAACTACCTTCCATAATAACAAGGCTACCATCCGTTGGAGTAACAAAATCCCAATAACGAACTACCTTCCATAATGACAAGGCTACAATCCATTGGAGTAACCAAATCTCAACAACGAACTACCTTCCATAATGACGAGGCTACCATCCATTAGAGTAACAAAATTTCAACAACGAACTACCTTCCATAATAACAAGGCTACCATCCATTGCAGTAACAACATATCAATAACGAACTACCTTCCATAATAACAAGGCTACCATCCATTGGAGTAAAAAAATCTCAACAACAAACTACCTTCCATAATGACAAGGCTACCATCCATTGGAGTAAAAAAGTATCAACAACGAACTACCTTCCCTAATGACAAGGCTACCATCAATTGGAGTAACAAAATCTCAACAACAAACTACCTTCCATAATGACAAGGCTACCATCCGTTGGACTAAAAAAATCTCAACAACGAACTACCTTCAATAATGACAAAGCTACCATTAAATGGAGTAAAAAAATCTCAACAACGAACTACCTTTCATAATGACAAGGCTACCATCCAATGGAGTAACAAAATCTCAAAAATGAACTACCTTCCATAATAACAAGGCTACCATCCATTGGAGTAACAAAATCCCAATAACGAACTACCTTCCATAATGACAAGGCTACAACCCATTGGAGTAACCAAATCTCAACAAGGAACTACCTTCCATAATGACGAGGCTACCATCCATTAGATTAACAAAATTTCAACAACGAACTACCTTCCATAATAACAAGGCTACCATCCATTGGAGTAACAAAATATCAACAACGAACTACCTTCCATAATGATAAGGGTACCATCCATTGGAGTAAAAAAATCTCAACAACAAACTACCTTCCATAATGACAAGGCTACCATCCATTGGAGTAAAAAAATATCAACAACGAACTACCTTCCCTAATGACAAGGCTACCATCCATTGGAGTAACAAAATCTCAACAACAAACTACCTTCCAAAATGACAAGGCTACCATCCATTGGAGTAACAAAATCTCAACAACAAACTACCTTCCATAGTTACAAGGCTACAATCCATTGGAGTAACAAAATATCAACAACGAACTACCTTCCACAATGACAAGTCTACCATCCATTGGAGTAACAAAATCTCAACAACGAAATACCTTCCATAATGACAAAGCTACCATACAATGGAGTAAAAAAATCTCAACAACGAACTACCTTTCATAATGACAAGGCTACCATCCAGTGGAGTAACAAAATCTCAAAAATGAAGTACCTTCCATAATAACAAGGCTACCATCCATTTGAGTAACAAAATCCGAATAACGAACTACCTTCCATAATGACAAGGCTACGATCCATTGGAGTAACCAAATCTCAACAACGAACTACCTTCCATAATGACAAGGCTACCATCCATTAGAATAAAAAAATACCAACAACGAACTACCTTCCCTAATGACAAGGCTACCATCCATTGGAGTAACAAAATCTCAACAATAAACTACCTTCCATATTGACAAGGCTACTATCCATTGGAGTAACAAAATCTCAACAACGAACTACCTTCCATATTGACAAGGCTACAATCACTTGGAGTAACAAAATCTCAACAACAAACTACCTTCCATAATGACAAGTCTACCATCCATTGGAGTAACAAAATCTCAACAACGAACTACCTTCAATAATGACAAAGCTACCATACAATGGAGTAAAAAAATCTCAACAACGAACTACCTTCCACAATGAAAAGGCTTCCATCCAATAGAGTAACAAAATCTTAAAAATGAACTACCTTCCATAACAACAAGGCTACCATCCATTAGAGTAACAAAATCCCAATAACGAACTACCTTCCATAATGACAAGGCTACGATCCATTGGAGTAACCAAATCTCAACAACGAACTAACTTCCATTATGACGAGCCTACCATCCATTGGAGTAACAAAATCTGAACAACGAACTACCTTCCACAATGACAAGTCTACCATCCATTGGAGTAACAAAATCTCCACAACGAACTACCTTCAATAATGACAAATCTACCATACAATGGAGTAAAAAAATCTCAACAACGAACTACCTTTCATAATGACAAGGCTACCATCCAGTGGAGTACCAAAATCTCAAAAATGAACTACCTTCCGTAATAACAAGTCTACCATCCATTGGAGTAACAAAATCTCAACAACGAACTACCTTCAATAATGACAAAGCTACCATACAATGGAGTAAAAAAATCTCAACAACGAACTACCTTTCATAATGATAAGGCTACCATCCAATGGAGTAACAAAATCTCAAAAATGAACTACCTTCCATAATAACAAGCTACCATCCGTTGGAGTAACAAAATCCCAATAACGAACTAGCTTCCATAATGACAAGGCTACAATCCATTGGAGTAACCAAATCTCAAAAACGAACTACCTTCCATAATGACGAGGCTACCATCCATTGGAGTAACAAAATTTCAACAACGAACTACCTTCCATAATTACAAGGCTACCATCCATTGGAGTAACAAAATATTAACAACGAACTACCTTCCATAATGACAAGGCTACCATCCATTGAGGTAAAAAAATCTCAACAACAAACTACCTTCCATAATGACAAGGCTACCATCCTTTGGAGTAAAAAAATATCAACAACGAACTACCTTCCCTAGTGACAAGGCTACAATCCATTGGAGTAACAAAATCTCAACAACAAACTACCTTCCATAATGACAAGGCTACCATCCATTGGAATAAAAAAATCTCAACAACGAACTACCTTCCATATTTACAAGGCTACAATCCATTGGAGTATCAAAATCTCAACAACAAACTACCTTCCACAATGACAAGTCTACCATCCATTGGAGTAACAAAATCTCAACAACGAACTACCTTCCATAATGACAAAGATACCATACAATGGAGTAAAAAAATCTCAACAACGAACTACCTTTCATAATGAAAAGGCTACCATCCAATGCAGTAACAAAATCTTAAAAATGAACTACCTTCCATAACAACAAGGCTACCATCCATTAGAGTAACAAAATCCCAATAACGAACTACCTTCCATAATGACAAGGCTACGATCCATTGGAGTAACCAAATCTCAACAACGAACTACCTTCCATAATGACGAGCCTACCATCCATTGGAGTAACAAAATCTCAACAACGAACTACCTTCCACAATGACAAGTCTACCATCCATTGTAGTAACAAAATCTCCACAACGAACTACCTTCAATAATGACAAAGCTACCATACAATGGAGTAAAAAAATCTCAACAACGAACTACCTTTCATAATGATAAGGCTACCATCCAATGGAGTAACAAAATCTCAAAAATGAACTACCTTCCATAATAACAAGGCTACCATCCGTTGGAGTAACCAAATCCGAATAACGAACTAGCTTCCATAATGACAAGGCTACAATGCATTGGAGTAACCAAATCTCAACAACGAACTACCTTCCATAATGACGAGGCTACCATCCATTGGAGTAACAAAATTTCAACAACGAACTACCTTCCATAATGACAAGGCTACCATCCATTGGAGTAACAAAATATTAACAACGAACTACCTTCCATAATGACAAGGCTACCATCCATTGAGGTAAAAAAATCTCAACAACAAACTACCTTCCATAATGACAAGGCTACCATCCTTTGGAGTAAAAAAATATCAACAACGAACTACCTTCCCTAGTGACAAGGCTACCATCCATTGGAGTAACAAAATCTCAACAACAAACTACCTTCCATAATGACAAGGGTACCATCCATTGGAATAAAAAAATCTCAACAACGAACTACCTTCCATATTTACAAGGCTACAATCCATTGGAGTATCAAAATCTCAACAACGAACTACCTTCCACAATGACAAGTCTACCATCCATTGGAGTAACAAAATCTCAACAACGAACTACCTTCCATAATGACAAAGATACCATACAATGGAGTAAAAAAATCTCAACAACGAACTACCTTTCATAATGAAAAGGCTACCATCCAATGGAGTAACAAAATCTTAAAAATGAACTACCTTCCATAACAACAAGGCTACCATCCATTAGAGTAACAAAATCCCAATAACGATCTACCTTCCATAATGACAAGGCTACGATCCATTGGAGTAACCAAATCTCAACAACGAACTACCTTCCATAATGACGAGCCTACCATCCATTGGAGTAACAAAATCTCAACAACGAACTACCTTCCACAATGACAAGTCTACCATCCATTGTAGTAACAAAATCACCACAACGAACTACCTTCAATAATGACAAAGCTACCATACAATGGAGTAAAAAAATCTCAACAACGAACTACCTTTCATAATGATAAGGCTACCATCGAATGGAGTAACAAAATCTCAAAAATGAACTACCTTCCATAATAACAAGGCTACCATCCGTTGGAGTAACAAAATCCGAATAACGAACTAGCTTCCATAATGACAAGGCTACAATGCATTGGAGTAACCAAATCTCAACAACGAACTACCTTCCATAATGACGAGGCTACCATCCATTGGAGTAACAAAATTTCAACAACGAACTACCTTCCATAATGACAAGGCTACCATCCATTGGAGTAACAAAATATTAACAACGAACTACCTTCCATAATGACAAGGCTACCATCCATTGAGGTAAAAAAATCTCAACAACAAACTACCTTCCATAATGACAAGGCTACCATCCTTTGGAGTAAAAAAATATCAACAACGAACTACCTTCCCTAGTGACAAGGCTACCATCCATTGGAGTAACAAAATCTCAACAACAAACTACCTTCCATAATGACAAGGGTACCATCCATTGGAATAAAAAAATCTCAACAACGAACTACCTTCCATATTTACAAGGCTACAATCCATTGGAGTATCAAAATCTCAACAACGAACTACCTTCCACAATGACAAGTCTACCATCCATTGGAGTAACAAAATCTCAACAACGAACTACCTTCCATAATGACAAAGATACCATACAATGGAGTAAAAAAATATCAACAACGAACTGCTTTCATAATGAAAAGGCTACCATCCAATAGAGTAACAAAATCTTAAAAATGAACTACCTTCCATAACAACAAGGCTACCATCCATTAGAGTAACAAAATCCCAATAACGAACTACCTTCCATAATGACAAGGCTACGATCCATTGGAGTAACCAAATCTCAACAACGAACTACCTTCCATAATGACGAGCCTACCATCCATTGGAGTAACAAAATCTGAACAACAACCTACCTTCCACAATGACAAGTCTACCATCCATTGGAGTAACAAAATCTCCACAACGAACTACCTTCAATAATGACAAATCTACCATACAATGGAGTAAAAAAATCTCAACAACGAACTACCTTTCATAATGACAAGGCTACCATCCAGTGGAGTAACAAAATCTCAAAAATGAACTACCTTCCATAATAACAAGTCTACCATCCATTGGAGTAACAAAATCTCAACAACGAACTACCTTCAATAATTACAAAGCTACCATACAATGGAGTAAAAAAATCTCAACAACGAACTACCTTTCATAATGATAAGGCTACCATCCAATGGAGTAACAGAATCTCAAAAATGAACTACATTCCATAATAACAAAGCTACCATCCGTTGGAGTAACAAAATCCCAATAACGAACTAGCTTCCATAATGACAAGGCTACAATCCATTGGAGTAACCAAATCTCAACAACGAACTACCTTCCATAATGACGAGGCTACCATCCATTGGAGTAACAAAATTTCAACAACGAACTACCTTCCATAATGACAAGGCTACCATCCATTGGAGTACCAAAATATTAACAATGAACTACCTTCCATAATGACAAGGCTACCATCCATTGAGGTAAAAAAATCTCAACAACAAACTACCTTCCATAATGACAAGGCTACCATCCTTTGGAGTAAAAAAATATCAACAACGAACTACCTTCCCTAGTGACAAGGCTACCATCCATTGGAGTAACAAAATCTCAACAACAAACTACCTTCCATAATGACAAGGCTACCTTCCATTGGAATAAAAAAATCTCAACAACGAACTACCTTCCATATTTACAAGGCTACAATCCATTGGAGTATCAAAATCTCAACAACGAACTACCTTCCACAATGACAAGTCTACCATCCATTGGAGTAACAAAATCTCAACAACGAACTACCTTCCATAATGACAAAGATACCATACAATGGAGTAAAAAAATCTCAACAACGAACTACCTTTCATAATGAAAAGGCTACCATCCAATGGAGTAACAAAATCTTAAAAATGAACTACCTTCCATAACAACAAGGCTACCATCCATTAGAGTAACAAAATCCCAATAACGAACTACCTTCCATAATGACAAGGCTACGATCCATTGGAGTAACCAAATCTCAACAACGAACTACCTTCCATAATGACGAGCCTACCATCCATTGGAGTAACAAAATCTCAACAACGAACTACCTTCCACAATGACAAGTCTACCATCCATTGGAGTAACAAAATCTCCACAACGAACTACCTTCAATAATGACAAATCTACCATACAATGGAGTAAAAAAATCTCAACAACGAACTACCTTTCATAATGACAAGGCTACCATCCAGTGGAGTAACAAAATCTCAAAAATGAACTACCTTCCATAATAACAAGGCTACCATCCATTCGAGTAACAAAATCCTAATAACGAACTACCTTCCATAATGACAAGGCTACAATCCATTGGAGTATCCAAATCTCAACAACGAACTACCTTCCATAATGACGAGGATACCATCCATTAGAGTAACAAAATTTCAACAACGAACTACCTTCCATAATAACAAGGCTACCATCCATTGCAGTAACAAAATATCAACAACAAACTACCTTCCATAATTATAAGGCTACCATCCATTGGAGTAAAAAAATCTCAACAACAAACTACCTTCCATAATGACAAGGCTACCATCCATTGGAGTAAAAAAGTATCAACAACGAACTACCTTCCCTAGTGACAAGGCTACCATCAATTGGAGTAACAAAATCTCAACAACAAACTACCTTCCATAATGACAAGGCTACCATCCATTGGAGTAAAAAAATCTCAACAACGAACTACCTTCAATAATGACAAAGCTACCATTAAATGGAGTAAAAAAATCTCAACAACGAACTACCTTCCCTAGTGACAAGGCTACCATCCATTGGAGTAACAAAATCTCAACAACAAACTACCTTCCATAATGACAAGGCTACCTTCCATTGGAATAAAAAAATCTCAACAACGAACTACCTTCCATATTTACAAGGCTACAATCCATTGGAGTATCAAAATCTCAACAACGAACTACCTTCCACAATGACAAGTCTACCATCCATTGGAGTAACAAAATCTCAACAACGAACTACCTTCCATAATGACAAAGATACCATACAATGGAGTAAAAAAATCTCAACAACGAACTACCTTTCATAATGAAAAGGCTACCATCCAATGGAGTAACAAAATCTTAAAAATGAACTACCTTCCATAACAACAAGGCTACCATCCATTAGAGTAACAAAATCCCAATAACGAACTACCTTCCATAATGACAAGGCTACGATCCATTGGAGTAACCAAATCTCAACAACGAACTACCTTCCATAATGACGAGCCTACCATCCATTGGAGTAACAAAATCTCAACAACGAACTACCTTCCATAATGACAAGTCTACCATCCATTGGAGTAACAAAATCTCCACAACGAACTACCTTCAATAATGACAAATCTACCATACAATGGAGTAAAAAAATCTCAACAACGAACTACCTTTCATAATGACAAGGCTACCATCCAGTGGAGTAACAAAATCTCAAAAATGAACTACCTTCCATAATAACAAGGCTACCATCCATTCGAGTAACAAAATCCTAATAACGAACTACCTTCCATAATGACAAGGCTACAATCCATTGGAGTATCCAAATCTCAACAACGAACTACCTTCCATAATGACGAGGATACCATCCATTAGAGTAACAAAATTTCAACAACGAACTACCTTCCATAATAACAAGGCTACCATCCATTGCAGTAACAAAATATCAACAACAAACTACCTTCCATAATTATAAGGCTACCATCCATTGGAGTAAAAAAATCTCAACAACAAACTACCTTCCATAATGACAAGGCTACCATCCATTGGAGTAAAAAAGTATCAACAACGAACTACCTTCCCTAGTGACAAGGCTACCATCAATTGGAGTAACAAAATCTCAACAACAAACTACCTTCCATAATGACAAGGCTACCATCCATTGGAGTAAAAAAATCTCAACAACGAACTACCTTCAATAATGACAAAGCTACCATTAAATGGAGTAAAAAAATCTCAACAACGAACTACATTTCATAATGACAAGGCTACCATCCAATGGAGTAACAAAATCTCAAAAATGAACTACCTTCCATAATAACAAGGCTACCATCCGTTGGAGTAACAAAATACCAATAACGAACTAGCTTCCATAATGACAAGGCTACAATCCATTGGAGTAACCAAATCTCAACAACGAACTACCTTCCATAATGACGAGGCTACCATCCATTGGAGTAACAAAATCTCAACAACGAACTACCTTCCATAATGACAAGTCTACCATCCATTGGAGTAACAAAATCTCAACAACGAACTACCTTCAATAATGACAAAGCTACCATACAATGGAGTAAAAAAAATCTCAACAACGAACTACCTTCCACAATGAAAAGGCTACCATCCAATAGAGTAACAAAATCTTAAAAATGAACTACCTTCCATAACAACAAGGCTACCATCCATTAGAGTAACAAAATCCCAATAACGAACTACCTTCCATAATGACAAGGCTACGATCCATTGGAGTAACCAAATCTCAACAACGAACTACCTTCCATAATGACGAGCCTACCATCCATTGGAGTAACAAAATCTGAACAACGAACTACCTTCCACAATGACAAGTCTACCATCCATTGGAGTAACAAAATCTCCACAATGAACTACCTTCAATAATGACAAATCTACCATACAATGGAGTAAAAAAATCTCAACAACGAACTACCTTTCATAATGACAAGGCTACCATCCAGTGGAGTAACAAAATCTCAAAAATGAACTACCTTCCATAATAACAAGTCTACCATCCATTGGAGTAACAAAATCTCAACAACGAACTACCTTCAATAATGACAAAGCTACCATTAAATGGAGTAAAAAAATCTCAACAACGAACTACATTTCATAATGACAAGGCTACCATCCAATGGAGTAACAAAATCTCAAAAATAAACTACCTTCCATAATAACAAGGCTACCATCCGTTGGAGTAACAAAATCCCAATAACGAACTACCTTCCATAATGACAAGGCTACAATCCATTGGAGTAACCAAATCTCAACAACGAACTACCTTCCATAATGACGAGGCTACCATCCATTAGAGTAACAAACTTTCAACAACGAACTACCTTCCATAATAACAAGGCTACCATCCATTGCAGTAACAAAATATCAACAACGAACTACCTTCCATAATTATAAGGCTACCATCCATTGGAGTAAAAAAATCTCAACAACAAACTACCTTCCATAATGACAAGGCTACCATCCATTGGAGTAAAAAAGTATCAACAACGAACTACCTTCCCTAATGACAAGGCTACCATCAATTGGAGTAACAAAATCTCAACAACAAACTACCTTCCATAATGACAAGGCTACCATCCGTTGGACTAAAAAAATCTCAACAACGAACTACCTTCAATAATGACAAAGCTACCATTAAATGGAGTAAAAAAATCTCAACAACGAACTACCTTTCATAATGACAAGGCTACCATCCAATGGAGTAACAAAATCTCAAAAATGAACTACCTTCCATAATAACAAGGCTACCATCCATTGGAGTAACAAAATCCCAATAACGAACTACCTTCCATAATGACAAGGCTACAACCCATTGGAGTAACCAAATCTCAACAAGGAACTACCTTCCATAATGACGAGGCTACCATCCATTAGAGTAACAAAATTTCAACAACGAACTACCTTCCATAATAACAAGGCTACCATCCATTGGAGTAACAAAATATCAACAACGAACTACCTTCCATAATGATAAGGCTACCATCCATTGGAGTAAAAAAATCTCAACAACAAACTACCTTCCATAATGACAAGGCTACCATCCATTGGAGTAAAAAAATATCAACAACGAACTACCTTCCCTAATGACAAGGCTACCATCCATTGGAGTAACAAAATCTCAACAACAAACTACCTTCCATAATGACAAGGCTACCATCCATTGGAGTAACAAAATCTCAACAACAAACTACCTTCCATATTTACAAGGCTACAATCCATTAGAGTAACAAAAAATCAACAACGAACTACCTTCCACAATGACAAGTCTACCATCCATTGGAGTAACAAAATCTCAACAACGAAATACCTTCCATAATGACAAAGCTACCATACAATGGAGTAAAAAAATCTCAACAACGAACTACCTTTCATAATGACAAGGCTACCATCCAGTGGAGTAACAAAATCTCAAAAATGAAGTACCTTCCATAATAACAAGGCTACCATCCATTTGAGTAACAAAATCCCAATAACAAACTACCTTCCATAATGACAAGGCTACGATCCATTGGAGTAACCAAATCTCAACAACGAACTACCTTCCATAATGACAAGGCTACCATCCATTGGAATAAAAAAATACCAACAACGAACTACCTTCCCTAATGACAAGGCTACCATCCATTGGAGTAACAAAATCTCAACAATAAACTACCTTCCATAATGACAAGGCTACTATCCATTGGAGTAACAAAATCTCAACAACGAACTACCTTCCATATTGACAAGGCTACAATCACTTGGAGTAACAAAATCTCAACAACGAACTACCTTCCATAATGACAAGTCTACCATCCATTGGAGTAATAAAATCTCAACAACGAACTACCTTCAATAATGACAAAGCTACCATACAATGGAGTAAAAAAATCTCAACAACGAACTACCTTCCACAATGAAAAGGCTACCATCCAATAGAGTAACTAAATCTTAAAAATGAACTACCTTCCATAACAACAAGGCTACCATCCATTAGAGTAACAAAATCCCAATAACGAACTACCTTCCATAATGACAAGGCTACGATCCATTGGAGTAACGAAATCTCAACAACGAACTACCTTCCATAATGACAAAGCTACCATTAAATGGAGTAAAAAAATCTCAACAACGAACTACATTTCATAATGACAAGGCTACCATCCAATGGAGTAACAAAATCTCAAAAATGAACTACCTTCCATAATAACAAGGCTACCATCCGTTGGAGTAACAAAATCCCAATAACGAACTACCTTCCATAATGACAAGGCTACAATCCATTGGAGTAACCAAATCTCAACAACGAACTACCTTCCATAATGACGAGGCTACCATCCATTAGAGTAACAAAATTTCAACAACGAACTACCTTCCATAATAACAAGGCTACCATCCATTGCAGTAACAAAATATCAACAACGAACTACCTTCCATAATTATAAGGCTACCATCCATTGGAGTAAAAAAATCTCAACAACAAACTACCTTCCATAATGACAAGGCTACCATCCATTGGAGTAAAAAAGTATCAACAACGAACTACCTTCCCTAATGACAAGGCTACCATCAATTGGAGTAACAAAATCTCAACAACAAACTACCTTCCATAATGACAAGGCTACCATCCGTTGGACTAAAAAAATCTCAACAACGAACTACCTTCAATAATGACAAAGCTACCATTAAATGGAGTAAAAAAATCTCAACAACGAACTACCTTTCATAATGACAAGGCTACCATCCAATGGAGTAACAAAATCTCAAAAATGAACTACCTTCCATAATAACAAGTCTACCATCCATTGGAGTAACAAAATCCCAATAACGAACTACCTTCCATAATGACAAGGCTACAACCCATTGGAGTAACCAAATCTCAACAAGGAACTACCTTCCATAATGACGAGGCTACCATCCATTAGAGTAACAAAATTTCAACAACGAACTACCTTCCATAATAACAAGGCTACCATCCATTGGAGTAACAAAATATCAACAACGAACTACCTTCCATAATGATAAGGCTACCATCCATTGGAGTAAAAAAATCTCAACAACAAACTACCTTCCATAATGACAAGGCTACCATCCATTCGAGTAAAAAAATATCAACAACGAACTACCTTCCCTAATGACAAGGCTACCATCCATTGGAGTAACAAAATCTCAACAACAAACTACCTTCCATAATGACAAGGCTACCATCCATTGGAGTAACAAAATCTCAACAACAAACTACCTTCCATATTTACAAGGCTACAATCCATTAGAGTAACAAAATATCAACAACGAACTACCTTCCACAATGACAAGTCTACCATCCATTGGAGTAACAAAATCTCAACAACGAAATACCTTCCATAATGACAAAGCTACCATACAATGGAGTAAAAAAATCTCAACAACGAACTACCTTTCATAATGACAAGGCTACCATCCAGTGGAGTAACAAAATCTCAAAAATGAAGTACCTTCCATAATAACAAGGCTACCATCCATTTGAGTAACAAAATCCCAATAACGAACTACCTTCCATAATGACAAGGCTACGATCCATTGGAGTAACCAAATCTCAACAACGAACTACCTTCCATAATGACAAGGCTACCATCCATTGGAATAAAAAAATACCAACAACGAACTACCTTCCCTAATGACAAGGCTACCATCCATTGGAGTAACAAAATCTCAACAATAAACTACCTTCCATAATGACAAGGCTACTATCCATTGGAGTAACAAAATCTCAACAACGAACTACCTTCCATATTGACAAGGCTACAATCACTTGGAGTAACAAAATCTCAACAACGAACTACCTTCCATAATGACAAGTCTACCATCCATTGGAGTAACAAAATCTCAACAACGAACTACCTTCAATAATGACAAAGCTACCATACAATGGAGTAAAAAAATCTCAACAACGAACTACCTTCCACAATGAAAAGGCTACCATCCAATAGAGTAACAAAATCTTAAAAATGAACTACCTTCCATAACAACAAGGCTACCATCCATTAGAGTAACAAAATCCCAATAACGAACTACCTTCCATAATGACAAGGCTACGATCCATTGGAGTAACGAAATCTCAACAACGAACTACCTTCCATAATGACGAGCCTACCATCCATTGGAGTAACAAAATCTGAACAACGAACTACCTTCCACAATGACAAGTCTACAATCCATTGGAGTAACAAAATCTCCACAACGAACTACCTTCAATAATGACAAATCTACCATACAATGGAGTAAAAAAATCTCAACAACGAACTACCTTTCATAATGACAAGGCTACCATCCAGTGGAGTAACAAAATCTCAAAAATGAACTACCTTCCATAATAACAAGTCTACCATCCATTGGAGTAACAAAATCTCAACAACGAACTACCTTCAATAATGACAAAGCTACCATACAATGGAGTAAAAAAATCTCAACAACGAACTACCTTTCATAATGATAAGGCTACCATCCAATGGAGTAACAAAATCTCAAAAATGAACTACCTTCCATAATAACAAGCTACCATCCGTTGGAGTAACAAAATCCCAATAACGAACTAGCTTCCATAATGACAAGGCTATAATCCATTGGAGTAACCAAATCTCAAAAACAAACTACCTTCCATAATGACGAGGCTACCATCCATTGGAGTAACAAAATTTCAACAACGAACTACCTTCCATAATGACAAGGCTACCATCCATTGGAGTAACAAAATCTCAACAACAAACTACCTTCCATAGTTACAAGGCTACAATCCATTGGAGTAACAAAATATCAACAACGAACTACCTTCCACAATGACAAGTCTACCATCCATTGGAGTAACAAAATCTCAACAACGAAATACCTTCCATAATGACAAAGCTACCATACAATGGAGTAAAAAAATCTCAACAACGAACTACCTTTCATAATGACAAGGCTACCATCCAGTGGAGTAACAAAATCTCAAAAATGAAGTACCTTCCATAATAACAAGGCTACCATCCATTTGAGTAACAAAATCCCAATAACGAACTACCTTCCATAATGACAAGGCTACGATCCATTGGAGTAACCAAATCTCAACAACGAACTACCTTCCATAATGACAAGGCTACCATCCATTGGAATAAAAAAATACCAACAACGAACTACCTTCCCTAATGACAAGGCTACCATCCATTGGAGTAACAAAATCTCAACAATAAACTACCTTCCATAATGATAAGGCTACTATCCATTGGAGTAACAAAATCTCAACAACAAACTACCTTCCATATTGACAAGGCTACAATCACTTGGAGTAACAAAATCTCAACAACGAACTACCTTCCATAATGACAAGTCTACCATCCATTGAGGTAAAAAAATCTCAACAACAAACTACCTTCCATAATGACAAGGCTACCATCCTTTGGAGTAAAAAAATATCAACAACGAACTACCTTCCCTAGTGACAAGGCTACCATCCTTTGGAGTAACAAAATCTCAACAACAAACTACCTTCCATAATGACAAGGCTACCATCCATTGGAGTAAAAAAATCTCAACAACGAACTACCTTCAATAATGACAAAGCTACCATTAAATGGAGTAAAAAAATCTCAACAACGAACTACCTTTCATAATGACAAGGCTACCATCCAATGGAGTAACAAAATCTCAAAAATGAACTACCTTCCATAATAACAAGGCTACCATCCGTTGGAGTAACAAAATCCCAATAACGAACTACCTTCCATAATGACAAGGCTACAATCCATTGGAGTAACCAAATCTCAACAACGAACTACCTTCCATAATGACGAGGCTACCATCCATTAGAGTAACAAAATTTCAACAACGAACTACCTTCCATAATAACAAGGCTACCATCCGTTGCAGTAACAAAATATCAACAACGAACTACCTTCCATAATTATAAGGCTACCATCCATTGGAGTAAAAAAATCTCAACAACAAACTACCTTCCATAATGACAAGGCTACCATCCATTGGAGTAAAAAAGTATCAACAACGAACTACCTTCCCTAATGACAAGGCTACCATCAATTGGAGTAACAAAATCTCAACAACAAACTACCTTCCATAATGACAAGGCTACCATCCATTGGAGTAAAAAAATCTCAACAATGAACTACCTTCAATAATGACAAAGCTACCATTAAATGGAGTAAAAAAATCTCAACAACGAACTACCTTTCATAATGACAAGGCTACCATCCAATGGAGTAACAAAACTCAAAAATGAACTACCTTCCATAATAACAAGGCTACCATCCATTGGAGTAACAAAATCCTAATAACGAACTACCTTCCATAATGACAAGGCTACAATCCATTGGAGTAACCAAATCTCAACAACGAACTACCTTCCATAATGACGAGGCTACCATCCATTAGAGTAACATAATTTCAACAACGAACTACCTTCCATAATAACAAGGCTACCATCCATTGCAGTAACAAAATATCAACAACGAACTACCTTCCATAATGATAAGGCTACCATCCATTGGAGTAAAAAAATCTCAACAACAAACTACCTTCCATAATGACAAGGCTACCATCCATTGGAGTAAAAAAGTATCAACAACGAACTACCTTCCCTAAACACAAGGCTACCATCCATTTGAGTAACAAAATCTCAACAACAAACTACCTTCCATAATGACAAGGCTACCATCCATTGGAGTAACAAAATCTCAACAACGAACTACCTTCCATATTTACAAGGCTACAATCCATTGGAGTAACAAAATCTCAACAACGAACTACCTTCCACAATGACAAGTCTACCACCCATTGGAGTAACAAAATCTCAACAACAAACTACCTTCCATAATGACAAAGCTACCATACAATGGAGTACAAAAATCTCAACAACGAACTACCTTTCATAATGACAAGGCTACCATCCAATGGAGTAACAAAATCTCAAAAATGAACTACCTTCCATAATAACAAGGCTACCATCCATTGGAGTAACAAAATCCCAATAACGAACTACCTTCCATAATGACAAGGCTACGATCCATTGGAGTAACCAAATCATAACAACGAACTAGGCTACTATCCATTGGAGTAACAAAATCTCAACAACGAACTACCTTCCATAATGACAAGGCTACCATCCATTGGAGTAAAAAAATCTCAACAACGAACTACCTTCCATAATGACAAAGCTACCATACAATGGAGTACAAAAATCTCAACAACGAACTACCTTTCATAATGACAAGGCTACCATCCAATGGAGTAACAAAATCTCAAAAATGAACTACCTTCCATAATAACAAGGCTACCATCCATTGGAGTAACAAAATCCTAACAACGAACTACCTTCCATAATGACAAGGCTACAATCCATTGGAGTATCCAAATCTCAACAACGAACTACCTTCCATAATGACGAGGCTACCATCCATTAGAGTAACAAAATTTCAACAACGAACTACCTTCCATAATAACAAGGCTACCATCCATTGCAGTAACAAAATATCAACAACAAACTACCTTCCATAATTATAAGGCTACCATCCATTGGAGTAAAAAAATCTCAACAACAAACTACCTTCCATAATGACAAGGCTACCATCCATTGGAGTAAAAAAGTATCAACAACGAACTACCTTCCCTAATGACAAGGCTACCATCAATTGGAGTAACAAAATCTCAACAACAAACTACCTTCCATAATGACAAGGCTACCATCCATTGGAGTAAAAAAATCTCAACAACGAACTACCTTCAATAATGACAAAGCTACCATTAAATGGAGTAAAAAAATCTCAACAACGAACTACCTTTCATAATGACAAGGCTACCATCCAATGGAGTAACAAAATCTCAAAAATGAACTACCTTCCATAATAACAAGGCTACCATCCGTTGGAGTAACAAAATCCCAATAACGAACTACCTTTCATAATGACAAGGCTACCATCCAATGGAGTAACAAAACTCAAAAATGAACTACCTTCCATAATAACAAGGCTACCATCCATTGGAGTAACAAAATCCTAATAACGAACTACCTTCCATAATGACAAGGCTACAATCCATTGGAGTAACCAAATCTCAACAACGAACTACCTTCCATAATGACGAGGCTACCATCCATTAGAGTAACATAATTTCAACAACGAACTACCTTCCATAATAACAAGGCTACCATCCATTGCAGTAACAAAATATCAACAACGAACTACCTTCCATAATGATAAGGCTACCATCCATTGGAGTAAAAAAATCTCAACAACAAACTACCTTCCATAATGACAAGGCTACCATCCATTGGAGTAAAAAAGTATCAACAACGAACTACCTTCCCTAAACACAAGGCTACCATCCATTGGAGTAACAAAATCTCAACAACAAACTACCTTCCATAATGACAAGGCTACCATCCATTGGAGTAACAAAATCTCAACAACGAACTACCTTCCATATTTACAAGGCTACAATCCATTGGAGTAACAAAATCTCAACAACGAACTACCTTCCACAATGACAAGTCTACCACCCATTGGAGTAACAAAATCTCAACAACGAACTACCTTCCATAATGACAAAGCTACCATACAATGGAGTACAAAAATCTCAACAACGAACTACCTTTCATAATGACAAGGCTACCATCCAATGGAGTAACAAAATCTCAAAAATGAACTACCTTCCATAATAACAAGGCTACCATCCATTGGAGTAACAAAATCCCAATAACGAACTACCTTCCATAATGACAAGGCTACGATCCATTGGAGTAACCAAATCATAACAACGAACTAGGCTACCATCCATTGGAGTAACAAAATCTCAACAACGAACTACCTTCCATAATGACAAGGCTACCATCCATTGGAGTAAAAAAATCTCAACAACGAACTACCTTCCATAATGACAAAGCTACCATACAATGGAGTACAAAAATCTCAACAACGAACTACCTTTCATAATGACAAGGCTACCATCCAATGGAGTAACAAAATCTCAAAAATGAACTACCTTCCATAATAACAAGGCTACCATCCATTGGAGTAACAAAATCCTAACAACGAACTACCTTCCATAATGACAAGGCTACAATCCATTGGAGTATCCAAATCTCAACAACGAACTACCTTCCATAATGACGAGGCTACCATCCATTAGAGTAACAAAATTTCAACAACGAACTACCTTCCATAATAACAAGGCTACCATCCATTGCAGTAACAAAATATCAACAACAAACTACCTTCCATAATTATAAGGCTACCATCCATTGGAGTAAAAAAATCTCAACAACAAACTACCTTCCATAATGACAAGGCTACCATCCATTGGAGTAAAAAAGTATCAACAACGAACTACCTTCCCTAATGACAAGGCTACCATCAATTGGAGTAACAAAATCTCAACAACAAACTACCTTCCATAATGACAAGGCTACCATCCATTGGAGTAAAAAAATCTCAACAACGAACTACCTTCAATAATGACAAAGCTACCATTAAATGGAGTAAAAAAATCTCAACAACGAACTACCTTTCATAATGACAAGGCTACCATCCAATGGAGTAACAAAATCTCAAAAATGAACTACCTTCCATAATAACAAGGCTACCATCCGTTGGAGTAACAAAATCCCAATAACGAACTACCTTCCATAATGACAAGGCTACAATCCATTGGAGTAACCAAATCTCAACAACGAACTACCTTCCATAATGACGAGGCTACCATCCATTAGAGTAACAAAATTTCAACAACGAACTACCTTCCATAATAACAAGGCTACCATCCATTGCAGTAACAAAATATCAACAACGAACTACCTTCCATAATTATAAGGCTACCATCCATTGGAGTAAAAAAATCTCAACAACAAACTACCTTCCATAATGACAAGGCTACCATCCATTGGAGTAAAAAAGTATCAACAACGAACTACCTTCCCTAATGACAAGGCTACCATCAATTGGAGTAACAAAATCTCAACAACAAACTACCTTCCATAATGACAAGGCTACCATCCATTGGAGTAAAAAAATCTCAACAACGAACTACCTTCAATAATGACAAAGCTACCATTAAATGGAGTAAAAAAATCTCAACAACGAACTACCTTTCATAATGACAAGGCTACCATCCAATGGAGTATCAAAATCTCAAAAATGAACTACCTTCCATAATAACAAGGCTACCATCCATTGGAGTAACAAAATCCTAATGACGAACTACCTTCCATAATGACAAGGCTACAATCCATTGGAGTAACCAAATCTCAACAACGAACTACCTTCCATAATGACGAGGCTACCATCCATTAGAGTAACAAAATTTCAACAACGAACTACCTTCCATAATAACAAGGCTACCATCCATTGCAGTAACAAAATATCAACAACGAACTACCTTCCATAATGATAAGGCTACCATCCATTGGAGTAAAAAAATCTCAACAACAAACTACCTTCCATAATGACAAGGCTACCATCCATTGGAGTAAAAAAGTATCAACAACGAACTACCTTCCCTAATGACAAGGCTACCATCCATTGGAGTAACAAAATCTCAACAACGAACTACCTTCCATATTTACAAGGCTACAATCCATTGGGGTAACAAAATCTCAACAACGAACTACCTTCCATATTTACAAGGCTACAATCCATTGGGGTAACAAAATCTCAACAACGAACTACCTTCCACAATGACAAGTCTACCATCTATTGGAGTAACAAAATATCAACGAACTACCTACAATAATGACAAAGCTACCATATAATGGAGTAAAAAAATCTCAACAACGAACTACCTTTCATAATGACAAGGATACCATCCAATGGAGTAACAAAATCTCAAAAATGAACTACCTTCCATAATAACAAGGCTACCATCCGTTGGAGTAACAAAATCCCAATAACGAACTACCTTCCATAATGACAAGGGTACAATCCATTGGAGTAACCAAATCTCAACAACGAACTACCTTCCATAATGATGAGGCTACCATCCATTAGAGTAACAAAATTTCAACAACGAACTACCTTCCATAATAACAAGGCTACCATCCATTGCAGTAACAAAATATCAACAACGAACTACCTTCCATAATTATAAGGCTACCATCCATTGGAGTAAAAAAATCTCAACAACAAACTACCTTCCATAATGACAAGGCTACCATCCATTGGAGTAAAAAAGTATCAACAACGAACTACCTTCCCTAATGACAAGGCTACCATCAATTGGAGTAACAAAATCTCAACAACAAACTACCTTCCATAATGACAAGGCTACCATCCATTGGAGTAAAAAAATCTCAACAACGAACTACCTTCAATAATGACAAAGCTACCATTAAATGGAGAAAAAAAATCTCAACAACGAACTACCTTTCATAATGACAAGGCTACCATCCAATGGAGTAACAAAATCTCAAAAATGAACTACCTTCCATAATAACAAGGCTACCATCCATTGGAGTAACAAAATCCTAATAACGAACTACCTTCCATAATGACAAGGCTACAATCCATTGGAGTAACCAAATCTAAACAACGAAATACCTTCCATAATGACGAGGCTACCATCCATTAGAGTAACAAAATTTCAACAACGAACTACCTTCCATAATAACAAGGCTACCATCCATTGCAGTAACAAAATATCAACAACGAACTACCTTCCATAATGATAAGGCTACCATCCATTGGAGTAAAAAAATCTCAACAACAAACTACCTTCCATAATGACAAGGCTACCATCCATTGGAGTAAAAAAGTATCAACAACGAACTACCTTCCCTAATGACAAGGCTACCATCCATTGGAGTAACAAAATCTCAACAACAAACTACCTTCCATAATGACAAGGCTACCATCCATTGGAGTAACAAAATCTCAACAACGAACTACCTTCCATATTTACAAGGCTACAATCCATTGGGGTAACAAAATCTCAACAACGAACTACCTTCCACAATGACAAGTCTACCATCTATTGGAGTAACAAAATATCAACAACGAACTACCTACAATAATGACAAAGCTACCATATAATGGAGTAAAAAAATCTCAACAACGAACTACCTTTCATAATGACAAGGATATCATCCAATGGAGTAACAAAATCTCAAAAATGAACTACCTTCCATAATAACAAGGCTACCATCCGTTGGAGTAACAAAATCCCAATAACGAACTACCTTCCATAATGACAAGGGTACAACCCATTGGAGTAACCAAATCTCAACAACGAACTACCTTCCATAATGATGAGGCTACCATCCATTAGAGTAACAAAATTTCAACAACGAACTACCTTCCATAATAACAAGGCTACCATCAATTGCAGTAACAAAATATCAACAACGAACTACCTTCCATAATTATAAGGCTACCATCCATTGGAGTAAAAAAATCTCAACAACAAACTACCTTCCATAATGACAAGGCTACCATCCATTGGAGTAAAAAAGTATCAACAACGAACTACCTTCCCTAATGACAAGGCTACCATCAATTGGAGTAACAAAATCTCAACAACAAACTACCTTCCATAATGACAAGGCTACCATCCATTGGAGTAAAAAAATCTCAACAACGAACTACCTTCAATAATGACAAAGCTACCATTAAATGGAGTAAAAAAATCTCAACAACGAACTACCTTTCATAATGACAAGGCTACCATCCAATGGAGTAACAAAATCTCAAAAATGAACTACCTTCCATAATAACAAGGCTACCATCCATTGGAGTAACAAAATCCTAATAACGAACTACCTTCCATAATGACAAGGCTACAATCCATTGGAGTAACCAAATCTCAACAACGAACT